>OY776306.1:20674607-21049751 GCA_963675345.1 Trididemnum clinides
CATCAATCGATGATCGCGGGAGCGAAAGAGTTAAGTCGCTGCTGGTTCATTCCCGTTCGCAAATAAATTTTTAAACGTCGTAAGCCGGAAAATAATCTTTCAGCATTATTGTACATATAGATGCAGGCAGCATAAGCATAATTTTGACAAGATTGGTCAACTTTACCAGTTTACGAAAAACTTCTTCACGTTTTAGTAGTTAAACTTGATCATTAAAGCTCTCCAACGGTTCACCTGTTGAGATTGCTCGGTCAATGAGTAGATCTCTATGCAAAGTCAATCGCGCCCCGTTAACATCGTCTTCGTAAGTGCGAGCATTATTGTCAGAATCTTTACGTTTGCCAAAGAGAAAGTTGTCTATATTTGTTAAATGAACAGCTGTAGCATCTGGATCTAAACGATCACTTAACCCAGAAGTTTCAGAATCCAGCACTTCGTAATACAAATGTCTATAATTATCTTTGGCCTCTGCATGAAAGAAGGCATTTGAAGATTTATCAAGCCGTCGCGGAACTTTTCGTGGTCTTGGCAATTCTGGATCATCAATAACATCGTTTGTTTCTGAAGCACTCAAAATTCCACTCCACACACCATCAAATCTGGCATTGAAAATCGGTCACTCTTGCTTTATGCATCGAAAATTTTGGCCATTAAAAGTAACTGTAGCTACAACTAGTTACTTTTCTTAATTTGTGACCGAGATTTTAACTAACATTTTATAACCAATAACTAATAACTAATAAGATTTTAACTAGTCGACGCGATGGCGTAGTGGTTTGAGCGTTCGCTTTGCAGTCGGCTGACCTGGGGTTCATTCCCCTTGTCGAGTCATACCGAAAGACTTTAAAAATGGTATCTATAGCTCCTCTGTTTGGCGCTCAGCATTTATGGGAGGTTGTGGAGAACAAGCCGGCAAGTTCGCTTGTTGTGTCCTTGGGCAAGGCACTTAACCGGATGCCCCACCTTCATGTGGAAGACAGTTGGCCCGGAAATAGCAACTCCCAAGCGAGTGCGGACTTACCGTCCAAAGCATAGCAATACATCGCTTTCTCGTGAATGGAGGATAAATATGGCTAATAAAAAAAAAAACAAAGCTAGTTTTTCGATGGGTAACTGTAACTCAGTTACCTTGAAAAAGTAACTTGACCACCACAGTTTAGGCAACATCAACTTTTCCTTATATAGCGCAAAGGTTACCAACTCTACCAGCAATTTTTGACGGAGTGAAAAAATGTTTATTGGGTCTAAACACAAATTTTTGACACCAGTGTTTATGATTTGCTTCATCTAAAATGAGGCGGCATTTTTTGCTTCCGCGAGAGGGCGGCCAAAAAGGTCGCTACGCCACTGGCCTTGGCTACTGTCTTTCTGACTCGCTGAAACTTTTTGCTGTGAAGAGCAATTGTCTTTTTACTAATATATTTTTCATGTACTGTTACACAGTTTGGCCTACTTGGCACAGTATACTTGGTTGTTGAAACAGCCGGCTTTGTCCACAAAGTACAAATGTAGGTATCAAAAAATTTGTGTGCGTTTTTTCTGTGAAGACGTAGCCTATATATTTTGGTACTGTACGTTGTTTGCAAACAAAATTAGAAGTTTGGACAACAACATATACTGCAAAGCATCGTTCAAAGCATAAGCTATACCTTTAAGCTTGTGAAGCAAACTCAGCAACTTCAACTACAAACCACAAGTAAAAAGTTGCCAACAACACCTGGCTTTATATATCGATCGCCAATTGCGTTCACTGTCTATCATGATAGAAGTCACTAGTCGCCACATGGAGTGCACTCATTTTAACTCGGATTACAGTCGGATGTTTGCCGTTGCGCTACAATGGTGACCCCAGCGTGAAAAAGCTACGTCTTCTGCGATGTAATTGAACGGCAGCGTCTTCAGTCATGCAGCACAAGCCATCGTCGAGTCGCCAAACCCTAACGTCAAGACCACCTTCCAATTGAAGTCTTGGCGGGAATCTCGCTTATCTCACTTACTGCGGCCGGCAAGCCTCATTCTCTCAACGTTGGCAGGGAAGGCATGTTGCGACTTCAGCAACTTCCTCCGTTCCTTTGCACGACTCCGCCAGCTGCGCGTGCATGAGCAGGAAAATTGTGTAGCAATCTCAGCAACTTCAACTACGAACTACAGGTAAAAAGTCGTCAACAACACTTGGCTTTATATGTGGATCGCCATCTACTTACAGTTGATACCATGGTAGAAGTAACTAGTCGAGTGTACTCATTTTTACCGAAAATACAGTCGGATGCCTGCCGTTGCGCTACATCTGTATTACCATTTCACATCAATTTTCATTTACTTGGCTGGCACATAACTACTGGGAGGCAGTTGCTCCGCATAATTTTTATTTTGCCCCCAAACAAATCTCACCTACTAGTTGGTCTGATACTACTTTTCGTTTGGCAGCGAAAAAAAAGTCCTGGTCAGAGGGCGTTTTTTCCAGGGGAACAGAGGCGTAGACACCTTTTATTTTTCAAGATCACGTTTTCCTATGCCTGAAATCGGGCTTTTGCCATCCCAAGTATCATGTTAGAAGTGACTAGTCGCAACACGGAGTGTGCTCATGTTAACCTGGATTACAGTCGGATCCCTGCCGTTGCGCTACACTGTGGTTCCCAACAACCAAGGAGGCCGTCCTTCATAGAGCACGTAAAATCTCATTTTAGGGGAAGTGAACGAAGACTTATAGAAGAGGTTGAATATATGCGAGGCCGGTTTTTACCACAGTTGTTATTAATCAAAAGAGAAAACTGTGGCCTACAACTACAATATGATAGGTGTTCGCATTTTTGAACACCATGTCAAAAATTTTCTTATTTTCACCTAAATAGCAGCAGCAGTTTTCCTATTGACATTACACATAACGTAATTCATTTATTTAATGAATATTTGTTGTGTTGCAATTATTCTGAATTTGAAAAAGGTAAATATTAACACCATGTAGGGCGGGGGAGATGCACATATTGAAAAGGTTGGCAACCATCGATCTATAGACTAAACAAACTGTACTCATATGCACAAAAATCTACTTTTGCAGCAAAAACACTGTGGTTACTAGTTATTAGCAGGAAGGAAACAATTTTGTAGAAATTTAGTCCATGAGTCATATCGTATCTTGGTCAGATGAGTATTGCAGTGCTTCAACTGAAACTGATAGTCTGATGCAGGTTGCAGTACTTCTCCATTCTAGTTTTACATGTTTTAGTAAGTTGTGGATTATGAAAACCCTTAACTTAGCACTGACTGCTGTAATGGGCCTGCAAAAGGTCTACATAATGTGCATGTAGAAACAAATTAAAGCAGTTTCTTTTGCAACACTGCCTATATTATTAATAATCATGAATAAGTTGCATTATAACTTTTAGATCTTAAATTTGCATTATTTAAATCTGAAAGACGACATTTATTTGGCCAGTGTATTATATTTGGCCATCTATTTGGTCAGTTGGGGTTAGTCCATTGTGCAGACAGGTGCAGTAGTACTTAGATTTAAAAGGAACCTAAAAGCAGGTACACTGTTTAATGTCAACACGTTGTTAGAAGTATCTGTTGGCAAAGATCCTTAAATTTAGAAATGTTGCTTCATAAAAATACAAAAAGTTTAATTGAATTAATTCAATATACAGAAATTTGTGGAATTTAAGTGACTAATCTTCAGACCACGTAGATAATTTAATAAATATTATGATCAATTGTTTTCAACTCAATTGAATTATTTCATTTTATCCAATTGGGTGGTTATATCTATAGTTTTCATGTTTATATCTTTGAATTCTAAAGAAAGAAACTGAATCATTGAATTCCATAGAAAGTACAGCAGAAGTTTTGTGTAGTGTATAGCTAATGACAATTTCAACAGGATAAATTTGCAGATCAGCATTAAAGCTGGGCTTTAGAGTTGTTCAGCAGAATTTCTGAGTTTTAGCTATGCTTTTATTGACTTCTGTAAAGTCCCATAAGGCCTGCCAGTATTTCAGCTATTACCCTACTTAAGTAGGTAGCTTTATTTTTCTGTGTCAATCAGTAGCTAATTTTATGTTTTTGTCTGTGATTCAGTTATTCCATATTTTGTTGTGATACTGTATTTCAGTACTGTCCCAAAATTTTGCTCTTATGCAATAGGTAAATCTTTGGCAGTGGCTATTTTGCTGTCAATGGTATTCTATCTTTGGAGGCCATTTTGTCATGATATAGTTGTGATTGGTCAATTTTAATGACTTATTAAGCATGTAACTTTTGGTCGTTTCCGATTGATTAATTTTAATCATCAATTAAAAAATTTGCACCCCCACTGTACACTTTCCTGTACATTCGCATAACAGGCCTCTTCCAGTGTACACTGCCTTTGTCTAAATGCTCTACTACCAAAGATCCAAGCCATAACCATCGCATTTTAAGACAGATGCACTATCCACTAGCCACAATCTCACTACCTGAAATGTAGCAATTATAGCTATATAAACGTACATGAATTAATTCAATAGCTTCCAAGGGTAGAATTTCATCAATGACAAAATAGCCACTTCCTAATTTTTTTTTCTTTTTGAATTAGATAAATTTAAAGTTAGGTGCTCTAAATCTTCAACACATTGCTTAGATTTTTAGGTTCTAACCAAGTTGTAATAAGCTTAGAAGGGGATAGTCACCTACCTATTTTGTGAGCATAGCTGGTATATGTTTTCAAAGCTGCGCCAGAGTAGCTGTGTATGTTCTTATTTGTGCTTTTAATTTTCAGCTTGAGATTTGGAGTAGTCATTTTAACATTTCTAAAGTTGTAGCTAACAAGTAAATTAAAAGTGTTTTTTTTAGGCAGTGGCTATTTTGCCGTCGACGGCGATTTACCCTCAGAGACTATTTTGCCGTGAGTTGTTTGTGATTGGTCAATCTTAATGACATACTAAACATGTGACTTTTGGTTGTCTCTGATTGGTCAATTTTAAAAACCAAAAAAAAAAATTTTGCACCCCCAGGTTTTTATCCCTCACCCTGCACACTCCCTTGCAGTGTACACTGCCCCGTACATTTACATACCGGGCCTGCCCCTTCAGTGTACACTGCCTTTCTTTTAAGCCCTGGCCAGCTGAGATTCGAACCCGATACCTTGGTATCTCAAGACCAGTGCTCTATCCACTACACCACAGAGTCACTGGTGCGATAATTGCAAATTTGGCTATATAAACACACGTGAATGATCACGGCAAAATAGATTCCAAGGGCAAATTGCCGTCGACGGCAAAATAGCCACTGCCTTTTTTTTAATGTGCTCCTGTAATCTGAAATAATTTGCAGTCATTGTCATAAACTTAAGATCACCTCAAGAAATTAAGAATTTTGCAAAAATTAGAATTTATTGCATCAGCAAAGCCAGACTAGTCATACTATCATGACATCATTGTAATCGATTGCCTAACCCAAACTCGTGTAAGAGAATTAAATGCTGATTGGCATTTTTAACAGGAGTTAATGCAGTTTTTGAAGTTGTAGTGTGCCCTGGAAAATGGGTAAAAAAAGCATCTCTTTTAGCTACTCAGAGAACTGTTTTGTGGTAGGAATGTTGCTCAGAATGCAAGATTGTGTCTATACTGCATTGAAGCAAAACAGTAGTTCATACAGCAAAAGTAAATTTTATGAAGTATGGAAATTACGAAGACAGAAAAAGAAGTGGGAGGCCATGAAAAAGCATGCCCAAGGATGATAACATGATGAAAAGGATAGTAGCTTGTTCTCCCACTGGTTCTTGCCAAAAAATCAAGGCCTATTTGAGTCAGAAAAGTATAGAGATTAACTTGAAGAAATTTCAGGGCATCTTTGTGACCAGTTTGATCTAAAATCGCATAAACCAGCTCAAAAACCTTGTTTGGCCCCCAGATGAAAATGAAGTGTTTGGCATTTGCAAAAAAATATGAATCTTGAAGTGCTGAAGACTGGGGTCAAGTGATGCTTTTGGATGAATCGACTTTACAACAATTTGTGCTACAGAAAGGACATGTTTGAAGATTTATGGGAAAACGATTTGAGGAAAAATATGCTATGCCCACAGTAAAGTACCCCCAGCCAGATGATCAGGAGAGTAATGTCTGTTGATGGAACTGCTGCACTGTTATTTTTACCTGCTGGGGTGACAATAAATGGCTCACAATATGTGAACCTTCTTTGAGAGAGTGGTCCATCAATGCTCAGTATTTATGCATGATGGCACTCCATATCACCAATCCAAGGTGGTGCAGAATTTTCTGGATCAACAAAGAATCAACATGCTGGAGTGGCCTGGAAACAGTCCTAACCTCAATTCGATTGAGAATTTGTGGTCAACAATGAAAAGAAAAGTTGCAGAACAGCAACCTTCCAGTCTCTTAGGGCTACAACATGCTATAAAAGAAGTTTGGGTGAAGAATTTAGATGTGGAATAATGCAGAAAGCTAATTTTGAGCATGCCTAAGAAAATCAAGAGTGTCATAAAATGCAAGGGAGGCCATACAAAATACTGACTTTTACAAATATTTTGACAAACTAGTGTCATATGTGTATGCAGATGCAACACTTGCTTTATTTAGCCACAATCCTCTGACCATGCTTTGTTGTTCTTGTCTAGAAAACCAAATTTTTAATAAAACTTGAAAAATTGTAAGGTGGTCTTAAACCTTTGACAATAACTGTACTCTACACTTTGTGGTAGTGGATGATTGTAAACAAAGCTAAAAAGTCATTATTTTAAACTTGCTTGCAATCTGGTCTTCTGTTAATGTGTTGTACTTGGTGGTTATTTTCAGTAATGCTTGTCGTAGTAGTAGGAGTTATTCAGTTTCTATCCGGTATTGTCCCCTTAGCAGAGATGGCTTGATTCCCCCCCATTCTTTCTGCAATCGTTCACACTTCATCTCTTCACTTTGCTCAATTCAGAGCATCATTCTTTTTCAAGCCAATGCTCTCTGACTCCTCGTTGACTTGCTTCTTCCAGATCTTCTCTGGTTGTCCTTGCTTTCTTTTGCCACTCACTTTAAGATTCAGAGCAACCCACAAAACACTATCATCATCCCTCCTCAGCACATGTCCATAGCATCTAACTCTATTTGCTGTTTCTAACTGGTTTGTAGTTTCCTTCAACCCCAGCATGTCCATCTGTTCTTCAGTCGTCTTTCTGACCACCCATGGCTCTCATCATAGCACTCTCCGTTCTCCTTAAAATTCTATTTTCATTTTCTTTTAAGCACCATGCCTCACTTCCATACAGCATTGCTTATCTTATGCAACAACAATAAACTTTACTTTTTATTCTCAGAGGAAACCTATTTCCAAGCAATAACTTTCCACATTTCCTGAATCTCACCCAACTAGTTCTTACTCTTGCTGTAACTGCTGCTTCCCCCTACCACTAGAATTTAGCTTGTTTCCCAAGTAACAAAATCCATTCAGTGTTTCCATTTCATCGCACAACCTCTTGATTAAATCTACTGTTCCTTCCATTATTCCTCTACATCTCAAGCAAACAAAACGCATTGCCAACCTAGCGGTAACTCTTTTTATTTTTGCACATCTGCCATGAACCCAGTTTCCACATTTTGTGCAAAACATTGAATTGGCCATTACTCTCTTCCCACAAACTCCAACTGGATCAATCTTGCTTTTGAACCGTTCTCCCTCTATCCGGCTTACCATCACTTTTGCTTTTCTGGTGTTGACCTTCAAACGCTTATGTCTTTTTGTTTTTGCAAACTGTACTTTTTTTGTGGACAGTATGTGTTTCTGCCAAGTGGATGTATTTATTCTTTGCCAGTACACTGATACTTTGACAACAGATTTTTTGAGTTTGCATTACAGCAGATTATATAAATCCCTATTACTATGTATAATCAACTTTTTTATTTACAATCCATTGTGCAAGTAATTGGTTCTAAAGGACAGATATTGCCAAAAAAAGATCAGAAAATGCACTGCTGTAAGGGTTTAATTTTTAGAAAGTATTGTGATACTGATACAAAAAAAGTAAATGATGAAGTACCACAGAGTTTCCCACCACAACAACTAACGTTTATTCACCAAGCCCTGAACAATAAAAATGTGTAATAGATGTGTATAGTATTATGTGAATAAGTTAGAATTGCAAACTACAGGTTACTAGGTGAGGAAATAGCAAACACCCATCTAATCCCTGCCCACCTCAAAAAACGACCACAAGAATCAACAACATAGATGAAAAATGAAACCATGCACTGATTCATATCCTCACAGTGTGTAGGTATTGCTCTCAATATAAAATAATCATTATTTTATTGCAGTACAATAAAGTGATTTACAAACTACTATAGTTATATTGAGTATTGTTAAATATGAATGGCTAACCTGGTGTTTGACAAATCAAGGTCCTGGTGCATATGATTTATAGTTTTTTTTTTATGTGTGACAGATGATTTACGTTTCTGATAAATTTTGAATTTTGTGCAAGCTTGAGTGCTCTTCCTTCCTCCTGCTAATGGCAATCCCATGGTATGTGGTATTGGAAGCCTGGATTTCATTTCCCATTGTTGCTGGTGTAAGTTTTGTAGATCTACTAGGTGTGTCATTAGTGCATGGCATTTTTTGGTTTTCAAAAAATTTGTGTCTCTTAACTATACAGCAGAGCTCTTAAGGAGGTAAAGTTTTAAGGTTTTTTGCTCCTGTAGTCTTGTCAAGCCTTTATTTTTTTGGAATGAATTTTTCTACATTATATGTAAAACGTAGCTTGCACTAATTTCATTGCCATTTACTGAAAAGTATAAGCCATTTTGTGGCATAGGTTGGTTAAGATTAGTTGTCGGCACTCGTTGAACAGAGTTTTCAGATCAAGTTTTTAATGCAGCTACTAGGCCAATGTTCCATAAGAAACTTGCTTGCAAGATTTATGAAGGAGGGATGTTTATGCTCCTGAAAGAGAACTGGATACCTTCCAGCAAAACCTTTGATTGTGATCCTCTCCAGGTCTCATCAAAAACTATTTGGCAACTTTTATGGAAACACTTGCATGTGATACCTCAGATTACATTAGGTCAAACATTTGTAGGACATTGATGAGACAGCTTGTGAAGATTTTTGTGCCACAAAGTAGGCAAAGCTGGAAGAGGAGGAAATTGATGAGTGGTTTGTTTTTTATCTGTGCGTTGACTTTCTGCTTAAATAGAAAAGTCAATGAGCAGAACACACATGTATAGCGGACTGAGTATTCTCACAAAAGTATGGAAATGCTCAAGATTCTCTTAGAATAACTTGTTTGCGCCATATCAAAGAAATGTTACATGGACTTATGTTTTGGAAGGAAAACAATTAGTAGTGAAGTGTACCTTGCCATGCTGCAAAACTTATTGCTGGTTAATTTGCTGGCAAAAGAGTCAGCAGACTAGATGCAATAAAATGGGAACCACCTCACGGAGATTTTATTGTTGAAAGGTATCTGAACATCACTCTGTGTCACAAATGGATTTGATATGTCAAGAATAATGATTGCATACTCCTCCTATGGGCCCCTTGATTTCATGCCATGTATTTTTTTCCTTTGTGTGCATGTAAAAGGCTTGATGTACGTATCTCCATTCTCAACATCACTGGATGATCTAAAAACTTAACTGAAATCTTAACCATATATCGATCTTCATATGCTTTGTATACTGTTTCGTTGTCTGTGTTGTAGTCAAGGCCTTGCATGTTAAACATTTAAAAAAGAATCTAATAAAACATTCATTTGTTGGATGTTTACATGCAAATTGTTACTACAAAAGATTAGATAATTAAGATATAAAAGTTGTCTTTATGCCTTAACAAGTTAACAGTTGTGACAATTTAAGTTGTCTTTAAGTGACATAAATTATATAACTTTGTGTAGTCTAGCCCAGTTTTCCCTCTAAGATTTTAGTAAGTGCATAACCGCTGGTGCAAGTGCAAAATTGCCAGCAAATATGTGAAAACTGCTGGACAAATTTTGGTGGGCATTGCTGAACAAACCGCTATACCAACCTAAGTAACGTATATTAAAGTAATTAAAAAAGATCTTTTTGGTAGACTACTGTTGTTCAGTATATATGCTAAGCTAAAAAAAGATGTTGTTTACCCCAAATCATATCTCTGATCCTTTGTCCAAATGTTTTTTGAAGGTAGCAAAGCGTCTGGCGTAAACATCACGTGACAGTGAGGCAACAGCAATTTGCAAGCTACGTGCGCACTGTTTTTACTCTTTTATTGTACAGTAGAATTAGTTGAACGGCTTCATTGATGATGTCAACTTACCTACAATAAGTAAGGAAAGTTGACGTCATCAATCGTTTCCCTCAGTCCCTGCAGAATTCCAATATTTTTGACTCTTCAAAGTTTGCCTATAACATTGTTTTGTGTGTAACTGCACCCTTTGTTTTCCCTCAGGTGTATTTTTTTTCACTTACGGCATTTTGAACCTAGTTCAGTGCTTTGTGGGTCCATTTTCGAAACGCACAAAAGCACGTGGCCTGAATATATATTTTTCTCAATTTCATAAGCAACTTCAAAAAAGTTACTGAAGTAAATTTTAGGAATGTCCAAAGGAAATAAAGCAAGTCATCAAAAAATTTTCCAATTTCACTAGATGTGTAGGATAAATAAAGTTCTGGCCTCCTGAAGACCTTTGTCCACCGATTGAAAATCTCTGATCTAGGCCATCATCATCTGTCACCAATGATTTTTTAGTTTTATTAAGATACTAGCTTGCGAGTTGTAGCTTCTTTACTCTGCTACGTTTTTTGCAACAGGAACTGTTAGCTGTGTGTCAAAGATCTTCAAAGATGGCCTAAAAACAAATCCAAACATTAATTATATGGGCATAAGCACAGTTTTTTAAATTTTCTGGAGGGGGGAGAAGAGGCAAAACTGTGACGTCATGCTAAGTGTGGTCAATGTGAAACTCTGCAACCTGTGCAACAGTAATTTGTAAACATTTTGTAATGTCAGGTTAATAGTGCATGTTAATAAAATTAGTCTTAATTCTATGTCAATGCCCAACATTAGCATAAAAAATATGACTTTTCTGAACTTACGGGACTTAAGAAAGGTTATAGCGATTATGTCACCAGAACAAAAATTACTGGCAAACTTTAATTGTTGCTTGGTCATGGCAAAATAATTAAACTAGTTATACAGCATTTTTTGATTGTAATCAATTAAACAGCAGTGTTTTGTGATTGCGAGTAAACTTTCCATTTAAAATTGAAAATATTTGACGACTAAAGCTGCATAACTTAAAAGGAGAAAGGTAAGACTTTTGTACGATGTAGTAGTCATGCTGTGTGTGTCTTGCTTTCTTCCTTAAACATATCTCAGAAAGCAATATTATTGATAAGCGATAACAAATTTCACCACAGTCTTGTCATCTAATTTCATAAACCATGCATGAAAACAAACAAGTAAATTTTTTGAAAGTTTTGTTTCAAATTTGAAAAAATAGTGAAACGTCGTTATCTGGCTAGGTATTGTGATGAAAGTAACAAAGTTTTGAGACACTGCCGAAACTTTTTAATGCGACCCTTGATGATATTTGTGGTAACATGGCTGGCTAAATATTTTTTGCTCTTAATAAGTCATTGACCTAATGCATGAAAAGAATTCTATCTTTATGAAAAGCTTCGAACCCTGACCAAAGTTTTATCTTTGTTGAAAAGTATTTGCAACTAGATTGAAGTAAAGGAAACAGAGAAATTCATGGACGTGGATATGCGCGAGTTTGGTAAATGCAGCTTTCAAGTCTAGTAAAAAATTGAAAAGCTGATATTTGTAACTATGCATAAAACTATCTGCTCTCACCTAAGAGACATTTACTGCAAAAAAAGTAAAGTCCATTCATCATTTAAACCACATAGTTTTACTGCATTTGTGAGGGAGCTGCCCTTTCTGGAAAAAATTTTTGGAGGACCCCACCTACTTTACCTGGCGCCACTTACTACAGACAGATGTAAAAGACTGCTAAAAGATGTAAAAGTTTTTTAAATTCTGTTTTATTCTTCAATTGCTTTATTTAGGTGGGAATTATTTTGTCAACGTGGTATTTCTATTATTTTCAAAGTGGTTGTAACCTTGGTTCTGCAGTTGCTTGCATAATTTCTGTTGTTCTCTCTCTAATTTTTGTCATACTCATCCCAGTAGATGTGTTTTTAGTATCGTCAATGAAAGACACCAATGGCCATCGACACGTGAGTTAAAAAATTATGAATATAAATTTATAGTTCTTTCAAACAATCTTGTTAATTTCCTGATTAATTTTGAAGTTTCTAAATGTTTTGCTGGGATTCAGTTTTCATAACAGAACAATACATGTTAGGAAATTAGGTTTTTCTATGATTAACTAGATTCATGTGTATATAATGTGTTAGTTGATTCATTGGGTGAAAGATATTAGCAGGAAGCAAAAGTAGCAACCTTGCACACTATGACTCTTACTCTTATCCACTGTTCCAGTATGTTGCATAGTCATATCAATGTGATAAAAAATGCCATCAGTAACACCATGGATGTTCCAGGTGTTAAACCACCACACTAGTACGGAATTTTTTCCATTTTTAAAGCAAACCACCTGCTGAGATCCTGTTGCAAGTTATACTTTTTTTGACTTTTTAATTTGTGAAGTAGAACCCTTTGTTCTAGAGCTTTGTATTAAAATGGGCAACCTTTACAAAATGTCTAAGGTCAATACACACCATTACTATCTGAGAGCAAGACCTTCTGATCCATTACGTCTGAACTCCAGCTTAGACTAATGGCGACTGCAATGAAAAAATAAAATGTCTTTGTGGCTGATAGCTCAATATTCAGTTGCACTATGTTGGGCTAATTATTTTGCCCGCAGGTTTGTGGCAATCAATTTTATTTTGATTTGCATTTCCTGTTTGCTAAGGCTGAAGGCTTATCCTGTAACTCCCTGGAGCTGCCGGCTGTTTTTTGTGGTAGTCCTGGTCGGAACCAATTTTCAGGACCCTAAAAGGAAGTTGACTATGGGTCAAATGGAAAATACTAGGCAAGTGACTGCATTTTTGACAGATTTGGGGCCAAAGAAATGTTTCAAGTTGTGGAAGATTGTTATGTCACCTCATGAAAACATTTTTGACTTTTCCTGAAGGAAGTTGCTGCTGCAATCTAATATCTGCAGTCCAGAAGAGCTGCTAGTCCATACTACGTTTGTTTAGACTTGAGCTATTTCTCCATGCTGGCAGTGCTATAAAATCATGGTGATGTGGTTTCTTATTCTGCTTGTGCTGTGTGAGGATTTCGAAATTATGGACAAGATCTTTGGTTTATGGAATTTTCCAGTCAAGCAAGCCATCAAAGGACCTCAAAAGCTACTGCCCTATTTCCTTGCTAGGCGTTCTCTTGAAGATCCATTAGAGACTGATTCATGCGTGTGGCAAATCTATTAGTGTTGTGCTTCTTTTCACCAAGCAACCTGGATTTTGATGCTTAAGATCAACCTACGATCAAGTCGTCTTGCTAATGCAAAACATTCAGGGGACTGCTGAACCAAGAAAAAAGGCTGGCTATTTTTGTTGACTTCACAACACTGCAATACTGTATGGCTCCATGATAATGCCTAAACAGTGAAGCTACTCACCTAGCACCCTGTAAGAGGCAACTTTTGGTATCCGCTAGAGGTGGCCAAGCTTGGTATTTCAGGAGTTGGATCCAGCAAGATACAGTATAAAAAATTTGGATTTAGGATTAAATCAGGAGTTCAGTTTTTTTAGATTATAAGGATCAGGAATGGAAAATACTATTACTGTCAATTCTACTGTGACTGTGCATGAATATAAAACATACAACGAAAATCATGCAATGCTATCAAATGTTAAAAGTTCCAATTTCTAAATATGATGGTACCTCACCAGCATTCTCAACTAAGCTCAATCTACACCAGCATCTCACTTGCCAGTCATCCTTAGGTTTCCCCACACAAAATCAAATCTATGCTGACATACTGTAGACTAGTCCATCCACAGTGTTTCCCTCATAAGATCTAAATAAATCCCAATGACAGTGTGCCTTGTTGGTTTTGGGGCTACCAGTCTGAAATTTGAATTGATGACTGGTTAAAAATTGATTACCACTTTCTATAGCCTAATTTTGATTAAGTTTTCAGTATAAAAGTGAATCACCTCTTCATGTCATGACTTCGTTTCAGGGAAGAAGAGGGTAAACACAACACAACAACTCCACCTCTTTCTAACAGGTACATGGTACAGATAACCAATTAACTAGTCCACAATAGGAGCTTCACCCTTGGCATTGGTAGTAGAAAACTTATCAGATTATGTCTCTTCCAAGAACGGGGTCTCTCTGGGATCAATCATGGCTACTCTCCTTTTTAGCATCTACGCTACGTCCATGACCTACCATCTATAACCTCTAAAAAATATGCATATGCTGACGACTTGGTATTTATTTACCCTGCTAGAGACTAGCTGTCAGTGGACTGGGTGACAAACCTTGAAATGATAATGATATTGGAATATTTTTGTTAAGGGAAACTGAAACGCAGTGAAAACAAAATCGTCTTGGCAGCTTTTCACCTGAGCAATGGAGAGGCAAAACAAGAACTGAAATTAGAGATGGATGGAAAATCACTGATATTTTCCCTAAATCTAACCTATCAGGGTGATACTTGACATACTTTTCACGTATCATTACCATTTACAGTCACTATGCAAGAAGATATAATCTTACATGTTGCTTTGTTGAGACGACAGTTTGGCACAAGTTGGGGGTCAGCCACTGACATTTTGCACATAACAGCTCTATACTTGGTTTGTTCTGTTGCTGAAAACTTTGCCCCAGCTTAGTGCTACAGCACTCCCTGATATCAACATTGCATTAGAACTTGCTACTAACCGCGTTCTACACCCTAGTGCAAATTAATTGAATCACTTGAAAAAATACAAAAAAAGTGTTTTTTATTTGTTTTTGAAACATAAACAAAACAAGCTAGAACATAGTGATAACGGATGTGACCACCACGATTAGTTCGAACTGATTTCACTCGTTTGGGCATCAAATCTATCAATTTTTCGCAGTTTTCTTGGATTTGAGGGTCACGATGTTTATGACGTCAGAGCCTAGATAAACAAAAATATTATGACGTCACAATGTTTATTGATCTCATTATGACAAAACTAATCAGAAGCCAATTCTTTTGTGGTAAATGTATTAAAGCATGGATGTTACTCGCTTTGCATCAGCACACAAAGAAGTCGCAAAGAGAGATAGCTAAATGTGTGGGAGTTAGTCAACCAACTGTGCATAGCCTTATTAAAAAATTTCAAATTGAGAAGGATTTGACTTCTAACAGAAAGAGTAATTGCGGAAGAAAGAAAAAGATGACACCCAGAACGGATGCTTACTTGCTTAGGGAGAGTAAATTTAACCTAAAAAAATAAGTTTTCAACTACAACAAGATTTGGTTTCTGCTGGAGTGATGGTTGATTCCTCAATTGTGCGCAGGTGACTCCTAGCTATTGGCCGGAAAGCAAGACGACCAATAAAACAGCTCTTGACCACCAAGATAAAAAAGAAACGTTTTATTTGGGCCAAAAAATATAAAGACTGGACACGTAAACAATGGCGTAAAGTTTTATTTTCTGATGAGAGTCACTTTTTAGTCCAGGGAGTGAGGAGTCAGCATATCTGAATATCAAAAAGAGAGCCCCTAAAAGAAAGCTATATTGATCAAGCTGTCAAGCACCCCCCAAAGAAAATGTTTTGGGGTTGTTTCAGCTATTATGGGGTTGAACCACTCAAGCCAGTTGAAGTCATGATAAATTCTGAAATATATCTTGATGTTCTGACAAAGAAAGTAATACCAGAAATGGCAAGAAAATTCCCAGAAGGTTCAGGGATTTCAGCAAGATTTGGCACCATGCCAGACCAGTCGAAAAGTCAAAAATTTTATCAATTTGAACAATATTTTGGTGTTGGATTGGCCTAGAAACTCTCCAGATTTACATTCAATTGAAAATCTTTGGAGTGTAATAAAACTACGTCTGGGAAGAAGAGATTGTACCACCATGGCGAAGCTGATAGAAGCCATAATTGACTGCTGGTATCGTGACCCTCAAATCCAAGAAAACTGCAAAAAATTGATAGATTCGATGCCCAAACGAGTGAAATCCTTTCTAACTAGTTGTGGTGGTCACATCCGTCATTAAAAACTGTGCTTTGACTAGCTTGTTTTGTTTTTGTTTTAAAAATAAATAAAAAACACGTTTTTTTGTATTTTTTCAAGTGATTCAATTAATTTGCACAACTCCTATGGACTACCTACTTGTCCTTGCAAGCGTCGAATGTCGAGCTGCATTGCAAAGTAGTAATGCTTTGACTAACTTGTCAATCAAAGTTTCCCTATCGTTTGCTTTACTTAGAGCTCTACTGATCACATCAAAGTCTGTTCGATAGGTCAAAGTCAAGGTGCACTTTTGTGCAAACCTCACTGCAACTGATAAAGTTACCTCTGATCATGACATCATTGCAGCATATTGGACGGATTAAGTGCATAAAACATAATGAAACAGTTGCATCAACAGACTTTTTGATTTTATAGCCAAACTTGTGGCAAGACCTATATTATCTGCGATTCTTTTGGGTCAAACTTTATAGACTGCAAACGGGCATAGGTTGTTTCCGTGGGTGCATGTACAAATAGGAACTGGTTTCCTCTCCAACGTGCAAGTGCATTGCAGAACAGAAAACTGCGAATTACATTGTCTTGGAGTGTCCTATTTACAGAGCACCCAATGGAGTTCATGGACTGTGAAGTTTGGGTTATCACCCTCTTTCCAAAAATCTAGTTAAAGAAAGATCAATTTCAAGAAATAACACAACAGTGGTATTTTAATGCACCATTTACATTTTTGGACTAAGTCCCATGAGATTTAGCATCAGCGGGTCTGCTTGTACACTACTAAGCCATCTTAATACTGGCAATGGATGCTTTCAAACTTAATTGTTCGAATGGGATCATTTAATAGATGTAAATGAGGTGAATGTGAAAACATTGTAGACCACAGACTGTACTCTTGTACCATACCTTTTTCTCACAACCCAGGAAAGCTCGCTAGTTACAGCATTTGCATTAGAAAACAGCAAAGTTGCATCTTAGCATGTTACCGAACATGGTCTTGCAGAGCAACTTAAACATGCAAAAGAAAATGTGGCCAGAGCCAGTAACTTACTAGCTCTGCCAGTTGATTTTATTCCAATTAGACGTAAAGCTGGGCATAACCGTTTTTTTTTTCATCAGTTGTAACAATTAAGTTTTATTTTGACTGTTTGCCATTGACGTGCTGTAGTGGTAAGGATGTCATCACCGCATTCGGGAGATTGGTGTTTAACTCCTGTAAAATTTTAAACTCCAAACGGTCTGCTGTTTGTCTTATCCGTCCTATATCGAATCGATATCCGTGTTGAATGACGAGTTTCTATTCTTTGATGGTTTATTTGATCAATTGTATGAAAAAACGAAGAATAACCAAAAAAATTAACCCAGAAGTTGAAGCACGTTTTCTAAAAGATGACACCAATTATTAACTAAAGAATAAATTTAGAACAGCGACGTTAAAATACTCAATTGACTTTGTAAATGATTTTCATACCAAATGAATTACTACATAACAATAAAATATAGACGAATAAACATACCAATTTGGTTGATTCAATAAGAACAGAAGAATTAAATTTCCATGTGTTTCGCGAATATGACCAACTGTTACTTCATAGAGTTCCAAAACACAAAGTGATACAATTATAAAGTTTTTGTTTTACATCCAGTCAAAGTGCCAGAGAAAAAACGTCTTTGTATTAGTTAAGGTGAAAAGGGCAGGGCAAAAAAGGTGTGCATAACAAGTGCACAACAAGATTACGTAACACTACTTGAACGCATAACTACAAAACTAAGCACTCGGGTTCGACACTCAATACGCAAAACCGGAGAAATGAATAGAAACTAAAAGGTGGTTTAAATAATGCCGAATTTGAAATTTCTAACAACTTCTTTGGTTGAGTCATGCCAAACAGCTTAAAAATGGTATTCACAGATCTTGTATTTGACGCTAAGTTGGTGGGTACAATTTGGAGAATGAGATAACACCTGATATTAATCAAATTGAAACTGTTCACAATTTAGATACTTGCCAACTGCTGGTGTTAATAAACGCTGCTGTTAATAACCGGCTTGGTACGTAAGGGTTAGGTCCTTTAAATCCATGTCATTTGGATTTTAACTGTATTATAACAAATACAAACATACTTGCACACACATATTTAATACACAAAGCGCAGTTATGTTGATATGTGTGAACGTGCGTATGCGCACTTTAACTCTTTTGAAACTACTAGGCATGTAAACATTAAACTTGGCACAATTGTTACCTCTCCGTGGTGAGTGCCATAAGGGGGTTTGTGACGTCGTTATGATGTCATAATCAATTTTTAAAAATTCATGTCTTGACATAGGAAAGTAATTTTTTGCTTTCATGAAAACCAATTCTAAACTTGGCAATTTCCCAAAACCTTGCCCTTCTAGGGCGTAGGAAGACGTCACAGTTAACGCTTGATTGCACAATTTGTTTTCTGTATTTTCTCAGAAGCTACTCTGATCGTAGAAACGCTAATAAAAACTTTGCTTGAAAGATATTAACTAGGTGCTATTGCTAAAAAAAGAAAAATTTTCTGTGATTTGAGCTGAATTGACGATGCAGCAAGCAATTCTTTATTTTCACATTTTAAGCAGTCTTAGCAATTGGCATGCTTTTTATAATGCTTTAGACTGCCTCTATGATGTCATAATGCCTGTTAGGTACAATTGAACTAAAAACAGTGGGGCTGGTAGGAGCTGCGCTCGAAGCTATTCGTCATCATTTCAAAAGCAAACAGTTGATAAGCGCCCTGATAAATGATGATGATACATTGTGCTATTAACATTTTCATAAGCCCAAAAATCCGTTTTTTTAGTAATGCAATGGCAAGGTAAAATACCTTTGTATTGTCTCGTTGCAAGCCAGACTTATCTTAACTTCTAAAATATCATCGTAGGAGTCGAGTGCAGCAACGTTGAACAAATTGGCGGTTTTTCCTTTAAAATCGTTTTAGAATCACAAAAACAGTCGGCATCTTTAGCACAAAAACCTGGTCGATGGATTATACTCTAAAATCATAACCTAACCTATTGCAATAACACAACTGTAAGTGGTCCCTACCTATCTTGGGGTTAAACTGGACAGATCACTCACGTTTCGTCACCATCTTGAGGCATTGCGCAAAAACTAACAACGCGCGTTGCACTGATGAGGTGACTTGCAGGCTCAGGTTGGGGCGCTGGAGCTAAAACACTGCGTACAGCCGCCCTATCTCTGGTCTACTCTACTGCGGAGTACTGTGCACCAGTTTGGTGTCGCAGTGCACATACTTGCCTCATCGATAGTGTTCTCAACGACGAATTGCGCATTGTCACTTGATGCCTGCATCCAACTCCAACAGACTATTTACCCATCCTCGCAGGTATCCAGCCAGCTGAGCTTCGCCAACTAGGAGCAATGCTCTCCTTGGCATATTGTGGCAGTTTGGACCCTGACCATATTCTCTATGAATTACTGGCTGGGTCCCCAGACGGCCACAGAGAGAGACTAAAATCTAGACGCCCCTTTGTGCCCACTGCATGGAAGTTACTGCAAGATCTAACTGAATTGGATATTTGTGCAGCTCAATGGACAGACTTTAAATGGAGCACGGAATACTCGGAGTACTCATCTGATCTCCGTGCTTTTATTCCTAAGACAAGCACAAGGCCAATGGGGATGGGCCTGCCCAGATCATCATGGGTCAGGCTCAACTGCTTGCAAGCTGGTGTTGAGTGCTTTCAGTCCTTCATGCACAAATGGGGCCTTGCTCCTACATCGAATTGCGAGTGTGGTGCTGCAGAACAAACTGCAGAACACATCATTCTGACATGCCCCGTACATCGGGCACCCACAGGAATACGTGGACTGATGGTTTTGGATGTTGACACACAATGCTGGCTGAGTACCATCACTGCCAGAATCTGATTTCAAAACAGTTGGATGTGGATCCCTTCCAAAAGAAAGAAAAGAACTGTAAGTGCTTGACTTTGGGTTAGCTTTCCATTTCCCTAGCAGTGATTATGCCAGTAGTAAGCAACATACGCACAACCAGAGGTTTTAGGTCATACAAATAAGCATGCAATTACTAAAAGTCGTAATTAGTAGCCTATGTCTAATTAATAGCGTATTTCTAAAAATACACAACAATCACTTTCGCATCCTCCCACAACTACATTTATACTTTTTTGCAAGTGGTGAAACAAACGGATAACAGTTTGTGAAATTATTGCCTGTTTTAATTGTTAGCAAGTCCAGTTCTAAAGTGCGCCTATGCTGGAAACAGGCCAAAAGTTGTAACTAAGTACTTCAAAAACTTTGGCGGAAATAAAACAGCTATGTGCAACTACCCCTTACGTTTGTCTACTCAATGCTCATTAAAAAAACGGTACTTTTGATTTTTGAATGAGAATCGGCTATATGACATAAGCATTAAATTTTTATTGATGTTGTTACAAACACCCATTGAGTAAAGCAAGACCAGCCGGCTTAACTGATATTTTCAACCTTAACATTTCTGATGGTGGTCCAGCAATTGTTATAGCTTAATTGTAAGTGTTTAATTTCGGGTTAGTTTGCTCTTTGCCTGGCTGCATTGATGCAAGACCAATCAAGATTTGCACAAACTCAGGCTTTAGGTCATACAGATAGTCCCATAACTACCAAAAAGTTGTAAATAGTGGGTCTAATTTTTGACACCTCTCTGAAACGCCTATAAATCACTTTGGTGTCTTCCAAAGTGAAGATTTAAAGCCGTATTTAAAGCCAAAGTGAAGATTTAAAATTATGCATTACATGCACATCATAAAATAATCGTGTAAACATTTGTAAACTCGTTGGCTGTTTTACTTGTGAGCGAGTTCTTCCTAGGTACGCCTTTGTTGGTGACAGGGTAAACTCGGTGTTGCCAGGAACTCCAGAAACTTTGCGGATATAGAACAGCTATGCCAACCCCCAATAATGTTTTTATTAATGAATTTGATTTTAAAGCAAGAATTGAATGTGTCAAAACAATATTAACTTTTGTTGCTGCGCTCTTAACTATCAATTGGGTGAAGCTGGTGTAAACGTTTGATCTGATATTTTTAACCTCGACATTACTGATGGAGGCCCTGCTGTGCGAGTATTGTGATAACTGAACTATTCTCTTCATGGCTGCGTTGAAGTCAAGACAAAGCAATATTCCTGCAGTCAGAGGCTTATGCTGTCAAAAACTTGCTTACGTTAAGCATTGTAAGTAGTGGTCCTAATATTTAATAGCTTAATCCTAAAAATACATACCTATCACCTTAGCGTCCTTTAGCAACATGGATACGCTATCCGTGCAAGCTCTAGCTGAATTTAATGGATAAAAGTTTGTTAAGTTTTAGGATGCCTATTATGAAAACAGGGCAGATAAGACGCTCCCTGGGACTCTAGAAACTTGGCAAGCATGTAGCGGCTATGTACAACCCCTAATAATGTTTTTTTCAATCAATTGCGTTTCAAAAATGATAGTTTTGTTTCGGAATGAGATTAGGTTACGTCAAAAAAAGATAAACTTTTTTTTACAATATAAGCTAACATATACCCACAATTAATTATGTTTGCTTAAATTGTTAATAGGTCCAACCGTATAGTTAATATATTCTGTTCATGTTTCATTTCGCCTGTTACTTCGTAATCTGTTAAGTGCTAGGCTTATGGTATTTGTTTTCCCTCGCATAAACGTTTTATTACTGCGACACTGCTATGTTCTTAACTGCCCAGCAGGTGACGCCGGCACAGTGAGCTAATATCTATCAATTGCTGGCAGGGCCCCCATTGGTAATGTCGAGGTTAAAATTATTGGTCCGGCCGGCCAAGCCAGCTTTACCCAATGGATAGTTAGGAAAACAGCAATAAAACGTTTGCATTTTTTCACATAGCCATTCCGAACTAGAACTATCGTTTTTGAAACTCGATTGATAAAAAAACATTTGCATGGGATTGCACATAGCCACTACATATCTCCAAGTTTCTGGAACCCCTCACAACGTTTTATTTAAACTATTTTCACCATAAACATTCTTAAACCTAACGAACTTTTATTTGTTAAAATGAGCTAGTGCTTCAGTTGAAAGTATATCAAAATAGTAGAAGGGCGCTAAAGTAATTGATGTGTATTTTTGGGCTTAAGCTCACTACTTACAACTTTATCACAGCTGTTGGGGTATTTGTATCAGCTAACGCCTCTGGCTGGGCATATGTTACGTGGTCATAGCATAAACGCAGTCAGGCAAAAAGCAAGCTAACCCGAAATCAAACACTCGTGGTTTAAGTTGTGAAAATAGCTGCGCCCTCATCAGTATTGTCGAGTATAAGAATATCGGTTCAGCCAGCTTAACCAAATTGGTATTTGTGAGAACAGCAACGAAAAGTTAATGTGCTGCTGTTGCATTCAGTTGTCGTTCCAAAATCTAAAGTACCATTTTTTAAGGAAATTGATTAAGTCTTAAAAATCCATTATCGGGGTTGCCCATAGCTACCATTGTTTTCCAAAAGTTTCTCGGGTTTCGGATACATCTTACTTGGCTTGTTTTCTACGAAGGAACTGAACTTGCTCGCAATTAGAACAGCCAGCGATTCCAAAAGTTTTATTTGCTCAATTTTATGAAGTGCCTCGAAGCAAAATTTCAAAGTCATAGGCAGGAGAGGTGCCAAAGTAATTTGACCAAAGTATACCCTATTGAATATTAGGACTAGTTTTAACGACTTTTTTGTAGCTAACTGCCTATTTGTGCGAAATGTGGTCAAAATGTACCAACGGACTAACTTTTTCTAAAAATTTCAGGTTTCTTAGGTCTAGTAGGAAAATTGTTTGACTGACAATAAAACATGACGAATTGCAACCAGTTTCGATCTGCCATTTTGAACTAAACCGTAGCTTTAACTAATTAGAAAAACATAGTACTGGAAAACAAATTGATTCAGCTTTCATACTGCACTGATTGTTAGTGCCTTAGTAACGTTTATACATAAAACTAAACTCTTTTTACTCAGCTTACCACATTTTTGGGAAAATAGAAAGTTGCACCACAGGTCTTAAAAATTCAACTTTTTTAGTATAAAAACTAATGGTAAATGGACATGTCATACATTAGCAGAATCGCCTTAAGATAGATACTCTTTGATTTTTTAAAAAAGTTTGAAAATCAGTTTTTAACTAAACTGATTTTGTAAAAGTGTTGCGATTTTTGAAAAAATCATGAAATGATCTCTGGTATCAAAAGACTGTGTTTATCGTGCCAGGCAGCATTATAACATCATAGAGCGATATAAAGCGTGCAGAATAAAGGCAAAAAAGTATGCTTAGGAAGCTTAAAATGCTTAAATAAAAAATCTGTTATTGCATTGCCAATTTATCATTATCTGTTGCTGGGTTTCTTTTATCGAAAACACCTTGCTAAGATCTCCCGAAAAAGCTTTTAATCGCGTTCTACGATCAGTATTTATTGAGTAAACTAAGAAAACAAATTTTACAATTAATTGTTAATCGTGACGTCGTGGCACATCGTGAAAAGTAAAATTTGTTGAATTTGGTAAGTCGGTTACTGCCTTTTGTTTAAGTGGAAAACCACGTTCCTCAGTTCAAAATACGATTTTGAAAAAAATTATCTTTGACTATGACGTCATCATGACATCACGAGCCATTTTATTTCACTCTCCATGGGGTGGTGATCAATTGTGCCAAGTTTGATGCTTGTACTTCAAGCAGTTTTAAAGGAGTTAAGACAGATAACACAGACGGAAAGAATTGCGCTTCATACAGTATATTAGATATTAGCTGCATCATTGATATAACTTTCTATTTGGAGGTAATTAGCAAAGTTCATGTGAAAGTAAATTGCTATTGCTTATGATTTCCTTTTACTTGCTGATTGCTTTGCAGGAATGGGCTGGTAATGATTGCATTGCATGGGTTGAAGACACCATACTAAAAGTATATTTTGGTGAGCTTTACAATGATACTTTTAGTGGCTTAAGTTAATGTAAATTAAGTTACGATGGTAGCCATCAATAAATGTAACTCAAAGTAACACGTAAATCTTTACCGGCGTGTTTTGAGAAATATGCAAAAGGTATATTGCCTTGCTGTACTTGTCTCAGATTGATTTTATTGATTTTTTGCAGTGATATATGGACTGGTACTACTAGTCGTTTTTGTGGTGCTGCCATTTACTTATTTTTACCATTTGCCGACTCCGACAGCAAATGATGATTCAACGGAAGTTTCTTGTTGGACGGTAGGTTGATTTTGAGAGTGTTTTTGACTTAATTGAAATTTTACCCCAATATTTTATTTGCTGTTTTTGTCAAAGCAGTAATGGTGTTGCCTAATTGGTAATGGAATTGACGTATTTGTTTTTACCTACTGTACTTCGTACAATTCATGATATTTAATAAAGGGTTATAGCAATAACGTATTTAAGCAAAATTTTTCAAAAGTGTGTTACATAAAATTTGGAAAAAGTTTTTATTGTTACTGCTAATTTGTGAAAACCTCATCGTAACTTTCCAGAAAGTCCTTCGCTCAATGAAGTTTGTATTTGGTTCATTTGTTCTTCTAACCATTTGTCTAATCATTGGGTGAGTTCATGTGAATGCTCTAAGTTAAAAAAATTACTAGTATTTGAGTCTACGATTGCTTTCTCCAATGCTCTACCTGTGTTACTGTAGCACATATAGCATCATTGCGTTATTGAACACTTTCACGCAGCAACCAACTTTGTCTTGGTGTCGGTCACTTGGCCAATAGACCAGAATTGGTGCGTGCAAGTTATTTGCTCAGCAAGGTATTTTATTTGTGGTTGCACGCTTGCTAATATTTCTTTTGCGACTGATAGCCACATGATTTTAAAATAATGCCGATTCCAACTGTTATAAAGTCACGAGTAATGAGCTAGCAATAAAGCGTCGATTGTAACAAACTTTCTGCGCTTCATCCAGTTAAATTGGTCAAACTGCTTTCCAACATGCCATGGGAGACGACTGGAGACTACCATTAGGCGTTCACCAATGGTAGTCTCCTTTGTTAACAAGGAGGCTACCAGTCTATTCATGACCGGTTCGAAATGCTCTGCCACTTTCTTTTATTTTACCTGGTCTGGATTTTTTTTAGTTTGCGGTGTGAACGTGGTTATTTGCTTTAATCTGTGTTACCATCCTCGAAAGAGAGGGTAAACACAGCAACATTGATTACGAAAACGCTATCATTTGCATTTACATTGTAACAATGAAAAAAGTAGGTCGTTTAATTGAGCTCATTTTGTTTTCGTTGATGGAACTTGGCGTATGAAACCAACTTGGTTGTGTGTGAGTGAATGAGACTCATTCACTCATATTGACTTCAGGTTAAAATTAAAAAAGTTTTTAAATGTCAATCTTAATTAATTAACAACTGTATGTGCTCTATGCAGGTTTACATATGTCTAAAAGTTAAGGCTGGGTACAGGGTAATGACATGTTTTTCATGATGAATTTCGTCCCAAAAACTTACCCCAGGAGAAGGTTTGATTGATTTGATAATTGCATATGCTGCAATAAATTTTTTATCTTACACATTACTTGTAGTATGATTTCGTTTTTGTTTAGCTTTGTTGTGCCGATGAGCAACCACTCTTTCGTTGACAGCACTTTCTATCAACAAATTAGTTACTTCAAAGGATACAACACTTTTGCAGACAGTGAGTGACCTGGACTTGACTGTATCTGATGCAGTAGTTTTGAACGTTTGGTTGAACCTATATCTTTAAATTTGCCTGAGCTCACTGTCTACCTTTCAACCTTTTTGATGATGCTTGCTTATCCTTTTTCTTGGGATGATGGCACTGTGTGAAACAGAATGTCCAGGACTCATCAGTTTTTCTGCGTGCGGGCACATAGACAGCGTTATGGACTGCCACAGACTTTGACTCACATCTTTGTTAACTGATAAACATATCAAATCTTTGGTAACAGTAGCCACTAACAAACTAACATTAAGTGTTAATGCACCAGCAAAAAACATTTCTCAGTATTTATTTTGCGGTTGACGTCTAATTTGATGTAGCTTTGCTTTCCGTAGGTTAGGGAATAATCAAGAATAGTTTAACTAAACCATAGAGATTTTATTTATTGATTTGATTGGTCATACGGTTTGTGTGTGAACTCCCGAGTCAAAAAGTTTGCTTCATCTTGGGTTAAAATTATGTACACCAAATATGAATGTTGCGTTTAATCGGATTGCGTTTCTCAAGTAGTTTTGTCGTTTGAGAAAGATGCGCAAGTACTTGACAAAGCAAACGTTCGTTGTTGATCGAGCACCGTTTTACTAAAATGTATTTGTAAAATTGTCAAGTTCTTGGACATTTTGTTTGCTAAGAATAGGCTATAGTGTCGTAAATTAAATAAGGCACTGGAGTATCCATGCTTAATTAGTTGCTGTTTAAAAGTTCTGTTAAACTTTTCACCTACACGACGAATAAAAATGAAACATGCTCTTTTTGGCTCTCGCGTCAAAACAGTTTTAGTAATAATTGGGTAAATTTAGACGTTTTGTGCTCATCGTTGTTCGTGTTTCTGAGCAGTAAGCAGGACGCCTTTGAATACACTTCTTTAATTGACTCGACGGGTAAATTGAACTCCGGTGTACCGACTATGAAGTGAAATCTGAAGCAACAATAATTGTATTTTTCTACTGGCTGTTATTACCATTTTTTTTAGATGTAGAAAATGGATTGGTTTTTGCGATAAATTGTTTGAGTTTGATTGGAATGGGTTGTGCTATTATTTATACAGTGAGTATTGTGTTTTTCTTGGTTGATGTTAAATTGATTTCACATTGGAGATTGCTAGGGTAATTTGCATTTAAGTTTTTAAGTGCTGTTTTGTGAAAAGTGTCTTTAAACTGGCAAATCAAGCGCAGATTCCCATCATGCATGATGTCATGACTATTTTAACTGCTGGTTCAGATTGACCTTAGCAATGCATTGGCCATGACATTAGCTAACATCTGACTGCAACCATAGAGCAGTGGTTTTCAAACTGTGTGGTCGTCTTATTTTTCAAAAGGCATCACACGATAATACGCTTTTGTACCAATAACTTTTGCTTTTATTCGGTAAAAAAAGCTCTAAGCGTCTAACCGTGAATCTCCTGTTTTATTTTCTTCTAATATTCATGTTCGTATTTTTACGAAAGTGATTTCAATACACTTTTGTAATTACAGTACATCCTCGATTATCCGGTCATGTTGGGCAACCATTTTCCAAAATCTTGACCGGATAAGCATTTGGCTGGATAAGAAAAGATTTTAAGAAAAAAAGAACGAAAAAACGAAGTTAGTATGAGAACAAGCTTAGCCACAAAACAATTTAAATGCTAAACGAAAGAGACATTTGGGTAAAGTTTAAAATCACATAGTTCAACAAAATAAGTTATTAAACAGTTTAACTTTCATCAGTACTATTGCTGAAAAACGAAAGGATGGAGGTTTGTTTGATAGTGCTTTCTCGCCTTTCAGCAGCAAACTCACGAAACCGGATAAGGTGTGACACATTTGCTGGTGTCGCTTGTGGTTGACAACGGTACCATGTTAAATATTTATCCATGCTATTCATAGCTTCACCGTGAGTGATTGGACACTTTGATGATTGTGGATCTTCAATTTCATCTTCCTCTTCGTTGCTGTCTTTTTCATCGTCCCTCGAAATCAGTTCAACAATGCCTTGCTCATCCATGTGTTCATATCCAGGACCATCACAGCACATCCAGTTCTGGATATCATCGTCTGTCAGTGTAATATTTACCCTGGAAAATTGTTGCACGAAGTCGTTGTTTGAAATCACTTCTTGAAGGACGTTATTTTGCTGGATATCATTTGGTAATGGCATCAACTTCTTCCAGGAGTTTCTGATAGCAGCTGGTGTAACCATATCCCAAGCCATAGGCGCCGAGTTTGTGATTTTACCGGGCATGCGCAAACTTTATGACGTCAAAATTAAAACATTACCGTTTGATTGTCTATGACAGGGGTGTCAAACATACGGCCCGTGTAAGGATTTCGTGCCACAGTGCGAGCGCCTGGTCTCCGAAGTTGGTCTGCGAAATTTACGTGAAAATGTTTGTAAAGTAATGGCTGACAATCTCCAGAAGTTGCGGCAGGCATGACGGGTTGCGGTGAGAGAGGCGATGACCTTTTTTTTGGAGATCAGCATTTCGGGCTACATCCCATAACTTCCGGAGATCGTTTGATCAAAGTTTGGGGACCATTGATATACACTCTTGCCTGCTTATGTTGTTTTTCAACTGACTCTAGCTTGTATCTGACCTCCATGTGTTGAGTGTAGTCAAATGTGCGGGCATGCGTGGCATGACCGCATGCCCGTAGTCGGCGCCCCTGTCCCAAGCAGTTGCAACAGTATCGATAACTTTCATCATATCAAGTGTTTTCAGGAAGTCTTGTATGGTGAAGGTTGATTGCGATACAAGATCTCTCAGAATCGACTTCCTATAAACCCTTTTGATAGATTCGAGGACCCCTTGATCCATTGGCTGTATTAAAGCAGTCACATTTGGAGGCAAAAACTTGGCAATAATTTTGCCATCATCTGACACAAGTTCTTTCTCACTTGGATGAGCGGCACAGTTGTCAAGAAACAAAATTGCTTTTTCCTCCCTGCCCAGTTCTCTTAACTTTAGTTTTGTTTCAGGAATGAAACAATTTAAAAACCAATCTCTGAAAATGTGTGTGTTGATCCAAGCATTTTTTTGATTTCTATAAATAACTGGCAGCGCTTCCTTGTTAATTTTGCGAAAACAGCGTGGATTTTTCGCCTTACCAATAAACAGTAAAGGCAATTTTATTGTTCCACTGGCGTTTGCGCATGCATTTATTGTGACCCTGTCTTTAGCCTTTTTTGTTCCATCTGGTTGTTTATGAACCGAAGCTAACGTGTGGCCTGGCAACATCTTGAAATATAAGCCGGTTTCATCACAGTTAAAAATTTGGTCGGCTGAATAGCCTTCAGTCATGACAGAAAAGCCATTGATGAACTGTTCTGCAGAAAAGCTATCGGAACTTAACTTTTCACCAGATAAAGTCAGATTTCCCAAGCCAAACCTTCCGCAAAAGCGCCACTGGAACCCTGAGCTTGCAACAAAGGGCTTGGAGCTTTCTCCATAAATTAAGCGGTGAAACTCGGAGGCCTTTTCCATTAGTATCGGGCCAGTTACTGGGCAGCCTTTTTCGCGCTGCTGACGAAACCAAATGTAAAGCGCGCTATCTAATTTGTCAAAATCTCTATTTCCTATTGCTTTACAAGTTTTAACCGCGCCAGGTATTCCAAGCTCATTCTTTTCTGCTTTAAACTGTGTTAACTTTTCTTCACTTCTTAAAATATCATTTAAAGTAGATTTCCCAATTTTGAATTGGTTCATTAATACAAATTTAGGTACGTTCTGCTTTGCCAATCTGCAAACTTTCAGTTTATCTTCTATTGTTAGCACAACTCGTTTTCTCTTTGTTGCACGCTTATCCATTTTAAAACTTAGCCAATAGAAACTGAACCTATACTTTAACTGATTTGAAAAATCTTCTACATTAACCAGCCATAGTAATAATTATTCCGTAATACACAAAATAGTAACTATTACATAATAATATAAAACGTGTCTGCCTGTTGAACACGACCGGTTAATCGAGGAGCCGGATAATCGAGGGCCGGATAAGCGAGGATGTACTGTATTGACTTGCTACCCAACAATCAAGTTGCACAATCTTACTTGGAGCAAAAAAATGGAAATCAAAAGTGTCAGTTGTAAATTGGTCGAAAACAGGAAAGATGAATTGCAGCCTTTAGAAGAGCGCAGTTTTACCATTGAAGATGACAAACCATAGCCAAAATCTCGGAAGCAAAACGATAGCTGTTTAGATTTTGGGTCACATTTGTCTTGCATTGCGGCGAACTAAAACCTTAGGATGCTACCTGGTATGTCGCAAAGTCTTGGGAATTTTTCTAAATGCGTCGCATCGAAAAAAGCTTGAGAAGCACTGCCATAGAGCAATAGATATTATGCGGCATAGTAAACAAAGGCAACTCTAAGAGTTTTATTCTCTACGTTTCCACTATAACCTACCCTTAAACTATTATTAGCAAGCTGCCGTCGCCCGGCAGCGCAGCCATCAGTTCAGCCGGGTTGAAAAATATTAGTTCAGTCGGCTTCGCTTGCTTTACCATAAAAGCATTGTGAGATCAGTAACCACTAGTTGTTTTAAAGTAGAGGTTACAGTCTCTATACCCCAATCATCCTCTTTAATCAAGACGTCAAAATGGTGATCGTTTTGATGATTACAGAAACAAACTTAATAATCGTGGGCCCATTTCACGTCTTGGTGTACCCCTTTGCGTGATTATGTTTGTGACATGAAGTTCCTTGGATACTCTTATTTGCCGTGGTTTAAGGCATAGCGAGAAAAGAGGTCATGTTTTTTCCTAAATTTTTTCGTACCCGATCACAGTACATTTATTAAATTAATGCCGAGCAACAACATTACCTTGAGGTGTAACAATGTTCTGAATTGACCGTACCTTCCAAATTTCTTGCACCCAGTTGAACAAAGATATTTCTAGTGTAGCGGCGACAAAACATCGATCGACAAAAAGAATTGGGGGACAGAGAGTGAATCTCCGAAAAAAGGGTATCAAACAAAACTGAAAGACAGAAAACTGGAGAAATTAATTTTTCCCCGCATAAACAATTGGCTGCTCTACTGCCTCAAACTGGGTATTTTATCACATGTATCTATGCTTCTAATTCTAATCTATATACTTTTAAATCAAGACTGGTCTTGCAAATAGCGTATCATTTTATAAATACTTATTCCTTTTTAGTATGAGAAGGAGAGAACTAATTTATAGTTGTGGACGAACGGCGAACTGCCTTCCCGACCTCCCTTCTCTTAAACCCTAAGTGTTCGTTTTGACAGAAAAGCATTTCATATCACAGATTTTAATCCTCTGTGCACTGAGTGGTGGTGGGGGGAACACATAGTCAAAGTTTAAACAGGAGCCTAATTAATCGATAAATTAACTGGTAGGCTGCTCCAGTTTTTTTCATGAATGCGTTTGCGACCTCAAGTCCCTGGCTTCGCTAATGTTTCCTTTTCCCAGCGAGGTGCAGCCAGGAGAGACAAAATGGTCCCGGGTCTGAAAGGCCTGGGTCCGACTCTATTATTAAAGCCGAAATTTTAATTCAAAGTCTGGCACATACAGTTCAGTTATTGCAATAGGTTATGGATTAAGTGTAGAACCCATCAACCAAATGTTTGTGCTAAAACGGGGAATATTTTGTTGTAAAAGCTGAAGGAGTTTATATCATAACTCTACATCTTGTTCCACTTTGCTACTCGTGATCAATATGTTTTAGAGCTTGAGTTTTGTCCGGCGTGCGACATAACAGTACAAAGGCATCCCGACAATAACCTGTAGTCCACCTACAGTTCAGTTATTACAGTTTTCAAACTAGATATTGCATTATTTAAAAAAAACGATTTTACATATTAGTAACCCATTTTTTTTAACTGTCAGCATGCATATGTGAGCAATAGATTTCATGAACGCTTTTAAAATAACAGTTTATAGAGTAACTACGGATGGTGTTGGCTTTGCTGACATCACACAGGATTTTGATAAAGAGCGTTGTATTTGAAGTGTCAATAAAAAAGTATTTCTATAAAATCCTTAAAAAAAGAATTTCTTTGCTGCATCGCCAAGGAAGCTTAAATCGTTGTTAAATTCATTTTATCTGAAGCAGCATGTTAATATTTTCCGCAAAAGTTTTCAACCGCGTTTTTACGATCAGTATTTTTGGAGAAAATTAAGAAAACAATTTCTATAATCAATCGTTGATTAGGACGCCTTAAGGAGGTAAAGTTTTTACTTACTGATAAGTCGGGTGATGGCTCGGCTTTCGCTTAGGAAAAAGTTGCTTTCCTCGGTCAAGAAATGCGAGTTTTAAAATATATTTTTTGTTGTGACGTCATGAAACCCCTAATGACAATCGCTTAGGAATAGTGATTAGTCGTGTCAAGTTCCAAGGTTGTACGCTCACAGGTATGGGAGAATTTAAAGCACACAGACAGAAATACAAAACTGCGTGTTATAGCGTAGATATTCAATAGGGTACTGTTTGTACAGGTTTAGATACAATGGAATTCACTCTATAATTTCACCCCGATTCCAAGCAATTTTGGATATAACAAGTCGTAGATTTATTACCCATCACATTAAAAGTGATTGCAAAACTGCTGTGCGTTTACAAAAAAACACAAATACAGTACAATATTTTGATACATTGTACCGTACATATTCATTTATCAAACAATGCAAAAAATGATACACCGAAGTCTATTTGATTGGAAATGCCTCTCTACGTTGATACTGTATTTTTCTCTTCGGAGAATAAAACATACCTGTGTCTTTGAATGCGGTTCAGTCGAGCCCAGAGGCCAAGCGGTGAAGACTCGTCTACATTTCTGCAGCAGATAGTGTTGCTTTCTCTGATTCGTCAGTTGCATCTGACCGGTAGTTATAAATAGGCATAGTAGGCATAGTACAGGCATAGTACAGGCATAGTAGGCATAGTGCAGGCATAGTAGGCATAGTACAAGCATAGTAGGCATAGTACAGGCATAGTAGGCATAGTACAGGCATAGTAGGCATAGTACAGGCATAGTAGGCATAGTACAGGCATAGTACAGGCATAGTAGGCATAGTACGATGTGGCGATGATTTTTAGTTGTTGGAGTCCGCCTACTACTAAACCTAAAGGACAAAATTTGAACTTTACATTACATGCTTAAGTAGTTCACCAAGCAATGAAATGGAAACGGCTGCTTGCGGGACCTAGGAAACAGATGTTTAGGGATCTTTGCAACACTGTGTTGCAAAATAAAATTTAACAATCGCACGTGGACATGGTGTTTTCCAAAAAAAAAGGTCATCTCCCTCGCTTCGGGCGGAAAATGCGTCTATGAAGACTGTCGAGCACTCATGTCACATCACTCTCATCTCCAAACTTCCACATTTGCATTTGAATGAGGTAGTATCAATCCTTGCTTAGGACAATTCATGAGATCTAAAAATTGATTCTCTCCAGAAGCATTTTTGAAATCCTCCACTTCAGCCCAAAATTTCTCTGTTCTGTGTTTTCAGCCCGACATTATGTTTGAAAAATATTAGATAAACTCACTAATACAACATTAGCCTAACAATATTGCATAACCTAGAACAAAAAAGTAAAGAAAAACAAGTTAATCTCCCTCCTTCACTATTCTTTATGACATTACTCGACTTAAAGATTTCCCTCTAGATAATATCTAGTACGTTAAAAAAATATCTAGACTTTCTAGCCATCATCTAGTTTCCCAATTATACCTCTAGGCCTTACAAAAAATATCTAGATCTAGCTATAAAACATCTAGAGTGGCAGCCCTAATCGGATCCCTCTTAATAGGAGATTGGCTTGAAAATCCTAATTAGCAAGTAGCAACTTCTATATTTTATAAAAGTAAAAATTAATTTTTTTTTGAAAGGAAAGAAGGCTTTGTCACATTTGTGCGACTGGTTTTCGATCGCACACCTCTCCTACTATGCCTACTTTGCCTGTACTATGCCTACTATGCCTGTACTATGCCTACTATGCTTGTACTATGCCTACTATGCCTGTACTATGCCTACTATGCTTGTACTATGCCTGTACTATGCCTGTACTATGCCTACTATGCCTATTTATAACTACCCGCATCTGACTTTACATCTTCGTCATGTCTTTCATTTTCTTTTTGGTACAGTCATTTAACGAGGTGCTCCTCTGTAACTTCACCATCTCAACACCATCGTCAGTGTAATCCATTTCTCAAATTGCTCAGCTTCAAGCCCCACTGGGGGACGAGGCGAGTAAATGCCTTCCTTCTGTAGTGATTCCCCAGTAATGAAACTTCTTTTACTCCAAAAGTGTTGAATTACGTCTCTTAAAATCTTTTCCCTGGCTTAGGCATATAAATTGCATCCAGCTAGTGGATACCTTCCTTCACAGCCTGAACTGCAAGTCTAGTTTTACTATCGTCAGTTGCATCGACGATCTTCTTGCGCATCTCATGCCTAAGGTATGCTATCAGTGCCCTGATGATTCCCATATCGAAGGGCTGCAAAACAGACGTTATGTTTGTGGTAAGAAAGTGCACTGAAATGTTTTACAAATCTGCAATACAACTGTAAACAAAGTAGTTATCCAAAAAAGGCCACGCTTCTCACTGTAGGCGGGGGATCTCGTAATGCGAGCCATCATTCAAAGATTTCACTTGTCGTCTATGTGTTTGAGGAATAATTTTAAGAAATGGGTAAATTTTGTACGTTTTTAAATATTGAGGAGTCGTTGCATGTCTTATTGGGACTCCATATTGGGATTAATTCGGACCAAAAAGTAGAAAAACCAATTTGATTGGCACATATGTACTAAGAGCTCTTATCATCTGCTCACCTTCAAAATTATCTCATGAATTGAACTCAATTTGTTCCATCCTCAGTTTCAAACGGCTATCGTGATCATGTTATTGATTCGGAAATACCAAAGAAGCTCCGAAAATCCAAACTTTTACCAAAAGAAGGTCTACAAGAATGCCCAATCGACCTAGAACTACCTTGGATTGACAATATTTTACTCAAATTTGAAGAACAATGCAAGAGTGCCATCAGCATGTGCTTTGGCGGAATAAAACCTTGTGTCATTTTCTTCACTAAGAAAATGCTTTCTGCAATTCGAAAAGATGCTGTACCTACCATTCAACAAAGCGTGGTCGTATTTCTGCACGTGACGTGTGACGTGTGCCGCTGTGATTGCCGATACGTAGGCCGCACATCTCAAAAGATTGCCGGACCGAATTAAACAACATGTACCAAAATCGATAAAAAGCAAACTCCAACCAGAACGACTTTCTATCAAACGTGGGTGCAAGTCAGCATCTCAACTTTTAACCAGCAAGCTACTCTGCGATCGGACAACATGTCTTAGAAATTACAGACTCCGCCATTCACTACGATGACAAGCAATTTTCAATATTAGCTAATGCAAGATCGCACTTCGATCTCTCTAGTTTAGAAGCAACTTGAAACTCAAGGGAAGGTAAGCTCTACAGATCTGCCTTACTCAAGCCCTGCTCAGGTGGAAAGCCTTCTTTCTCGACACAAATTAGAAGCAACTTGTATTAAAACCTTAAAATCTGAACTTTGTCGTCAAAAGAAATTTGTTTGTACTTTGAAAGTAGCCTATTTATAATTCGGACTTCTCGAAACGTTCTGATTCGGTCTACCAATCCGGACACTTTTTATGTCATTCAATCAAAAACCACCTTGTACAGTGTAAATTCTTCGCCCCATGGTTAGGCTGCCATTCTAGCGAGAACTCTTGAAAAGCACTAGACGAAAACGTTCAAGTTTGTATTTGCAAAAGCGTATGAAGAAATGGTCGTTTATAAAAGCATTATTAAAGTTTTGTACCACCCACTAATTTTTCAAGATTACCTTTGTGATGATACGTCGAAACTTTTTGGGTGCCCCGATATCTGCTTCGGTGCACCCAAATGTTAAACGTGGTTAGAGGAAATATCCTAATTGAAATGGAGTAATACTCACAAACATTGCAAAGCAGTAAATGATACACCGTATTGCTTCATTTACCAAGAAACCTATCCATACCTAGCGTTGAAGTCTTCAAGTTTGTCAGCTTGAGCAATGTTACTTGCTTTTAGCATTAGAATCGGTCAATTAAAAGGAACATTCTTATTGGAAGTAAATTTAAATCAATTATAAAAATCATAAAATCAATTATAAAAATATCAATTATCAATTATATCAATTATTAAAATCATAAAAATCAGTGTTTATTGACCTCACCGCTGCCTATGATACAGTCTGGCATCCGGGCTTGCGTGTGAAACTGCAACGAATGCTTACCTCCAACCAGCTAATTAATTTCATAATGGAATTACTGTAAACTAGGTCCTTCACCCTGTTCACAAGTGATGGACAAAAAAGCCGGTCCTTTAGATTGAAAAATGGCGTAGCCCAAGGATCCGTTTTGTCCCCTACTCTGTATAACTTCCACACAGCTGATTTCCCGAAAATATTTGGCAACTGCTTTATGTATGCAGACGACGTAGCAATCACCTATTTTGCAACAAGTATTGCCAAAGTCGAAGAAAACTTATCTAATGACATGAAGACCATATGCTAGTACCTACCTGACTGGCACTTAAAGCTTTCCCAATCTAAAACGGTGTCATCACTGTTCCACCTTGAGAGCCATTTGGCTTCGAAATCCATTAAAGCAACCTTGGACCCCAACACAATCCTGAAATGTGAGCTATATGCTACATACCTTGGAATCACCCTGGATCGGAGTCTAGCATACAAAAACCACTTGCACAAACTGAAACAAAAAGTGTCTTCCCGAGTGGCACTGGTGAGAAAACTGTCGGGAACTAACTGGGGTATTTCATTTGACACTTTACGAACCTCCACTACAGCACTTGTATTTGCATCAGCTGAGTATTGTGCCCCTGCCTGGTGCCAAAGTGCCCACACAAAAACACTAGACGTACCTTTGAATGAAGCAATGTGGATCGTCTCAGGCTGCATCCGCCCCACCCCTTTGAATTTCTTACCACCACTCTCGGGAATACAACCACCAAGCTGTCGCCGGAAAAAAACTCTGTAAACGCTTATACTACAAAGCAGATAACACTGACCATCTTCTACACAACATCTTGTTCAGCAAAACCCCTCCCAAAAGGCTTAAATCTCGCATACCTCTCCGCCCATTTCTGGAATTACTACAAGGCTAGGACCCTCAGCAAGAACCAATACCACATAGACTTCAACTACACATCCAAGACTGGTCAAACAAACCCCTAGGACAAGGCCTCCCTCGGAAAGCGTGGGTCCAACTAACTAGATTGCGAACGGGAATAGGAAAATTTAGTGACTTAATAGTGAAATGGGGATTTGGTGATGACAATCTATGCCAATGTGGAGAACCTCAAACTGCATACCGCATTGTCAATGACTGCAAATCAACAGGACCTCCTTGCAATCTAACAAATGTTGACAACCCTATGCTTAACCGATATATGATGAGCTGCGACTTCTGATGAGATTGTCATACGAACGAACGAATTATAAAAACCGTTTCCTGCTCTTTTACATTTTGTTTCATGCAGTCTTCATCACGTATGGCGGCTTCAGTTTTTAATGTAATATTTTTTCTATAAATACTTGTAGAAATCCTCATAAAATTTCAAGTCTCATGACTGTTTCACGCTTACAAACGGGAGCAAGGCTTTACAGCGATTCTTGCTTTTCAGTCACTGTTTTGTCTCGTCTCGACCGTTTCATTGCGTAATGTAACTGCACAATACTGAAGCTCGTTGCTCCTGCTTGGATAAAAATGTCGTTTAGTGAGATTTGCAAAGCGTTGGATTTAAGGAGATTGACAAATTAAATTTTGAACCGATTGAGGTTACATTAATTAAATTTTTTTTTGAAAATATCGTTTCAAAACGGATTTAAAAAGTGAAATTTGGATGTATTAACCGGCTATTTTTTAACACAAAATTCCTTTCCAAGGCATATTAGATTTAAGGTGCGGTTAAATTTATTTATGAAGCGAATTCTACTGTATTTTGAAAATAATTTCTTCTTTGTCGTTTTAGCTATTTGTTGTGAGCTTTATGCAGGAAGATGTATATATAAGGCCACACTGCGTTAGCGCTCACGCTCGGTTTGCAAGTCTTCAGTTAGACTGGGGCCACCACTACGGGTAGACTGCTTGGCCCCACCATTTGTCTGCCACATAAAGACGGAGGCATCTCGTTAAGTGTCTTGCCCAAGGACACAACAGGCAAGCTTGCCGGCTTGTTCTCCACACTATCCCTATTTTGCTGAGCGCCAAGCAGGGAAGCTGTAAATACCATTTTTTAAAGTCTTTTGGTATGACTCGACTTGGGAAACGAATTCCAGGTTTACCGACTGCTACCTCGATTGAAAATAATAATCAGAGATTAAACTTGTGTTTTCAATATTTTTCTTTAATTTTGAGTAGCAAAGTTGTAGAAAGTACTTTTCTAACTTTTTCAGGCCTATGGTATGTCTATCGTACCAATCAACTTAATAAAAGGCAAACCAAGAGAAGATCGTCAGCAAATAGATATGGAATGCTCCATTAACGAATTACTTGAAAAATTGCACAACATGTCGAATCGGGTAGGTGCATTTATATTTGTTATCGAGGAAGCATAGTGATTTTTCCCGTACTTGTTTGTAACCTTCAGGCTTATACAAGTGAGTAATACGAACGTAGTGCAAAAAAGCATACCGTTTCGGTTGCAGCAGTTATACACTGACTATTCACACACAAAGCGTAATTTGCTAAACTTCTGCTAGTCAATTTCAACCTAGCCAGCTCATTGAAGCACGGCGCTTATCAAATTTTGCACAAAGCAGTTTTCAAATTGAAAAGGGCAAACTAAATTTGAAGTATTATGTCTTTGCTAATTGGATCCGGCGAGGGCGACAATAATGGCGGTGTTGCGATTTCATAGCACCTTAAGACAAACCACTGTTACCGAGCCTTGTTCTACAGACTACAGTACTTTTTCTTTCAGTCGGCCGATCAACCGCCTCTTGGAGCAGTAGAGAGGTATCGCTTCAATCTATATTCAAAACAACTCTCAGCTTTGCAGGCACGCAACGTCACCATGCGGCACGATCAGCGCTCAATGCGGCGTCATTGCAGTTACGTAATTAGACCTTTCCAAGTAAGTTCGTATCCAGTATGAATTTGCCACTCACTCAAATCTCACACGGTTTCTTTTAAGCGTGTGTGTAGCAATGCGATAAAGTTTTTTCCATAGATAGTCTTTTATCCCGTAATGAGAAACTGCTGCGCGTTGGTTCTACAACAGTACTCTACCTTTATGGTGTCGGGGAGCCCCTGCTAATACATTTGTAAATGTCATGGAACCCCAATCGCAAAAAGTTTATTAGAACTACATTGGCTGTGGTTTCCAGCACAGAAACGTTAGTGAAGAGGTTCAGAGGCTGGGGTTCGCAAGAGAAATTTAGGAGGTGTTCGAGCAAGTTTGTCGTACAGCCTACAAGGCACATCGAAGATTTTTGAAAACAGCCTATGGTTACCTGCTGCTTCCGCCTATTCTGTACTTAAAGATTTTTTGTTTTGGAGATCAACTTTACGAAAGATTATTTTATCCACTTATGTGACGAAAAACAATATAGGCTTACGCTCTTCCTCAACTTAAAGATGGTATCAAGTTTATAAAAGCTAATTTTCCTGTGCTGTTTTCTTTTTTTGGAAATGTGCCACACATTTTGGTTCAACTAACAAGTATGTCGCTAAAAAAATTTTTGAGAATCCCTGTCTTTGTTCCATATCAATTTTAAGTGAGAATTCGTGCATCACAACTTGTCGCACTAGTAAATAACTGGTAGTATTGCCATTTTTTCCATATCGTCCTTATTTTGTACATCTCAAAAAAATAGCGTTGTCTTTATTTCTGAGAAACGTTTCTATTTTCAACAATGCGTTCTTATTTTGTTGCATTTTTAGCATCATGCAACTATTTATAAATTTTTTCATCTCATCCTAAATTGAGATTTACAATTAGACTTTACACAACCAATGAGGCTGGCTGCTCTGAGATTTTAGGTAAACTATTTTGAAATCCCTAGAAAAGGTATTCGATCCAACCTCACACATAGTAATCATATTTTATGGAATGAAATGCTTTTCAAGTTGATGGAAGCTTTGCGACCGCTTTTTAAATTTTTCTTGAAAACCCAACTTTTTACTTGGTTGTGTGTTGGTGACGCGATAGTAATTGAAATGAAATAATCACACTTTAAAACAAACAACATGCAATTGTTTTCGAAAAATTAAGCGATATGTTTTTCCAAATGAAAACAAAGGAGGAGGAACCGTTTCGAAACCCCCAAAGCTCATGGGACCCCTTCAACTGTTTCGCGGAACCACGGTAAAAGAGCACTGATCTACGAGCAGTTGAACCAAGGAGAGAAAAATTTCCTGAATGCTTTTCCAATGCCTGAACGCATGCATTGTAGTTTGTTTTAGCTGCACGTGTTAATTTAGCCATCAGATCACGGAAAAATTTTTACTGTTGCACATAAAACAATTTGTGTTTAGGCCCGGAGTTACCTGTACTGTTGGCGCAGTGCATGTCTAATACTATCTAGCATGATATATTCCTTAAAGTATCTTAAAAAAATTTACTGGAAGAACTGGCTCAGTAGCACTTTCTGAAGATGTGGCTTGGTAACACTTCCTGGATGTCCCACTAGACAAACAGTGACAAAGCGTAAAATTAGCGAAATACGTTCTTCATTTTTCCTCCCAACGAACTTCTAAAACCTTTTTTTCTGCTGACTCAGTCTTATATAAGCCGGTGATAAGCAGATCAGTATGCAGTCAAAAGGGGCGAAACAGGAAGAACGCAGACCACAACAAGGAGAATACCGACCAAATGAAGTGAACGATGGAACGTAGGAACGGTTTCAAAAATTTGCGAACCCGAATTAGGATGGGATACTCTAAGGGGCATAACAAAATAAATATTTATTAAAGTTAATTTGGAATCAAACTTTCAAGTTGCACCTTTGACAATTATTCTAAGTTTGTGCGGATTAAATTATAAATTAGGATAAGATACTTTAAGGGGCATAACAAAATAAATATTTATCCAAGCTAATTTTGAACCAAGCTTTTAAGTTGCACCTTTGACAGTTAGTCTAAGTTCGTGCGAATTTAATTACAAAAAAAAACCACATGAACGAACAGCTAAAGAATGAATTACATACCGCGAACCGTTGGAACACATAAAATCTATATTAATGCAACTTTTTACTTCACAAATACAAACACTTATGCACCAAAACTGCAACACAATACAAATAGATAAATTTAAATCATGACCGAATTCTTACTTGATCTTAAAACTGTAATTTTATCAAAACGAAAAAATTCAATTAAGCCTACTTTGCAAAACTGACTGACGAAGCAGCAACTTTGATAGTGATAAAATAAAACAGTAATCTTGCGCAATGAAGCAAGCGCCTAAAGGTAGATGAGGTCTGTAACTCATCTCAAGCTAGCTTGAATGACAAATTTGTGCAAATTGTGCGCAATGCATAACAGTATCTTCTTGCAGTGATGTAAACACTTGATTTTTTTTAGATTGCGTTTGGGTTACTGCTATTTATTCTTTCTTTATGTATTATGTGCTCCCTGGTTTTGTCGAAGTAAGTTAAATATGAAAGTAATTGTTAGCATTAGTAACGTTTCAGCATATGGGGATGCTTTTGCTTCTTGCGCCAGTCGAAACGAACTGTTGTCGCTCTACTGTTAGATCTAGCGTTGGGAGAAGTTGAACTTCAAGGGAGGTGCTTCCAGGAGCTCGTTTTTTTGCAGAATTCTTATACCGAAGTGATCTTTATAAACGACCAAGTTGCAAAAATCCCCAGATATACGCTGAACATTTATATGAAGTCTGAACGCTGACTAGAAAATGTAGTGTAATGGTAATTGTTTCGGGCTTCGTGGCAAGTTCGAAACTCCAGAAAAGCCCCATTGGTATTCATCAGGAAGGGCATTCATAATTTTAAGTTCTGCATTGATCCAGTAAAAAAGTCTGGTTTAAAAGTGAGTGTGTAGTGACAGATAAACGCCTAACCAGCACCTTTCAACCTGCGAAAACACGGGAAAAAGGAGACATGAAATCGACCTTTTTGGGAGATTATCCGGAGAAAATTTTTAGTTGCGGATATCATTAATATTAGGTATCAAAGCTACCTGCTGTAAGATTTCTGACCCAGAACAATAAAATGGAATTCCGTTTAATCATACAGTCATCAAGCAGTAAAATCATACATATCTTGCTGATTATGTGAAATAGATCAGTGGTTTTTGAACTTTTTATCTGCGAAACACCGCAAAATTATGAAGTCACCAAGGAAACCCTCCCCCTCAGAATAGCGATGCAAACTTTTATTTAGATCGTCATCTCAGTTTTGTAGAGGACAAATTAAGTCACAGCTTTTAAACTGTATGCAATTCGTAACCGCATTGAATTGCTTATAGAAAGCAACTGGTTGCGATGTCAATATAACAGTAAGCAGATTTCACTAATCTGCCAAGTTTCATGTCGTAAAACCAATGGCGATTTTCATGGAATTCACTTTGGGAGCCACTGGATTTGACACTAGGCAGGGTTTGTGAGTTAGTACATAACCTAATTCTACTGTGATATTGTTTCTATATATGCCTCCATGCTGCACTGTTGTATGATTAAATAGTAATTCATTTTCAGTGTTAATCGGTTTATCTCATCTTACGGTATGTTAGCTGGTTATCTTGTGAACTACACAACAATATATAATCCAGTGGACGTTTTATTACTGCAGTCACATACGGTACGTTGTTGCCTGCAACTACAATTTGGCAGTGTTTACCTGTAGGCCATTGAAATTAAATTTTACGTTCACATCAAGTCAATATCTAGAGCAATAATTTGCACAGTTTTATGCCAGAAATAACAAAAAGCCCATGCGTGGGATCAAAACTCGGTGGAAAGTAAGAGAGAGTGTGGGTGTGTTATGTTTTCATCTTCCGGTCAGTGGAAAACTTGTGGGTTGTCCTAAAACAGTAAAGGCTAGTGTTTGACTTACTTCGGAGTTGCCAATACTGCTGACGCAGCTTCCAACCAGGGGAAATCACCGTCCCCGAGAATGCAGCAACGTAGCTGCGGTGGGTTAGTGATCATCGTAACCTTAAATAAGGCTTCAACTTGGCCGCATCGCCGACGGAGTAGATGCATACGTGCTTCATCCGATGTAAAATAGTGAAGTTGTTCACCCGGGATGTTGTAATAGGCGATTTTAGGACGCCCATTCATGCCATTCAGCCTTATTGGTTGTGTGATCACCACTCTACAACTTGTGTTCACGATCGACTCGAAATGGACTGCCGCTTTCATCTACCGTGATCGTTATTAGGTTCGCTGTGTGAATCGGAATACGATAACCGTTTCGTTTCGTGCCTCCATCCCAAAGAAGAGAAAAGTGGACGACGTAACAAGCACCCGGAGATCACTCTGCACCAGCGACGTCTAACTCTACTTTCTACTTTAGGTTTTTCCGCTTGACTATCTTTTGCTTACTATCATCCTTTTTTATCTGGCTTTCAGTTGCGTATCTGGCATGCAGCATATGGGAATGTGGCTTGCATGGGTTCAGGTATGTTGCTGTTCTGGTAAATTGCAGTGACATAAGATTTGGCGTCAGTGAAAGAAAAATCTACACGATGTATCATAAGTTGGAAACGTTCAATTTTGGCGCAATAGTAAAGAATCAACTCAATAAATACATACCGACTTGCAATCCACAGAAACCGGCGCCCTGTCGTGGTTAAAGCGCCCGTTTCACAGTCTAGACGTGAGTTCAACTCCCTTATGGAGTGATACCAAAGAATTTAAAAGTGATATTCAGATATCTGCATGGCATTCAGCAAAAATAACGAAAATACAATAGTCGATTCGTTTTTACGTCTTTTTTCCCATGGTTCACAGGCTCAGACGTGCTGATTCAGTGTATGTCTACCACTACACACTCGCTTTCGAACCAGACTTTTTACTGGAGCAGCGTAGCACTTTAAATTTTAGATGCGTTTCTTGACGAATGCCAATAGCGTTTTTGTAGAATTTTGAACTCTAGACCTTTCGTTCCGAAGCTCATAATAATACCGTTAGACTACGGCGGCTACTAATCATACCACTACCAGTGTGAGGGATGAAATGTGAAACCGAGTTTACTAGGTCTGATTAATAAAGGTGCAATAGACTTCAACAGCACACGTAAACAGTGTTGACGTGGCATAAAAAACAACAAACGCAATCGTTGGGTCTGGATTTTAATTCCTCTGCAGGTTTTCAGTTGGGTCTTCAAGAAAAGTGTGTTACGTGAATTTCCTTGCTTTGCGCCAGTGGTAGTGGCAGAAATGCACTGTGCCAGCGTTGTGGCAGCTCAGAAGGGGGTCTGAAACAAAGTTTTGTGTACTGCGTAGTGTATAACTGTTCAGGTTTTTCCGTGAGTGTAGGATACACCTCACTAATGGTATTGCTACAACAACTATTATTTAGATACACCGCTTGCGTAGCGCTCGATCATCGGTCCAAGCTTTGATTTTTAGTGCTTTTGTGCTGGCAACGGTTACGCTTTATGTTGGAGTATTGGTGTACAGCTTGGCACCGCAATATCTAACATATGGCACTCAGAAGTATCAAGTAAGTAAAACATTTCACATAGACTCACCGTGCCCAAAACGATTTTGGTTTTTTTAATTGACATTATATTCAGACTTTTCTTGACGACCAAGGAATTTTAATCCACGAAAGAAGAGTTGTACAATGCTCTGCACTGGCTCCTCCAGGTATGACAAAGCTGGCTTCAGCTTTATTCTCCGAATAGGAAAATAATTGCTGCTTGTGCACGAAACCACTTTCATTCATATCTGGCTCATGGTCACCGCTACTGCTGACATTTCTACCGCAAGTAGTGCAGCCAGGCAGAAGAAATTGCAGTAAAGTCCCACAAGAGCATTAAAACTAAAAATCATTTTAGTGGGAAAATCTGCCCGAAGATGACAACTCAACGTGCTGAGCCACGTCACTGTGTTACATTAAAATCAACTTTTGTTAGCTTGTTTCACAAGAAGTTGTTTTGTGGATGCGGTGATATATAGTGATGCGTTGCGAATTTGCACTGTGAAGCTAAGGACCTTGACACTATTTTTCAGCCCCTTCCCAACAATATCAAAGTAAAAGTGGAAAAACAGTAACCTAATTTAAGTAGGATGGTTTTTCTAAGCGACTTTACTGATATCAATAATAGTAGAGAGAACCTACTTAAAGTAAATAGTCATTAAGATAGTATGACTGTGCAATGGCTGAAAAGTATCACTATTTATTTTAAGCAAACTTTTTCTCCTAGTAGGAAGGCATGGTGGAAGGATCATGAAAGCTTAATTCAAGAGTTGAGTATGACTATAAAGTGCCTTTGAGCAACAAAACATTTCAGTTTTCTGGCTGAGACTGGTTGATGCATCAACTACGTGTAGCGTGAACCATAACAAAAAGCATTTTTGGTTGATGGTTTACCCTTCCTCTTGGGATGGAGGTACGGCGCGAACGGCAATCCAGGTTCACGCCGTCAATCTAATTGAATTAGGCTAGGGGGTAAGTGGTATCCCGTTTCGAACCGGCCATGAATGCAAATTACTGACTGGTAGCCCCACCATCGACAGAGCGGAGTGCCACTGTTATGTAACCGGGAGTAGCCTTTTACGCCATGCATGGTGAGCAGCTTCACAATTGTAACCGGGTGAAGCGCAGGTAGTAAAGAGCATCGTTTAACTGGTTGACCTCCATTACTTTAGTCACGTGAAACAATTTTCAGATCAGTGTATCATGACGCGTTTGATGACATTTCAGTCGAGGTTATTTTTGCGCATGTGGTTCATTGGCGCTGTGCATTTCTGGTGCTCATGGTTGTTTATTGCGGTAAGTAGTTAATGTATTTCTTGTTGCTTATGGTCGTAATTGTGTGAATCTAGGCATTCTTTCATTCATTTCCATTCGGCTTTTTTAAGGCCAAGCGTCTTACTGAATCATCGAGGTCGATCAATCTGCAGCGACGTCTCCACTTCTCTGTCGTGCTGATCTTTCAGTCTCAATTTTTTTTTACTTTTCATGTCAATGCTCACCGTTTCCTCTCACGTTTTTTGTGGTCTTAGTCTTCTAAAGTTTCTCACATTGTCTTATCTCGCAATGCTCTGGTTAAACTCTCCACATTTATTTGCTCAAAATGTCCAACCACCTCAGTCAATGTCCTAAAAGTTGTTTATCGATGTCCTCAACACCTGCCCATTCTTTTATGACGTCTTTTGTCGAGAAGTGTCCTGCCACACATTATTTGAATCATTCTTATTTTTGTCATGTACATTTGTCTGATTTCAGCTGTTTTTATTGCCCAACATTCAGCCCCATAGCCGATCACTGCACCAATCAACAGCCGCCTCAACGTGGTAGTGCGGTCCCCAACCCCGTTTGGGTTGGGTCAAAATGGCAGTTGGCCTTCCCGAGGGTCCCAGTTACCCTGGGCACTCTCCTTCATTTTTTCGCTATGCTGCCCCCTGAACGACTGCAGAAAGGCAGCATACAGCTTCTCTGAAATCGATCGCCAGTCTTTTTCCTTCTCCTGCCTTGTTCATGCCCGTCTTCGTCTCCTTATTCTTCTTCTTCTCCTGATGAGCGGCAACGTACATCCCAACCGTGGACCCATTTATCCTCGCTCAGTGTGCGCTAGAAATGTGACCTGGCGAGGTAAGTCAGTGCAATGCTGTACCTGGTCCAAATGTCCATCTAAGGTGCTCACCACTCTCTCTCTCCAAATTCAGGGCTCTTGGCAGCTCTCATTCCTGGAGCTGCCCGTTCTGCTGCATCCTTGCTTGTAACACTGTGACTTCCACTGTTACACTTCACTGTAGCACTGTGACTTCCTCCTCAGCTCCGTCCGGCCTGTATACCTCCACTGTCCAATGCGGCCTCCCCTCTGCTAATGTTGCACTACCACCCCTTTTTCGCCGTCAAATTTTTTATCCCCCTTCTTCCCATTTCTTCCCATTCCCGAGCCAAATGCCCAGAGGAGACTAACCTGTTCTTCTACTCTCTCTTCTCTCCTGCTGAATTTCATGCGGCTGCCTCCAACCTTTCCTCCTCCACTGTTACTGGTCCAGATAAAGTTGCTTATCCCATGCTAAAGCACCTTCCTAGCTCTGGCATAAATTTTCTTCACATTTGCAATCTTTCCTTTACATTTTTTTCCTCTTATCTTGAAGACATCTTCTATTATTCCCATCCACAAGATGGGAAAGCCTCTCGACTTTCCTGCTTCCTTCCGGCCTATCTCTCTCACCTCCTGCGTATCAAAGCTTTTGAAATGCATTATACTATCCTGTCTACTCTTCTTTTTGGAGTCTAATTCCATTCTCTCCCCGCCAGGCCGGTTTTCTCGCCGGCCATTTACTCTCGATCCAATACTTTATCTTTCTCAGTCCATTTCGGATGGGTTTAACAAACCTATGCCGGGCTCTCGAATGACCCTTTCTACTATTGATTTCTCTAAAGCTTTCGACTCTGTCTGGCATCCCGCCCTTTTCCACAAACTCATTTCGGCTGGCCTTCCTTGCTTTGCTGTTGTTGTTGGTTACCCGACCCCTTCCGAGGGATGGGGACATGGTGGAAGACCATAGAGCCCCAGAAGCCTGGCAACTCCCCAGGGTCTGGACCAGAAGTTGTAGAGAAACAGAGAGTCGCCAAAGAGTGAGCAGCGTAAAGAGTCCGTAGCTGGACAGTGCAGAATGAGATGTCGGTGCAGAATGGGACGAGTGTCCACAGGCGCTGCAGGAAGGGTTCTCGATTCTGCCAATCCTACAGAGATAAGAGCTAAACAGAAGGCTGTGTCCGTTGCAGCGAAGACGAGAGAGGACACAGCAAGCATAACGACGAAGCACAAGTTCCTCAGTAGAAATCGTGGGAACTTGTGTGTCAAAGAATTTCGATGAGACAGTACGCCTCCAGTCCGAGAAAAAACAAGAGTGGATTCGAGAGATAAGAGGAGAGAGACTACAAGGGATTGCACAGGGCACAAGTAGCGCTCCCCGTCTGGCCAGCTCATCAGCCGTGTCGTTCCGCGGGAGAAACGAGTGTCCGGGAACCCATTGTAGCCTGATAGAACAGGAGGAGAGAGAAGACAGTTCCTGCCAGATCTGCCAGAGAGACTGAGGTAGAGTTGTTTCCGAGAAATCATTTTGCCATGAAATGCACCCGACAATTTTTAAAATTTTCTTCATGCCGAGCGTATTGTTGACGTCACAGCTTTGCCAATGTTGCCTTATTTTCCTAGCATGTCTGCGAGATAAGCAAACTTCACCACTCATCTCAATTCCACTAATTTTTCATCTTCTTCATCATCAATAGTGTCTCCACCTCTGCCACACTCATTTCAGTCATCAACACTGTTCCTTCTAAGATTTTAGTAAGTGCGTAACCGCCGACGCAAGTACGAAATTGCCTGCAATCGTACGAAAACCGCCGGACAAGTTTTGGCGGACATTGCTGAACAAACGGTTACACCAGTCTTAGTAACATGCTTTGAAGGAGTAAAAACAGATCATTGCAGTAGTCTACTGCTGTTTAGTCAGTGTATACGCCAAGCTAACTTTGCACAGCTTACAGTTTGCCGATGATGTTTGTTGGCGTACAACAACATCCTTCGTTTTCCCCTCAGACGTACTTCGATTATGAAACTTTTTATTTAGTTTAGTGCTTTTCAACCTTTTTCGGCATTCCGTCCACTTTCGAAATGCACAGAGGCATGTGGCCCGGTTGTACATTTTTCTCATTTTCATGAGCGTTTTTGGCATTTGGCCCATTTTCGAAATGCACAGAGGCATGTGGTCCGGTCATATTTTTTCTCGTTTTCATGCGCAACCTCAAAAAAGTTATCAAAGTAAATTTCAGAAGTGTTGACCAACCAAAATAAAATAAACAAGTCAAGAAAAAGTTTTCTTTTCCAGCAATTGAAAAAAGGCTAGACTTCAACAAAAAACGTGTTAAAAGAAATTGAAACTGTACTTCATATTTTTTCTTCTCGTTTCAAGGCTTATTCCAATCATGGCTGGTAAACTACCACAGCGAATGGCTGTCAGCAGCATTTTATTAAAAAACAATTTTGGAGGGGATCCAAAACTAAAATTGGTTAGAAATCGTACTCTTTTTTTACTTTTAGTTTTTATAAATAGCAAGTGAGAGGCTATTTATTTCTGATTTACAAAATGGCGTTTTGTACGCTAAAGTGAAACCGAGAGCTATGCACTTTTTTTATCTTAACAAGCACGATTGAAATTAGCATTGAAATGAAAAGAAAACATAAGTTAGCAATTCCAGTTTCAAACTTTCCTCGAAAACTAATGTCTTGTGTTAAAGTGAAGTTTGAGAGCTACCTGCTATTACTGCTCTTTAGCTGCGATAGAAATTGGCCGGTTTACTTTATGTTACTTGCTTTGAGGTTGATTTGTGATACAAAAGAAGTTTGGTAACGGCATGCGCGATATTTTAAGTCGCCGTCACTCGCTGTTGCGTCATAGCCGGGCGATGTTTACGCGAGACGTTGCATTGCTCTAAAAAACGGCTGTCCCACCTTTCATTCCCATTTACTGTCTCCCACGCATTAAACAGCATTTAGCTCCCAAGCATTTAAAAATTGCCAAAATTTTAACAAACGGAAAAAGTTACCAAAAAACCACCCAGACTTATTTACGCACTGTTGAATTTTAACTGCGAATTCGCCGGACATAATTTCGCAAATTCGCACTTTTTTCGCGTTTAAAGGAAACCATGGTCATCAACTTTCCTTTGATGTTTGAACATCTGTTGTGCATCCAATGTTTGCATTTTTGACTTCAAATGGACTTCCTGATCACTCTCTTCCCTCATATTTCACATGGATTTACCGCATCATTGGCTATTTTTCTACGCGATTTTGCTCCAATTTTTATTGCTGTGGTACTATTAGCATTTACTTACCACTCCTTGCTTTGTAATGCCTTTTTCCGCTTTGCTTACTTTTCTTGAGAGCTGACATTACATCTTCGTGTGGAAATAGGTGCATGATGGATGGGCGGAAATGAATAGAGTTACTCCGGCAAAAGGTTTTGTTTGTGAAGGATGTATTGAGACAATAAAAGAATTTTGGAAGCAGGTGAAGAATACGTATTTTATGACCAGGTCGAGTTTGTGAAGAACTTTTTTCTTATTTGGGGTACAGGATGAATTCCAATGGTGGAAGTGAAGCAACGGTGACAGCAAGAACAAGAAAAGGATGGATAGAATTTAGAGAATGTGGGGAGTTGATTCATGGAAAAAAGCTTTCGTTGAAAATGAAAGGACGAATTTATCGGAGTTGTGCAAGGTCGGCGATGTTGTACGGGAGCGAGACATGGTAATTTTGAAAAGAACTGAAAAGGCAATGAAAATAGTGCTGTGCGGTCAAATTAATTGAGAAAAGGAGTAAGTAAAAAACTTATGAATTTGCAGGGTTTGGTGGAGATCTTAGATGGACTGGCCAGGACGAATGGAGTGCAGTGGTGTGGGCATGTTTGGAGGACAGAAAATACTGATGCGTTGAAAAGAGTGTTGGATTTTGAAGTGGCTGGGAGAAGAGGGCGTGGGTGAGCGGTGATGACACGAAGGAGGGAAGTGTAAGAACATATCGAACAAATGGCACGAAACAGGGAAGATGTCACTGGCGGAACGAAGTGGCGTGTTGGTGTATATGAACTTTCTAGAAACACGAAGTGTTTCCGGCCTCCATTAACGGAGACAAAACTGGATTTAAAAAATTGAATCGTTTGCACTGCTTTCCAGTTATTTCTAACAAGGACTAAATCGACAGCATACAAGAATTCTTTCATTGTTTTCCACATCAGTTAAAGCATCCATAATAGTAGGAAAGAAAAGTGAACGAAGTACTGAAACTTGATGTACTCCAACTTTTAATTAAAACCATTCTGACATTTTACCTCCAAATTTCACTGATTTCTCAACTTATACACATCTATCATCGCTCTCACTTTTGGTTCCGTCACGCCTTTCTATGGGAATGCCCACCAAATCACTTCGATGGAAAAACTATCAAAGGCTTTCTGTAAATCAGTGGTTCTTCACGTTTTTTTCTACTGCGCTTCCCTTATGCAGTGCTTCCCTGCTTCAAGTCCCCCTACAGATATTGAATAAATACAAAGAAGATTGATTGGAACAAGGAGGATGCCCTGAGACGAGACAAGTGGAGAGAAGTAGTGCGAGCAATTGCAGAAGAAATGGGGTAAATTCGGCCGTCTCTGCTAAGGGGACCACACCGTATAAAAACTGAATAACTACAAACAGCAGTTGCAAATGTAGTTTTGGTAGATTTATTGATCACGTATCAGTGAGACACTTGATACTGCTTCTTAGAAACTAGCTTTGTAATATGTGATTTAATTCCAGACAGCGTAAATCTCCTTCAACTTGCAGCTTGTTTCTATACTTTGTCTTGATGGCAATGAGTGCAAAAAATGCGACTTCACAAACATAAGTCGAACCAAACATAAGAGGGTAAACAGGAAGGTATTTGGCCCAGAACGTCTCTAGGTCCAGTTCTTTGAAGTTGTCCTTAAATGTGGAGGCAAACTTCAACTCAAGAAACTCCTCTTGTGCTTTATCAAAAATATCGACTACTGATTGAAATGGGTTTCTAATAAACTTCCAGGTTTCTTGCTTCTGATCTAGACCAGAAAAATATTTGACGAATTCTGTTTTCTACTCATCTCCGCGAGTTATTTGTTTTAATTCCGTCTCAAGACTACCGTCTGTGGGAGTAGAATCCAAATAACTAAAGCTTACTGAATTTCCTTTTTGAATTCGACTCTTCCAAAGGTCAAGTTTTGCTATGAAAGACCAAATGATATCATGATGCATAATGATGTTGATGTTTTTCTGTCGAGGTTGAAGATTGAAAGCATTCAACGCTTCAAAGATTGTTCAAAGCCTTGGGATCGGAACTTGTCCAATAAATCACCCTTCTGCCTCGAATTGAGAAATGCTGCGACTTCTTGCGATTCATAAAGCCGTTTTAGCATATTAATGGGACAACCATCGAACATTAGTATGAAAGAGCAAGGCTAGATGTTAAGATTGCATAACCTTACACAGAAGCCTTGAAAGACGAGTGTTAAGGGCTCCCACCTTTATATAAATAATTATCTCAGTCGCTAGGTCAAGAACAATGTCCTTCATTTCAGGAGGCAAAACTCTGGATGTTAAGACTTCCCGTGCAGTGTTTTCCTACTACCGATGGATGTCTTTCTTTTACCCTCTGAATGAAGCCAGACTGCAGACCAAGCATAGCTGGAGCTCCATTGGTGCATACTCCTACTAGTGATTCTCACGACAGTTGGTTTTCCTCAGAAATGCTTGGCACAACATTAAAAATATCTGCTGATGTTGCACGAGCTTCCATTGGGTGGCAGAACAGCAATCCCTCTTTCACTGTGTTGCCTGACGAAACGAGCATATAGCAGTAGCTGAGAACTATTTGCAATATCTGTCGTTTCATCCCACTGTGTGGAAAAGAAAGGAGACTTTGTTATTTGGTCGAGAAGTCGATCTTTGATATTCTGAGACAGCTTATCGATTCTTCCATTGACTGTGTCATCTAATAGTGAAATTTGAGAACGCTTGTCTGCTTTATCCTTGCACAGTACTTGTTCTGTTGGTAGGAGCTTACTAGGTTTTATGAGAGACTCCTTGATTCTATGGCTTTTCTTATTCTTTGCAATTGACATGGCAAACTCGTATAAAACCTCATCAACGTTCGAAGAATTTTGTTGAAATGTTTCAGTGATGTTCAACGTAGCTTTCTTCAAAGAGTGACTTTTCATTACAAAGAATACTTTACGTTTCTTGGCTAGAGCAGGATGCGTTGTTGACAAGTGCCGTTTCAAGCTATTGGGGCGCATTGCATCATTACTAGGAGTCTTGTAACACATCACGCATTACAGGATTTCCTTGTCACCTTTTTGCAGGGATACAAAGCTATATCAAACGCAGTCGTCAAGATGCTTCGTTTCTTCCGTGCCCTTTTGATTACGTTAACTAAATTTATTAGTTGGATAGGTGAGCATTGCAACATGATAGAATCATAAACTTATTTCTCAAGACCTAGGCCTATTCTAAATCGGCCTACGTACTGCCCTGCCACTATACGTAGTGACTGGACTATCTTAAACATGCTTTATTATTCCATTCTATTTTAATGAAGCTAGCAGCACAGAAAACACGTGTATCAATTTTAACTGCAAATTATGGAAATGAAGTAAACACAATTGTTACTTCAGCTGTATTGTGACATCATACAGTTATAAGACTTATGAAGCAGGGTTAGATTATAATGGTCCAACATTTGATACGAACAAAAAAAAGTCGGACAAAATGAGCAATAATTGAGCATAGCCATACAGTAGGTGTAGAAAAAGTTAACCTCAAAATTAATGAAGATGTTGTAGAGCTTGTTAGGGCTCGCGCCCCCTTCAAAATTTCCTTACACCTCCCTGGGGGGAGTGCCATCAGGTTAAGAACCACTGCTCTAAATTTACAAAGACAAGATACAGTTTCTTTCTGATGTTTCCGTAATTCTGTATTAAATGTCTCACACCACTTGTAGCACCCACTGCACCTTATGTTGGCTTAAAATCCATTTGAATCTCGCTAATTTCAATTATCTTTCGGGTCCTCTCAAAACGTCTATCCACAACTTTATTGCATATTCAAGCATTTTCAGGCTTCTGTAGCTGGTCCATTGCTTTGTATAACCTCTTCTTTTGTACACTGGTATCAGCATTTTCTTTGTCCGACTGGAAGGCACCCCCTTCCCATAAATTATGTCATTCAACATTGCGCAACTGAATCGTTTCTGTTGGTATACCACTTGATGCAGCTGCTTTACCTTTTTTCATTTGAGACAACGCCTTTTTCTCTTCATCAGCTGGTATTTTTTACGCAGTTCCTATGTGTTGGCTTCAATTTCATTCTGTTGTCGTACAGATTTTCTTCATTCAACTACTATAAGACAATACAATTCCAGTGTATGAGCAACTTTTCCCGATATTTTTTCCACGACTTATGTCTATCCACCACTACATTTTCAGTAATCCCGTGACTTTTGCTGGAACTGCCGACAGCATCTCTTTTACCCATCGCCTTTGTTTTTGCCGTATCATAGTCATGTCTCCTCTTTTTTTTGTTCTGATCTTAATCTTTTTGCCTCTTTTCTAACTTCTTCGTGCATGGCTTTTGCATCCTCCTTATTTGCTCTGTTTGTGTACTTCACATTCACTGCTCTTGCTTTTTATCACCAAGTCTCTATAGTGCCGGTACTTTTAGACACTCCACATACTTTATGACATTTGCCACTTTGCTATTGATCTCATCCCATTTTAAATCTTCAGTGCTTTTTTCGTATTCTTTTTTCTTTCAATCTCCATATCTTAATTTTATGTGCCTTCACCTTTCACTAACAACAGGCTTTCTTAAACGGAATTTTGATTACCATTTAAACAACGTTGCATCATTGCTTCAACCTTAAATTGCCTTCATATTTTTCACCTCCTTTCTGTCCAAAATATGTGATCAATCTCTGTCCACCAGATATATATGTTACTAGCTTTACATCTTTTTTAAACCATGGATCGGCAATTTTCAGTCCAAAACTATCTTCAAATATCCACACCCTCCATTTACCCCTTCATTATATCCACACCCTCCATTCACCCCTTCATATGCATTACTGCCTTAGCCCTCATGACCAATCGAAATCTTTTAAAAGTTTACATTTTCCCTGCAGTTTCATTGTTTTCATTCCCAAATTAAAGGACAAGTCCTTTGCAGTGCTACAACCGCATTGGGAAGCGTACTCAGACTAAATACTATTCACTTCATTTTTGATGCGATTACCACCGCTATCATCATTGCGTTACCTCAATCACATTTTTTTTTATGAAATCTGAGCTCGCTATTATTCTAATCTCACCTTGAGAGAATGATTGTAATTCCAGAATAACTTGCACCTTTCTTCACTTTCTTTTTTTTGTTTTTGTTCAATAATTCACCTTCTGTAATAACGCAGCATCCACTTTTTTCCTGTTCGTCATGTCTACCTCTTTCACACTTCTGCTGGTCAAAGATTTGACGTTTGCCGAAGCAATCTGAGAGTATGAATCGGATTTTGGATAGCTGTGCCAGAAATTCTGGTCTAAAGATTTTCCTTAAATCCGTGATTATGTCTGTTGCTGATTTTAGCAGACATCTTCTTTTCGATAGCATTATTAGCGCCAACTATTCGGGGAATCGACAGTTGGGATATTTAATTTCTTCGCTGCATCATAAAACGTGAAACGAAATTTTTATGGTCAGATGTTTTTGCTGGCGCTAACCAAGCAGCCGTTCACATGTAAAATTCTCTTGGTCTAACGACAGCTTGGAGTTTCTATTGCTTTTCGAGGTTCGTCCCTATAGATTCGCCCAAATCAGGGGAAGCTGGCTTACTGCTTGTTCCGGGACGGTCTTGAGGCCAAAATCAACCTGGAATGGGAAGACCAATGACCAGGGAAGGCCTTTTGATTTGCTTATCACCTGCTGAAAGGTACTTCTCCTCCAGAGCCGTTAAGCTCTGTGGGAATTGAAGCAATCTGTGATTGTCATCGCATTTAGCGACGCGATCCAATGGCAGTCCGCCTTGTTGGTGGTGGGGCTACCAGTCACTCAAGACTGGTTCGAAATGGGCTGCCATCTTTCCCCTAGCCTAATTTCAATTAGGTTGACGGCATGAATCCGAATTGCCATTCATGCCGTACCTCCATCCCGAGGAAGAGGAGGGGTAAACAAACAAACGCGATTCTATAGCACATTTGTGTTTAGGGTTTGATGTCATGGAAAGTAATGTATCTAAATTTTTAAACAAGGTCTTTTTTCTAGAAAATGTCTGGTTTTGTTACATTGCAAAAAGAGCTGCGGCCTCTATTTCTTCCCTAACTTCGATCTTTGTAGGATTGCAGTAGTCTACTCTATATTTTGTTTTCAAGCAAATTGATTAGATTGTTTGTAATGGGTGTACTGAATCGCACATATAAACTTGCTCCAAGTTCAAAATCAAGATCGTTCACTTTCTTTCCTCAGGAAAATGTGTAAGTCTTTTCAAATGCAGTTTTCAAGCATGATAGGCAGTGTGATGTGATTTGGCGTACACGCTCTTTCTTCCTACAGACTATTGGAAAATACCCGCGTTTAGATATTTCATTAGTAGTAGTAGTAGTGATTCAGTTTTTATCCGGTGTTGTCCATTTAGCAGAGATGGCCGGATTTACCCCATTCCTTCTGCAATTGCTCGCACTCCGTCCCTCCACTTGTCTCGTCTCAGGGCATCCTCTTTCTTCAAACCAATCTTCTCTGTCTCTTCTTCCACCTGCTTCTTCCAGGTCTTCTTCAGTCGTACTCGCTTTCTCTTGCCACTCACTTCGAGATTCAGAGCAACCCTCAAAACACTATCGTCATCCCTCCTCAACACATGTCCATACCATCTAACTCCATTCGCTGTTGCTAACCGGTCTATAGTTTCCTTTAACCCCAACATATCCATCTGTTCTTCAGTCGTCTTCCTGTCTACCACTTCCTGACCACACATGGCTCTCACCATAGCTCTCTCCGTTCTCCTCAAGATTGCTTTTTCATTTTCTTTTAGACACCATGTCTCACTTCCATATTGCTGATCTTACACAACAACGATAGACTTTACCTTTCATCTTCAGAGGAAACCTATTTCCAAGCAACAATTCTCACATTCCCTGAATCTTACCCAACCGATTCTTACTCTTGCTGTAATTGCCGCTTCACAACCACCACTAGCATTTAGTCTGTCTCCCAAATAACAAAATCCATTCACTGTCTCCACTTTATCGCACAACTTCTTGATCGAATCCATCGTCTCTTTCTTCATTCCTTTACATTTCGAGCAAACAAAATACATTGCCAACCTAGCGGTAGCTCTCTTTATTTTTGCACATTTGCCATGAGCCCAGCTTCCACATTTTGTGCACAACACTGAATTGGCCATGACTCTCCTCCCACAAACTCCACATGGATCTATCTTGCTTTTGTATAGTTCGCCTTCTGACCCGCTTACCATCAATTTTGTTTTTCTGGTGTTGACCTTCAAACCTTTACTTTCCAGTGCATTCTTCCAATTCCAAAACCTTTCCTTCAAATCTTCCATGTCTTCGCTTATGATAACAAGGTCATCTGCATATAGTAATTCATTAACCACACCTCTTCTTGCATTTTCTGTAATAACGTCCACCACTATTGCAAACAATAGTGGCGACAGCACAGATCCTTGATGTACACCAACTTTTACTTCGAATTCCTCTGAATATGCAGATCCCACCCTGACTCTTGTCTTTGCACCATCATACAGGCTCATAACTGCCCGAACTATTACTTCTGATGAACCCTTCTTTCTCATGGCCCACTCCATCACTTTTCTTGGCACTCTATCAAAAGCTTTTTCCATGTCAACAAAACACATATACAACTTCTTGTCCTTCTTTTGATATTCTTCCTGCATTCTTCTCACAATGAATATTGCATCCACTGTTCCTATTCCTGGCATAAATCCAAACTGCATTTCATTCAAATTGATTAGTGTTCGTATCTGTTTTTCATTGTTTTTACAAAATGCCTGTTTAGGTTTTTGCGGTCGGTTGCGTGGTGTCTATTGTGCGAAGCAGAAAGACCATAGCTGAAGTAATGGTTCGTAACCATCAAGAAATGGACAGCGATAGAGAAAGATTGTTATGAAATGCCATCTTTTTGTGTAGTTGAGAACCAAAGGTAGGTGATATGGCCTTGGGCGTATCCAGGGGAGGGGTGCAAATGTACCCCCAAAATAGTTATCAACGTCTTTATAATTAAGTAAACTTTCGGGTTTTTAATCAAATTTTTCACTGATCTCTAAATGAGAGTAATCGCTTCACCAAAAATGTAGCAATGTCTTGCCTTCCAAGTTTTTTTAGTTGTCTATGCCTCGGATCGTGGTATACATCTAAGTAAGTATATAGGTATACCAACCTACTGATTCTGCATTTAGACTTCTTGGCCCGTGAGTCGTAAATTCTAGATTTTTTGCGAGCAGTGGCGGCATGTAGTTGAAATGCACAGGGGACCGCAGCGATCCTGTTTAGGGTATTTGGGAAGCCGTGTGGGGTCCGGAAAGCTTAGCCGTGATGTAAACAAAAATCGACGATATGAGTTGCATGAAACACAAATGTACTTCTGTACTTATATGATGTGGAGAAACACGCTTAATTTCTAAAACAAGTAACGTTCAAGATAGATTTACTTTTAAGTTGTCTAAAGACATGTTGATAAATAAGCCATATTTTGCAGTTATTTAAGGATGCAACAGATGTTGATAATCATTCTGCACTACCTGTTGAGTGTTGAATTTTTGTCACAGATTCTCTATCAATCTATCTTAAAAGAAATTGGATTTTTTTCGTGGCACTGCTTTTGGTGGTGGCTTCTTGGTCCACATCGCATTAAGTTCTGCTGTTGTTTTTGCTTTGTACTGTTCGCATTTTATTGACAACAAAAGTGACTCATCTGTCAACTAATTTTAATTTTATTACCTGGTTACGTCATATCGTGTCTGGTACAACTCTTTTGAACCTTAATTAGGGCCCACTTGCTTAGAGCAAAATTTGTCTACTTCTACTTTTTGATGTCAAAAAGTGAAAAATGCACCAACGTTAATTGACTTCCATTCGCTAACGCAAGCCGCTGTCTTGCATCAGGTTCGTAACTTCGATGCTTATCACGTGATGCTTGACTGCTACTTATTGTTGAGCTTAGTTTACACACGCATCGCAGTTTTTTCAGCAGGCCGATGCTTTCGCTGGCACATGCCTTTCTACCACAACGGCATCAAATGTAGTGGTCGCTGGGCACAAAACGTAGAAACTATGCGAAAGCAATTCATACAAGCGGTGTTATATCGCCGTACCGGTAAGCTGTTGGTTAGATTTGGCGACTAAAGTGCTAAAAAGTAAGATTAGACCTTGTGATAACTATTGAAAATTTTTTCCTTGGCTTGGTGGTATAAACTGAAAATTGTGCAACAATTTACTTCAAAGTGCAGCAGCCCATTAAACGGAAGCGTTGTTCTCTATAAAATTACGTCATGCGTTTTTACGTGTAACGAAAGTGGCTTCCAGTTCTGCTAAATGTTCAAAATTAAAAAAAGTATTTTTATACGTTGAAGCGTTGTTAAAAAAAAATCGTGATATGTGCAATCTAAAAGTAAAAAAAATATCTAAAATGTACAGGAAGAACTGCAGCTCTTGTCGGAGATCTGCCCTTGCTCACGAATCTCAAAGATTTAATTACTTTCGAACTGTGATTTTAAATATCCACTGCTTCTGTGTACAAGATTTCTATTCAACTGGCACGCTTTTGCACTACGTCGTAGCCTATTTTAAGAATTGTCTGAGGTGCTCAATTATGCTATGCCTACAAATCATAATTTAACGTTTGCCTTTTGTAAATATTTTTATACGCACGTACTTTTGAGGCTTGGTTATTGTACTTTTAATTATTTTTCATTAATATAGAAGTTTAACGTATACTCTGTATTCAAAGTGATCGCCGCCACAAAGTGATAGAAAGCTAAAGTAACACAAAAACGTATGTTGGTTATTGATCGCAAGATCAAATTAGGCCTGAGAAATCACGAAGTGAGGCCAACCAGAAGTCGGCACTTGCCGTTTACCAACAAAGTCGTTAAAGTGAATCAACAGAAGCGAGTTGACGCTGACATAAATTTCTGCTTAGCCATGACGTATGCATACGTAGAACTCGTAGTCGTTAAAATACACATCTCGAAAGCAACGATGTGTGTGTGTTTACCCCTCCTCTTCCTTGGGATGGAGGTACGGCATGAACGGCAATTCAGGTTCATGCCATCAACCTAATTGATATTAGGCTAGGGGAAAGATGGCAGCCCATTTCGAACCAGTCTTGAGTGACTGGTAGCCCCACCACCAACAAGGCAGACTGCCACTGGTGGGTACCCAAGAGTCGTCTGACATGCTGGGTTAGCAACTTCACAATTATAATCCGGTGAAGTACGGGTGGGGCCACCTGTCTTCCACATAAAGGTGGAGGCGTCCCGTTAAGTGCCTTGCCCAAGGACACAACAAGCAAGCTTGCCGGCTTGTTCTCCACACTATCCCTTTTTTATGCTGAGCGCCAAGCAGGGAAGCTGCGAATACCATTTTTTAAAGTCTTTTGGTATGACTCGACTTAGGGAATGAACCCCAGGTCTACCGACTACAATGTGGACGCTCTAACCACTGCACCATCGCGCCGGTGAAAGCAACGATCGCGCTGTGCTTTGTCAAGAAGACTCGCCAAAACGTGCAGGACACTGTTCCAAAAGTTCTTTTGCACGGTCTGAAACATCCAATTACAGTTGAGCATTTGCAAAAAGATCATGAAACGTAGTACGTGATTGTTTAAAATGTCATAAGAAATTTATTAATGGAGGAGTGATTGCCGTAAGTCCTCGTTCCACGGTAAATATGCGTTCCTGAAAACCTTACCGCAAATTGAAATTACGTATACCTAACTCATTACAACATTTTCATAGGGATGTGTTCCAGCCGGGCGAAAGTCACCCCTACAGATATTAAAAAATAATATAAATAAATGTAAAGAACTGCGAAAAAGAAACAAAATGTTTTTATTTACCTTTCACTCACCACGTATTCGATTAGAGGATGTCCCTCCCGAGGCTAAGGGACAGTAGGAATTTCAGCGCTTAAGGCTGGTTTCTATTGGGCGTAGCGTGAAAAATTCTTTGTTTCTCGGTTTAGTTTTATGCGCGGAGCACGTAATCAAAACCAGCCTTTACTTATCTTCAATGATGTGTCGTGCGATAATATCCACAAAAAACACGCCGTGAGGATTTCATTTGTATTCAATGGGAAACGCCGAAAGAGACTGATTGTTGTGGTGGCACTACGATACGGTGTAAACAAAGCACGAGCGGATACCGTATCTCAGAACTTTTCTTAACCGTAAATAAAATCAAGGGTAATAATTACGAAACACCGTAGCTGTGAATCTACCAGATGACGAAGTAGCGTATTAGGAGGACTCACTGTTTACTGAAATGAAAAAAATTATTTGCATCATTGACTTAACTGGAAAACTGCTAGGAAGATTTACACAAAAGACGTGGACTTGCGCTACTGGAATAAAAAAAAGTTGAACTAAATTTACACGGATATGTGAAACTTTTTGCGCAAATGTAATTTTATGTTGTAAATTTGCTTTCCTAGATACGCTCGCTCAAAACATATGATTTTAAATAACAAGGCTTTATTTTAGAGGTGCGTAGTTAAAGATTTTTATCCTCTGGTTATGGAAAAACCTTTCCAGTCAGATGTGCTTAATCACTGTTGTGTTTAGACCTGGTTCATAGCTACCAACACTGCAAACACTGTATTTCTGCCACAAGCGTGGAATGATTGTAAGATTGCCATTTTAGAATTCGGTCTTTTCTGCAAACAAGCCACTTAGCAAGGCTTAATGTAATGGAAGATGTTCATTCGTACTCGTCACACGCACGATCACACCATTTTCTAAGTTTAAGCATAAGTCTTGGTGAAAGGTAAAGAAAAGCGTGCTTTGATTCGTACTTTAAGATGTAAGCACACAAAACATGTTAAACAAAATAACTTATCGTAAGCTTCAAGAACACTCTTTCAATGAAATTATCTTTGATTTAAGCAGTGATATTCGGTTTGATTAACAAATATAAATTAAAGTATCGTTGTATAAAAATTCGTAGTTATCCATCGCAGGCTAATACAAAACTTTGTCCTGCTAGTATTCTATTATACAACATTTTTATCTACGTATTTTTCAGCTTTCTCGTCAATTTTGCATCAGGGCACCAGAAACTGCCCAAAGTTTCCTCCCGCGAGGAGCCCAGCCATGTCTATGGGTTCCACCTGAACAACGCTCTGTACTTTTTAATGCCGCAAAACAAAAGTTAAAAAATATTGACGGACTTGCTAAAGTACCGAAAGGCTTGCCTTTTATTTTTCTGCTTTGAATTTTTTTTGTTACCTCACAATGCTCAAAATACAAGCATTTTTAAATAGATATTCGTTGCAATGCGTGTTTTTTGCCGATGATATTAACTGAAAGATCATGAGTGCGGGGTTTAAATTATAGCGGAATAATTAAAGAGTTTGTGAAGGAGAAAGCTCGCGAACAGGTCGTGCTTGTAGGTCTGGTTATTTATGTGAGCAATTTTCTTGCCATTGCATTACTTCATATTTGTTTGATTTGATGCTTGGATTGCTAAGCTTTTAACTCTTGATTGTTAACAACAACCTATAATTTTTGTTTCTTGGTTTCCATGTTTTTCAGCCTACTAGCAGGCAAGGATGTGGCATTCTAAAAAAGCGCCAGTATTGTGTTTTCAGATACTCATTTTATATCGCTCTGACTCTGTGCCGTAAAAAGCATTCCGTACTTTCGCCCACGATAGCCAGATATGTTCAGTTACGTATCCTAGGGGTGACGCGTTACCCCACCAGGCTTTCTAACTTAGGTTTTCGTATACTTATTTTTTATCGAAAAGAATTTTGTTCCAAAATATGACTTCGAAAAGATTGATGCCCAAAGTTAGCATCAAAACTTTAAAGATACACCGACTTTAAAAAAGTCTTCGCTTTCGTTTGAAATTAAAATACGCCGATAAATACGTTTCACCTCTTCCGAAACTAGAGTTTCGATCCGCCCCTGGCCATGTTTAACATGTAGTAAGTTTTAAACCTTGCAGAAACCACGTAGGCAGTTTTTCCTTTTGAAAATATGACAGTACAATAATGTTGTTTGAGAGACAGGTTTTTTATGACTAAAGAGGCACAATCATGTGGCCAGCATAGGCGTAGCCAGGGGGGGCAAAGGGCCATGCCCCCCTGAATTTTGAGTCAAATCACAAAACAGTATCAAGAAAATAAAAATAAATTTTTTTGCGCCTCTGCAGGTACATTAGAGTTTATTGTTGACTTTTAGCAAGGGGGTGGGGAGGGCGTGGCTTTTTAAGTTTTTAAACTTTCAAATTCTATCAAACAAGATGTGTACGTTTTAAACACTAAATATCGCCGAAGTTTTTCTTCTATGTTGCAGTCGAGTGATGAATTGATATTTCAAGTTATGGTAATTGCAAGAAATAAGCGTCTCGCTGAGCGCTTTCTTGTTTTATTGCGATGCGGACTACTACAAAGACGTCGCTTCTTTTATTAGAACGTTCAACCTACCAGTGGGAGTGGTTTCTTTGAAATTCCTTAAATAGTGCGTTATACGTCACAATTGAAGTTGAACTATTAAAGCTGTTCTTGATAAAACTACATTAGATCAGTGAAATCGCATTCGCACTTTCTCAGTTTTGTACAGCAATTTTTATAGTAGCGACGAGCGTAGTTCACAAAAGGCAAAATGCTGTTATAAGTAAATGACGTCACATTAAAAGTTGCAAAATTTGGCCCCCTCTCAATTTTTTCTGGGTACGCCCTCGGTGGCCAGTCTACGGCGATGACGCTTACGGTTGGGCAACAGAGTGCTATTTGCCTTCCTAAATATACATAAAGACCTTTTTTTAGAGATCACTACTTCCAAAGACTAGGTTGATGAATAACTATTCTAAATTGTTGTTGTGGACACTTTCTAATTTTTGAGGTCGCTGATCAAAATTGCTTAGTTGCCATTCCAATTTGTTGTTGACCTGTTTGTGGGTGGCAGAATCAACTATTGGGGCAATACAAATTTGAAATGTGATTGTGACATTTCTTTAAACCTCTGGTGGGCCGCACCAAAACTTTATGCGGGCCTTATGCTGTGCATGTCTGATGTAAGGCAATCATAATCAAATATCATTTCTGCAAAGTGGCTCAGAAGTAAGAATTAATATATTTTGATATAGATTAATATTTCATCTGAATAACGCTAGAGTTTTAGTTTTAGGTTAAATATTTAATACTAAGTTTAGAAGAAACATTTAAGATTGATGATATCCTTAATAATTTTCGCCCTGTTTCCAATTTATAGTTCTTACAGCAAATTGATTGAACGCGCTGTTTTTGAATTACTGTCAAATCATCTGAATACAAACAATTATAATGTCTCGTGTCAATACCCTATGGATGAAAAAAGGACACAACTGCGAAGTTTTGTAATTAAAACTGCTTGACGATTTTTTTGAAGAGATTCATAATTATGTCGCTGCGTTATTGTTACTTAATCCAAGTGCTCTATTTGATACCGGAACCGCAATTAATATTCTTCTACACCAAATTGAAGTAAGAAAAACTGCTGTGAACTAAAGTCAAGTAATTGTGTTGAGAATTTCTTAATGTATATCAGGAGTCGCTCCAAACTCTGTTCTTGGACCAGTGCTCTTCCATATTTATATTCGATTGTTTTGTAAGCATATAAATAAAGAATTTGACATAAAAGGTTTTGCTGACGATCATTAACTTTGTAGGCTACATAATTTATTCCTGATTTTCAGTATCCCCATTTGGCTACTAAAGAACATTTTTGACTGCGTTAATGCATGAATGTCAAGTATTTTCCTTCCACTTAGAGGTCTTTTAGTGCCCAGAAAATATAACACATGATATTAATATCAACGGATGTCCACTGGAAAATTAAAGCAAAAAATTCGGGTCCATTACTTGATTTTCAAATGACCTTAAAACAATAAGTGACCAAACGTGTCTCCTCGCTGCTCTCTTGCATAAAAACGATTTTACGTAATAAGCATCCTTGAACCAAACATAAATGGTTTATACTTGTTTTATTAAGTTAAACTACTGTAACTAATCGTATTATGGACAAGGCGACCATTTCGTGCTTATTAGTAAGATTTCAGTTTATTTGCAAAAGCACGGTCTTAAAAAAATAAAAATGTGCATATCCCCTGCTATCTTTGTACCGGTACTATGTCTACTATGCTTGTACTATGCCTACAATGTGTTTACTATGCCTACTATGCCTGTACTATGCCTACTATGCCTGTACTATGCCTATTTATAACCACCCAAATTAACAATTCACTAGGGTTTTAACTAAAATATGCTCGCAACTGTGTCGCTAAATCAATTTACATACAAAAATATAAACCGGTTTATTCAGGAATATATTGAAATGCATTGGTTATTTGTTAAGGGTCGAATTTCGCACAAAACTCTCGCTTTTACATCCTGTACATACATTTAACGTACATGCCCTGATAGATTAAGTAAACCAGTAGTCGTTAAATATTTATCAACATACGTCTAAAATCACCATTATGAAAAAATCCGCTTTTAGTCAGGTGGCATAAAACTTCTAAGCGCCAGTGTATTTTTTTTCTTCATACGGACCGCAGTTATTGCTGAAAACTGTGCTTATAGGGGATTTTGGGTCGCAGAATTAAAATGAGAAACGTCTCAAAGCAGACCACTAACCTACGAAATCCTGCATTTTAGTGCCTTTGCATCTCATGTCCACCGCAATTGGCCACGAAAGACAAAATGCGGAGATATCAAAGTAGGCACAGTTTACTTCTTACTAAGATATAAATCCAAAAAGGTTCAAAGAGCCGTATGTCAACCTCGTCAATTGGCCATCAAAGAATAAAAAAATTGCAACCCTTGAACTAAAAATTAGGTGCTTTACTAGTATCAAAATACACAATAATGAACCTCAAATATCATCTCATAGGCAAAATGCAAACGATACGCTGGCAGCAATTAGAAATATGCTACTTGGTGAATATCTCATTATCATATTTATAATACACGTACTGCGGTGAAAAAATATAATGATAAAATTGTCTTAGAAAATAAGAATCATGCAACACAACAATAACTTCATAAAACGCTACACAATACAAACATTCGAAGATCCATCCCAATTTTTGAGATGAAGTACGCAGCTATGAGTTGATTCTCAACTTGCCACAGGGCGAAAATTGATTTCCATAAATAAAGCACTCAGCACTAGGGCAGCATCTCGCAAAGGAATAAAAGAACAGATCACACAGTCATTAAACCTACACCACTAATACTGTACGAAGAGAATTAACAATTGACGACCAAGTCTAACGAAAGTCATTCGCTTTTAAGTGCAGGCACGGGTTGCGCCCCCCCCCCCCCCCCATTCCGTGCAGTGTTGTTGACACATAGAGTTAAATCCAGACTAATTGCGATCACTTCTAGGTAACCTGAAATATTGCTAAACATGGCGATTACGTAATTACAAAAACAGCTTTTCAGAGTTCATTGTTTTATTAAAAAGTGGTCAAATAAATGATGCAGAATTATGCCAATTGTGATTTTCTTTCACCATCTCTGCCATACAATACAACGCGGATGTTAAATCTGGATCACTACAAACAGCTTTTCCTAAACGATGTTTAGATGATATGTAACTGGATTTCATAATTTTTTTTGTTACATTTATCAATAAACGATCAAAGTCCTTTATTAGTTGAAATTTAGGTATTTTCTTAAAATCAGCATCCTGCGGTAATGACTGACTGTCGCAAAAATCAAAATATGCAAACATATAATGACTAACATCTTTACAAAGTTTTACATTGTGATAGATGTGCTTTAAAGCTGGTGCACACATGTCATTCCGGTCATAGTCGGCCTTTAAATTTTTCCAACGCGCACACACCCCCGGTGACCAGATTACCAGAACAAAATCTGAGGCTAAAGACTGATCAAGCCAAGTAGCTGGGTCAACATAAATGTTTTCTTTACTGTATAGGTCTAGAGAAATCTCAAAACCACACTGAGCTAAACATGAAGCAAATTTTAATATAACATCCTTATAATAAGGATGGTCATTTGAAAAAACAATAAAAATCCTTTTCTGCGCAAACACTTTTTTTGCAAACTCTTCATTATAGGACCAAGCTTTAGTTGAAAGAAATGGCCATCTTCTATATTGATTAAGTTTAAAGAGAACAAAGAAAATAATCACTACAAGCAAAAGAGCAACAATAGGACATACTATGATTGGGAGAGAAACGGCAGCATCGTTGATCGAAAAGCACGATAAATTTAAGTAATGATCATATTCATTTTGGTTTGGCTTGCAGGCAGTAATACGTAGGTAACTTTTGTTAAAAGATTTCAACCTGTATAACTTGTCAGTGTAAGAGTATTTATCATGTGGTGTTTTAGTGAAATTTTCCAAAGGAATGAATTCCCGTCTGAACCCTTTTTCATTAGATTTACAACCGCATGTATTGCACCAACTCAATCGATTGCACTTTGATTTCATATATACATTCCCAAAAGTAATCACAACATTTTCTGAGACCATAGATACATTAATTGTGGTTCCATTATACTCTGATTTAAATGTGCAGTTGCAAACTTTGCTTGACATAGTGTTACACAGCTAATAGTAAAAAAAAACGATTGATATAAACTGAAACAATATATAAGCAAATTAGTGTTAAAAAACACATGGATAAGTTATATGTAGAGTTGTAAGTTATAAAAAGAAAACAATTGTATTCAACATGACAAATTTTTCGAGGTCTGGCTTCCAGCGGTCCTGATTTACAGGAAAACTGGTTGACAAAAACATTCCTTTGCGTCTGTGATGCATATCTTCAACTCTATTTATTGGCAAGCAAAAAACTGCATGGTTTTCAATGGCAATAAGGAATCGCTATGAGATGGTAGGTCCCAGGTAACCTGCTGTAAAAACTCTTTTTTATTTTTCCGAGAACACTACAAACAAAATCAGGGCTTCAGAAAAGACTACAAAAATATATTTAGGCAGATTTTCTATCTTTTGAAAGATATTTTATCAGGTAATTTTTGGAAACACGCCAGGTGACACTTTTTGATTTAAAGAGAAACACTTCTGATGCTGTTCTGGGAGACACACACTTTAATGGAAAAACTGCATTGTCTATAGCAGTAGATGTTGGGCAAAACAAAAATACAGAAATTCACATAAAATAGAAACTAAACAATAAAAGCCACGATTAGTCAATAAGAAAAACCTAAATGTGCAAATTTGTTTTTAAAATATTGAAACATAAATAATGATAATTTTTTAGGGATCACATTTGATTTTGATAACTTCAAAGCAATCAAATAGCTATATAGATTTTTGCAACTTCATAGTGATAAAGCAAGGGTTTCTGTTACTTTAAGTTTAAACATTAATGTTTGAAATTTTCAAAGTAGTGAAGGATAGATCTCTGTTACTTTCATGCGATCAGACTAGGGTTTTGCTGAGTTTTAAAGCACTTGATCAAATACGGAATTACATAAATCTGTATTTTGGTACAGCTCACAGATTTTCAAATCTTTAATTCATCAGCAACAACAATAAAAGTGAGCAAGATGAAAAAAGTTAACAAAATCATACCAAAGACCGGTATTAACACTTAGTACAGAGGTTGCTAAATGGGGCATCACAATGCACAGGTGCATCGTTTTAAGGCAGCAAGGGCATAGCAAACATACCTCTTTGAGGACTTTATTTGGGAGAGCAACTAGTAATGTGAGCTCTTTGTCCCTATTATTGACATTTCTTTTAGAGCTCAATTAGTGTTGAAGGCCGTTTTTGGAGAGAGATAAAGAATTTTTTGCTTTTACACCCCACAAAATAAACACAGTAATAATAAAAAAAAAAAACTTAATGCAAAAGTCAGGAAATACCAAAGAACCTTTTGGCTATCGTGTGAAGATCAGTGTTCCCTCTAAGATTTTAGTAAGTGCGTAACCGCCGGCACAAGTGCGAAATTGCTAGCAAATGTACGAAAACCGCCGGACAAATTTGCAGGGAAAGGAAAGTCAAAACTGTGACAATGCGCTTCGGTAACGTAATAATTAGCGTGACCATGTCAGCCCCAAAATGTTCACAAACAGATAGCCTATCGGTTGTTATAAAACGGCGGCGAAATACCTGGCTATTTTTCTTCAGTAAGTTAATTGTGGTTAAATTTGGTCTCAAACTTTACAGCCTTTGCAACAGTGATTTGTAAACACTTTGGAATGACAGGTTAAAAATGCGCGTAAATAAAATTAACCCTTTGCCGACGCCCGACATGAGCAAGAGAAATAGAACTTTTATGAAGTAATGTGATGTTAGGTAGGTTATTGCGACTATGACACAACAAAAATTATTTGCGAACTTTAACTGTTGCTTGATTAGGGTAAATAATTAGATAACTTACATTGTTCTATCGTAATCAATTAAAAAGCAGGTTTTTGCAATTGCAAGCAAACTTTCAATCTCAGTTCGGAAAGTATTTGAAGGGAAATTCAAAACTAAATTAGTTAGAAGGTGTATTCTTTTTTATTTATTTGTAACGTACAAAAACTGAACCAATACGTCAAAAATGGTGTTTTTTGTGCTTTACTGAAAGCGAGGACTATGTGCGTTTTTATCTTGACAAGCACGATTGAAGTTAGCGTTGAAACGTAAAAAAAACACAGATTTAAAGCAAGTTTAGTTTCAAACTTCCCTAGAAAAATGATGTCTTGTGTTAAAACTGAAGTCTGAGAGCTGCTTGCTATTACTGCTTTTTAGCTAGGACTGAAATCGCCTGGGAAAAAGTAAACAAAAAAATTGATTTTACTTCAGGTTAATTGCTGGAGAGATAATTTGTTACAGAAAAAAGTGACGTAATAGCGTGCGCGAAATTTAAGTCGCCGTCACTCGATGTTGCGTCACAGCCGCGCGATGTTTGCGCGAGACGTTGCACTGCTCTAAAAAAGCATCTGTCCTAACTTGGATTTCTTTTCACCGTCTCCCATGCACTTAATAATTGGTCAAGATTTTGCAAACAAAATTGCAAAAATTTTAACAAAGTAAAAAAGTTAAGAAAAACCGCCGGACTTTTTTTACGCACCGTTGAATTTTAACTGCGAATCCGCCGGACATAATTTCGCAAATTCGCACTTTTTTTGCGTTTAAAGGGAACACTGGTGAAGATACTCCCTGGCTTCAGAAGATACAGTAATTTAAGATAACAACACTTTTTAAACTGAATACATAGCCTTTACAACTCTAGTGCACAAATCTTTAAGAAATAGTAGAGTTGGTACTACAGACAATGATACTACACGTATCCAAGTCAGATCACAAACACAATTGGATTTTTTGGAAAAGTTATTATTCTTTTCAGAATTTTAGTTTACATATATTTTTGAAATAACCTACTGCATGCTCTTGAATTCTGAATGAAGGCCACTCAATAGCTTTGAACCTGTGCAAGAAAATAGCTTTTGGCAAAATAATTTTATTTGCGAGTGATCGTAAACTGTGGAATTTATAAATCTCGTTTGATGATGATAAATAGTGTTTATCTTATTAAAGAAGTGATAATAATGTTTTGGTGATTATAATGAAATCAATACATAAATTTAGCTAATTTACGTTGATCGACTTCCTCTAATTTCAACACACAAAATTCTTTATATAATCGTGAATTTAGAATAAATTAAGTTTTAGACAGTATTATCTCAAAATTATATTTAGTCTTTCCCAAATTATTTCTGGGAAAGTTTTGTTTGCGATTGCCCACAGAGTAATTCCATGCTGTATTCTGCTGTAAACAAGACAGCAATAGAGCATGCAACAGATTTCCTCACAAAATTGCAGAACCTCTTTAACAGCGATGAGTATCTGGGAAGCTGGAGAGACAAATAATTTATTGGTGGCGTCTGTTTGAGACCTTAGTCAATGCACAACCCAAGATATTTGACAGTAAGGGATCTATTGATAATTGAATCATTAAGATTTTATATCTGGAATGAGTGCCTTGGTAGTTCATACAACTCTGACATGATCTGTAAGCCAACTTGACAATAAGCTTGCAGATCTTTAGTGATAACGGTTACCACAGGGCATGTGATGTAGACAGGACTACCATCTGCCCACACCAAAACTAAGCAATAAAGCATATGTTGTTCCAACCCACTCGACCATGTTGCAAATAAAATTGAGAAATGTTTACTCCAAATTTAAAGCAAAGACCTCTTTGCCGGAGATCCAGATTTTGTGCAATAAAATTGTAAGACAAATTAACCACATTTGGTGTTTTTCAAAATATGCACAAAATGGTGGCCCTGAATATAGTTTTCTTTGGGCTAATATTTTTTATAAATCTGCAGTTGATCAAGGCTGGACATTAGGGTGGCCCTTAGCGAAGAAAGTTTAAAAAGTCAAGCTCCAAGCCCCTAATTCTTTTCCAATCCATAAAAAAATAGTTCTGTGAAAGTTTAAAGTCACTTGAACAAGGTTTAGAACCTGCACATCAGAGTTGAAGTTTTGGGGAGGTATCGCCACATCTTTTAGGGGGTAAAAACACAAAATCAGTCATTGCTTGTCAACCACAAAGGTTGGAGTCATTGTTGACCACTTAAAATTTGTAAAACAACACTAGCAATCTACTTGTAACATAAAGAAGTAGATTTTCTAAATTCCAAAACATTTTTTTGAAGAAAATACAAAAAATCATCAAATTTTGACAGAAATTTCTCAGTGGTTGATTTACAATGTGTTGATTTTACAGCTTCATAACAAATTCATCATCATGGCATTACTGTTTTAGCTGAATTTTATGTAACCTTTCCTTAAACTAACCACTTCTTCTGTTTTTGCATAGGTTTTTAATAGGTTGACAATTTGACATATATTGAAATATTGATAGGTAGTTTGTTATGGCCACTCGTAGTCATAATGCTGATTATCTTTGTTCACCAAATGATGGAATCAGAGGAACAAAACTCCCTTCAAAAGGACCGGTCCTGTCATTTTTTCTTCACCTCCACCTTAACAATAAAAAACAGTTAGAGATAGTGCAACTATTGTTGTGAATTGCAAAACAAACTTTTGGGATCAAGCAAAAATTTCAATTATTTGTAAGGACACTGTAGTTTCAAAAGTGGAAAAGCTTTACAAGCATTATCAAAGCATAAAAAGAGGAAAAAGCAGAAGGTCCGCTCCACAAAAACAGAAAGAAAGTGAATTTGTAGCAGAACTGCCCAATCTCTTTGACATTGCAAGCATTAATGCTCTAGCAGTAATGGAAAACCAAAAAGACAGAGAGTTTCTTTTAGCACAACGTGAACCTGGTCGTAGAAGAACGATGGGGGCAGCAGACCACAAACTTGCAGCAATGCAAAAACGCTCTCAAAAAAGACAGCTGTTGCAAGAAGAAAGGAAGAGTCGGTGGGAGCAAGAAGCTATAGCAACCTCCAGTACTGTTGCATTAGATTCATCTTCCAGTGGTGATAATAGGGAGTCTGAAGATGATGAATCTGCAACCAGTCGCAGAGAGGCTGGATTTCCAAAACGTCGCAGAGCAACAAAGAATGTTGCTACACCACAATTATCCATGGCTCTTGACAGGACAAAAGTAACCGACAGATCTGCTGCTTATGTCTTAACAGAAACGGTTCGTTCAATTGGCCAAGATCCAAAAGAATACAACATTAATCATACTTCTATTCAACGTTTATGCAATCTGCACCGGAAATCACTCTCAGGAACATTGAAAGCAGACTTTCAGGCTGATTGCCCTTTAGTTGTCCACTGGGATGGGAAATAACTTCGGGACTTGACAACTAAAGAACATGTTGATCGCTTACCAGTTATTGTTACTGGTAATGGTGTGTCGCAGCTCCTGAAAGTAGCAAAATTACCTAATGGGCAGGATTACAGCAAGCAAAAGCTGTAGTTGAATCTCTTCATGATTGGGACCTAAAACAGAAAGTTGTTGCTATGTCGTTTGACACTATATCTTCCAATACAGGAAGAAAGCAAGGTGCTTGTGTGATGATTGAACAAGAACTTGAAACAGATCTTTTGCATCTTGCATGCCGCCACCACATTCTAGAGCTACTAGTGCAAACAGCTTTCACCACATTAATGGGAAGTATTGCTGGACCAGAAGTGTTGATGTTTAAACGTTTTCAATCTCAATGGGAATTTTTGGACAAGAACAACTTTACAACAATTGCAACTACTGAACTCGCTGAAACAGTCAGCTCGCTGAAACCCGTTGTCAATCTAGATGTCGTTACTTGGGCAGAAAAATCTTTGAAGGAAAGAAAGGATCTACGTGACGATTACAGGGAATTTATTGAACTCTCATTAATTTTTATGGGAGTGACTCCTCCCAGAGGTATTCATTTTATGGCACCTGGCCCAATGCACCATGCCAGATGGATGTCCAAAGTTTTATACTCATTAAAAGTATGGATGTTTCACCAGCAGTTCAAACTCACAGACAAAGAAAATAACAACCTTCTACAAATGTGCATTTTTTCGGTCAAGATTTACCTTAAAGCATGAATAGAAGCTCCTCTATCAGCTGCTGCTCCAAACAACGATCTAAAGCTTTTCAAGAGTATTTAGTCATATGCTAGCATTAACAGTGCCGTGTCAAAAGCTGTTTTGAGCAAGTTTTGTTCTCACCTATGGTATCTATCAGAGGAACTTGTGGCCCTTGCTTTTTTTGATGTGTCTGTGTCTGCCAACACTAAAAGGCTTACGGTCAAAGCAACAAAGGAACGCAGTGAAACAGAAGATGCCCCCAAACGACAAGTGATTAATCCTGCAACATCTGATAAATTGGAACTGCCTGACCTTGTCACAAGAGGATCACTTTCATTGTTTCAAAAACTTGGCATATCCTCCAAGTTCATGGTAAAGGATCCTGACACTTGGCAACATTGTGATGATTACTGTGAGGCATTAAAAGTGGTTTACACACTTACTGTCACAACTGATCATGCTGAACGAGGAATAGCACTCATACAGGAGTACAATCGTATTCTCACTCATTATGAAGAACAGAAACAATACCTGCTACGGGTGGTTTCTGAACATCGAAAGCAATTCCCTAACTGTAAAAAGTCTACACTAACAAACTGAAGAATGTGCTAACAAACAATTGTTTACTATGTTTAGTGACTCATATACTTTGTTTTCCAATCTATGGACTCCAGCTGGCTAAGCCAAAGCATGTGAACCAGACTCTGTGGGATTATTCAGTGTTACAATTCTAGCTATTGTTCAAAAACAGAACATTGAATTCAGTTTAATTTAATATGTAGTGTCAATATAAACAGTGTCTGTTTTGATATGTTGCTTCAGTGCATCTATAAGAAATTTTTCCATGGAGTATTCTTTACATGGTATTATCCAGCTTTAATCCAAGAATTTTTTAAGCTACCAGCAGTAATCAGACTCTAATCTTGTTTCCAATGTTTGTAACACATGCAAAGATATATCTATAATTTTTAAAAATAAAATGCGGTACTATGGCAGATTTGCTCGTATTTGCCTTGATTTCTTTTTTATGATAACACCACTTTGTATGCCCTGTACTACTTTTTAAAGATGCGTCTTATAAAAAAACGTCCAACTTTACTTTAAAAACAGCACTGTTTTGCCTTCAAGTGGCCGACATGTATTTTTACGTACTCTTGTATTAATGAAATAACAAGGGGTAAAATCATTATTGGAAACTGCTCACCACAGATAGTACGGTAATCTAGTCAACTTCAAAACTGGAAAAACCTGCAAACCAAACTGGCATTGTGACATACCACTCAACAACAATGCTTCTTTGTAGCAAAAACGTTGATCTTTCATGTTCCAGTTTGTCTACGTAGCAATAACTTTTAAAGTGACTACGACTAAGATCAAAACAAATGCCAATATCATCATTACGCATAACAACCAGCGCCGGATTTTGGTGTGTGGAGGCCCACGGGCACTAGGCCATGTGGAGGCCCCTGGTCATATGCTTGAAGCTGAGGTTGTCGCGCGACCAAAAGAAAAACGACCACGCGGCATCAACAATTCTCCAGCGCCAAAGTTATTGTCTATTGCGGTTGGATTTAACTCTGCATTGCTTGCCTTTATTTTACGTTGTTTGTCCAATCATTTGCTGACCCTAAATTGCTGCCTCAGCTTTAAGTTTACATTTTTTTGGAGCTTTTCTCGTTTTTCCTCGCATTTGCTATCTTTTTATGAACTTGTGCAAATTTGCGGCATTCAGACTGTCTCGTCTTTCGTTTATAAACAGTTGAAACCGTCGTTTTTCTCTATATGAAATTGAACTGTTCGAATACAATCTGTTGAGGAATTCGACGCGTGTTCGACAGATAGACGAGCGCTACACTGTCCTTAACTAATCTTCCCTCAATTTGTAGAACGGTACCTTCCAAAAAAGCAACTTATTATGCGATAAAAACTTTTATTAATCTGCCTCAACAGCAATGCTTTCTTCCACGAGCTTTCTCTTCTGCAATGCAGCTGCAGCTCTATCTTGAGCTCGGTTTTGAAGAATCCTCTTGCGACCTTTGTCAAGCTTTAGTTTGGTGATCATAACTTTACCTGGATGGATACCGGCATAAGCGGTCGCACCGTTTGCTTTTCCCGCTGTACTATTTTAATGTGAATAACGTATTTCTTTCTAAAGACTTGAATTACTTTACCTTCTTGTTGATCACAGAATTGTCTACTCATTGCATGAGATGGAGCATTAAAGTATGCCTTTCGAAATTTTCACCTTGAAGAAGTCTTTAGTTTGTTGAACTTCATCTTTTCCTGTTGCCAAGATATTGAACCAAAAGGCTGTAATAATAGCTAACATTTCAGATAATATTTGTCGGACGAGTAGCAATCATAAAGGGTTTCCAAGCCCGGCAAGGTTTCTTTCCAGCGGTGGCTTTGTTTACTCACCAAACTCTGCTGAACCAAACAAGATGGAAACTGGATCTAGGTTGGTTACACCACCGCATTGACCACCTACCGTAACCACTGTGGCGACTTTGAATCATTGATGTTGTGCTAAAATCATGTGGGTGACTCATAGACATTCTTGTTCTGTTTGTACGCTCGTTGTTGTACGGTCTATCGTTGTTATATATCATCCGGGGCCTCAATGTTAAAATTATCTTTGGACCTAAAAACTGCTCATAAAGGAATACACATAGTTACATGTCATGCTGTAACAATAATGGGTGACTAAGCCGTATGGCCAGGCGTGGTTCCATCTGGCGAGCGGCGAAGTGACCTAGTATATAAAAAGAAGCATTGTTATTTCAATTGATGCATTCGATTAAAAGTCAACTTCAAATTCATTCGATTCAACTCAAAATTAAATTCATTCAATTCGATTCGCTTCAAGTCAATTCAAATCAAGATTTGTGTTTTCAACTATGTGTTTGTGATTGAACTACATTCGTTCTGTGGAGTCAGATGCGCTGTGGAAACTCTACAAAAATACAGAAGCTCGATCCCTACACAATGTCTTTGCACTGGTCTTTAAAATTATTTTCTTGTATCATATATTTTATGTATGGTGGAAAAATTCCATTATAGCAGTCATTAAGTTTTTTTTTATAGATTTGTAGCATGTGATGCGGCAGCACCGGGTTTCAACTCTTTGATTTTCGCGCCAAGCCTACCGTCGTTGATTAGCACTAAAACATCCGAATTAGTTTGTAGAGCTAGTAATATTAGCACTACGGATCCTTTCTGCTTCGTCAAACAAAAACAGGAAATGGTTGAAACTTTCTTGCAATTTTTATTTACAAATATTGTTGCAAACAAAATCCATTCATAAAATTTTTAATTAAAACTGTTTCTCGCCCTAGCAAACTGCAGGGCCTCTTTCTATATCAACCACATATAGCTGTTGGAGATTTGTGTTTATAATTCGTGTCTTTTGTGCAGTAAGCAATGCTAACAAAAAATATCTAGGAGAGCCATCTCTATAAAAGTTTTCATTGTCTATTTCCAGGTTCTCGCGTGAGAGTTTTGTAGATTTGCAGCACTATAAAACCGCAGCACGTCAGTTATTTTGGCATTTTTCTCAAAATCAATGTACGGACGATGTGTAATCTCTGCAACAAAACTTGAATCGTTTCGGGAAGTCGCATACAGTCAGTAAGTGTATATCTAATAAGCTATTGTAATAGATCGTGTTATAAGCAACCTATCATGTAATTCTTGTTAATCAATTTGTGATGAAATCGAAACTATAATTTTATCAGTATACGGTACCGGTACATCTATTGTGGAAAATCTCACTAAATCGCAGTTAAAAGGCATTAAGCTTAACTGTGGATAAAAAAAAACGCTTCTCATAATTCTCTCATGATTATTATTATTTATCGTTGTACTATTAATGCCATCCCTATTTGCTATTTGATCTTTCTATTCTTCTATATTTTGTTTCCAAATTATGTGTGAGATTAGGCTATTTGCTTATAATTGTTTAATTACTCCAGAAAACCTGTCGCAGTATCAACGCCATTCGTACATGATAAATCGGATTTTTTCGTCTTTGAATTGCATTTGATTTAATCATCCAGAGTTCCTTTTCATACCGTGATTGAGTTTGCGCTGTGCGCTAAGACCTTCCCCCAAACCGTGTGACTAGGATTGCAGCAGTCAAAAATATGCTCAGCTCCGCATAGCATGCGCAGAACAAAAATTCATAACGACAAAGGCTATCACACAGCCTTAATAACGATCAAGCAGCGGAACCAACACTTAGGTTCAAACAGTAATTCGAAGCATAATCAGGCCGAAACGACAACTCACTACTAGTTTGGCCACGTTTAGACTTTGACAAGAATAGCGACAGGGTGATTGACAATCAACGCCCGATTTTAAATTCTACTTAATGCGGTCAAATATCGCATTTCAGATTCTAAGAAAGTTATACAAGGACTCGAGGTTGAGAAAGTGTGTATCCATCGAATGCTGTAGGAGTCTACTTTGAAGATATATTAATTTTGACTCCGAACAAAACAACAGGAGATCACTTAATTTATTACAATATCAATGAATTACGTAGGAAATTGCTTATGAAGTCTTTGCGTCACATTGTCAAGCGACTATGCTGTATGAAGTCAAATCGCTGAGAAAAGCTACAGGGCGATTGGTGGACCAGCATGTTCCGGTAATGATCATGCATGGTAATATTTTGAATGGTTCTGCGACATTTCAAAGTCGAGACAATTCAAAGGCGGAAATTTCGGAAATTCAAACCCTAACCCTATGGCAACTTTGGATTTCCGACTTTGAATTGTCGACTTTAAATTGTCGAGACACCATTTTAAATATTTGCTTCATTCTCGTGCATTTCCTAACTTCTAATATTGAGTTACGTTTTCTTTTTTTGGGCCCTACTGGATCATTTTAGTGTATTTGTAGTCTACATGTATTTGTGTGGTGGTGAAGAATGAAAAAAGAAATGAATGAAGGAATGAATGATTCAATGACATTGTAAGAAATACAGGATTAACAACGGCTCCAAAAAAAACGCGTTGGCTAAGTTTGATCTGTCGAAACAGACGGGAGCGGAAGATTTTGGGCTTTACCACTTCTGAATCATTTGCTTCCGACTTTGGAATAGAAACACAACGCAAGTACAAAATAAACCTTGATTGTTTAGTCCGAAAGCAAAATTAAAACTAAAGCATAAAAAGCAAGAAATGATAAAGTAAATATACCTACACAAAGCTAACAATTGACTGTCCCAGTAAAATCAAAACTACGCAAATGTCAATCTAAAATATGGTCGGATACTGGTATATCACATAAAATTTATCAATAAAAGTTACTACAACACTGAAGCAAGATGTTACATCTCTACTGCTTTGTTATTCAACCGTTAGCTGCTGAGCTGACCAGGGATGTGGAAGCGGTTATTTTTCAAACGCTTCCGCTTCTGCTTCTACACTTATCGCTTCCGCTTCCACCACTTCCGCTTCCACCAACAGAAAAACGACTGTTGACAATTTTTTTTACTTTTGTGGGTCTGTAGCCTGCCTTCTCCTACACTTTATCATTTTGAGAAGACAAAAACCTTCATTTATTGCTATTACTTTACCTACTTCGCTTGAGCTAATTATTGTTCGGAACTACTCTGCGTTTCTTTTTCTTAGATATTAGAACTCGTGTTGAATGTAGAACAGTGCTTTTCAATCTTTTTTGTCATCGAGGAACCCCTAATGTACTTTTGCGTTTGTCACGGAACCCCCACTAACAAAAATTTAGAAATCACGAACTGCTTGCAAGAAAATCAAATATTTCGTTACTACAATTCAAAAAATAATTAAACACTTCAACAAATAGGCAGTTATTACAAGTTCCTTCACTACTTACAACTACTTTTACAACAGTTAACCTAATGCTTCTCAGATCTAAATCGTATGACCACATATTACAGCTCTCGATAATAACCTGTCGTCACAACAACAAATTACATCTTATAGCACTGATTTTCCCTCTCTATCCTCAACTAACTCAGACTTTGATTCAACTTTAACTCTAATCATCATTACGAACTTTCTGTCCGTCCTCAAAACACATATTGACTCCGATCTTTTTGGATAGTGAAGCCTGAAATTTCTGTCGTACTCGTGTATAGTATATACATGTAAAGCGAGCAAAATTGAACTGCACCAATCAACAGCCGCCTCAACGTTGTGGTGCGGTCCCCAACCCGGTTTGGGTTGGGTTAAAATTGCTGTTGGCCTTACCGAGGATCCCAGTTGCCCCGGTTACTCCCCTCACACAAATCATTTTTTCAGCATGCAGCCCCCTGAACCAGCGCAGAAGGGTAGCACACAACCACTTTACAATCGGCCTGTCTTCTCTGTTCTCCTGTCTTTCTCTTTCCCGTCTTCTCATTCTTCTCCTTCTCCTGATGAGCGGCAACATTCATTCTAACCCTTGTCCCGTCTTTCCCTGTTCATTGTGCGCTGGAAATGTGACCTGGAAAGTAGGTCAGTGCAATACTGCACATGCTTTAATTGGGTTCATTTAAAGTGCTCACTACTCTCCTTTTCTAGATTCAGAACTCTTGGCAGCTCTCACTCCTGGAGCTGCCCTCCTTGCTGCGTCTCTGTTTTTTTGGAGATCTCACATCTATCGTCACTGTGACTTCCTCCTCAGACTCCTCCAGATGGTATACCTCAACTGCTCAAATGTGGCCCATCTGGCCCCTGTGCTAATCCAGCACTCGCACCCCACTCTCACTTTCAAACCTTTTATCCTTATTCTGCTCACTTTGTATCTTCTCCCTCTGCACCCTTACCACCACCTCATGCTCCTAGCTGTTTCTCTTTACCTCCTGCTTCCTCTTCCCCTTCCTAACTCTCTTAGAGTTCTTCAATGGAATGCTGGGGTCTCCAAGCCAGGAGCACTGAACTGCTACACTTTGTTTTGTGTTATCTCGTTGACCTTATTTGTATCTAGGAATCTAACCTTAATTTATCTTCCTCTTTCCGGATCCCTGGATTCTCTGCTCTGCGATCCGATGGCACCCACTCCCGATTTGATATGTTTTTTATTGATGTCACAGACGCTAGCGGTCGCGTCATTATTTTCTTCAGGCAGGGCTTATCCTTCTCTGAGCTTTCTACCTCCTCTCTTTCTTCGCTTGATCCCTACTCTGATTATGTAGAGGTCAGCATCTCTCTAAACGACTCCTCCTCGCTCTCATTTCTTAATGTTTATGCTCCCCCTATTCGCTCTTCTCCGAAGGATAGCATAACCAATTTCTTTTCTCCCTCCATTCTTCCCTCCTATGTGGAAGCGGAAGCAGTGGAATTTTCGCGCTTCCGTTTCCGCTTCCACATCCCTGGAGCTGCCTATTGCAAACGAGGGCTATAGCTTGTCTATTCGTTCCATAACTCTTTATGACATCGGTATCCCCCTAGTGCATGCAAGGCATACAGCTGACCGGTTCGCTATCGAGTGTCTTCGTCAGTGTAGGACAAGTCTTAATTTGGTTTGACAAAATGTGAGGCTTTACGGCAGAAGTGCGCGAGCTTACGGCCGCGGGTGATAGACTGTGCTTTCCGTCGCATCTTTTTCACATTGCTTTCCCACTTTGATTCTTCAACTATCATGAGCTTATTTTAAGACAATCAGCTCGTAATAGTTGTAGTTTTTGGAGTTCTTTTTGCTCAAATTATTGATTTTTTGTGGAGACCTCTGGGCAAGTGCCCAGGTTTGACCCAACGTAAATCCGACACTGACTACAACCACAAGCTAAACAATAAACTCACATGTTTCAAGTATGCCTAAATCCAACTAACCTAAATAAAAATCTTATCTTAAATATAATTAACCCTAGCTCTAACTAAACCTACCACTAACCACAGTTTCAACCCTACAAGGTTGATTCGCAATTCCGCGAAATTTTCGCGTTTCAATAATACAGTTTTTAATTTCGCATCTCCACCCATGCAGCCGATTCTTTGGTAAACCAATTTCAGTCAGATTGCTTTTTTGTTTCAATTGATATAAATAAATTAAGTTGATATCACATCACTATCAACGTAATTTATTTTTCAGTAAACGCTATACAGTATATTGCATGACAACACTTATATGAAAATACTATATTGCTACATCATAGCTACTGATAAAAAAAAGCTACCGACAAAAATTTGACGGTTTAAAACAAACAGACAATTCAACAAAATGTTTTGCATTTTGTTTCAATATTATTTCTAAAAAAATGTGAAACATATTGTAAAATGTTTAACTTTTTTCTACAAGTAGCTAAACTCAATGATCTAAAATTGATGGACATAAAAAAAATAATCCAATATTTATTTTTCACAACGTCTACTAATCTTACGGTATGATTTAAAAATCTGCTGCCCAAACTAAGGGGCAAATTTAAACAAAACATGGAAATCATCTCAAAATGGTACTTTGGATTTTAATAGTTTTGTGCCGAAAACGCCTTAATCTTTACTACCTTGAAAGCCTTGCTCTGATCAGCCGATCAGTGATTGACCTTATTCCTATTGTAGCACATGCGGCACGCGTGTTGTTAACATAAATGGTAATAACGGAAAACAAAACTCAAGTCAAACAAATTTAACTTGTTTATTATAAAATGGTCAAAACGAGGGAGAGGTGCACCAAGAAAGATTCAAACCGCGTTTCAAAACTCAGTTTAACATCAGTAACAAAAAGAAAACTTGTCCAATAAAGCGTATTGCTTCAAGCATACGTAAATGCGGCGTTTTCGCGATATTTCTCACGACGCTTCAGGTACTCGCGAAGGTTAAGAAGACCACCGATCCTCAAAAGTGGTCTCGGTTAACGAGATCGCCGCTCTATCCTTTAACCCTATGGTTCTCAACCGGAAGCCACTTGAATACCTAAGGAAAGAATTGTCAATTTTTAGGAGGAAATTTGTTCAAGGTAAGAATTAGAGACGAAAAGTTTTTACATTTGTTTTATCATTTGCATATAGGCTCCAGCGTTTCAATAAAGCGTTGCCGATATATGGAGATAGGAAAATTAAAGATTTTATTTTTGTTGTAGGTCTACATAGAAAAAAAAAGGGCTGGATAAAGAAAAGACAAAACAATAAGTTTCATAGAAGTTTCATGTTTTTATTTAACAGCAATGCTGCAATCTGAATAAAGTCAATGGAACCGCATGCAGCTGACACTTTAAAGTCGCAATCACTAAGCAATTTTTCACGTTGCGATCTCAATTGCAGGAGTATTTTGCTGCAAAATCGCACAATGTTACTAACCAAACCAGTACTTGCTTTTACCTTCAGCGATTAAAAATTCGTGTACGTTCCCAGTTTGACGTCCAGCCCATGTACCGTTGCTGCTTTATGCTACGATTTTACTGACCAAGTATTATTAACTGACGAAGTGTCCATCGTCTGGTTTGTAGACGCTTGGCTATCTCCGCTTAAAGAATATCGTGCTCCTATAGTTCGCACGCCTGGCGATGTAACCTCACGCCAGGAATCAGCCTGTATTGCTTTCTGGCAATCTAGCCGTGGACTGATATCTTTTATGTTACCCTTAGCCTGTATGGCTTTCCAGTAATCTAGCCGTGGACTGATATCTATTTTGTACTTATTATGATCGGTTTAAATAATAGTCCCTATTACTGGCGACTGGAGTAATTGTCCGGCCTGGCTTATTACCGCGAGGTCCCATACATAGACTAGTTTTACAGATTTATAGCAGTATGTAGTTTTACAGATTATTTTTAATCCCCTCGTTGCGGTGTGACTAGAGTTGTTTGCGATTGATATTGCACCGCGTATTTGTTTGTCATTATTGCATGTGTCTAAAATCACACACATCTGTTTTTTCTTTTTTATTAGGGCTAGATAATGTTTATTTCTTTTTCTTCTCATGGTAGCTCGTTGATCGGCTTGCCTTTCCCGCCGTCTTTTGTTTTTTGTTCATGTGACTTGCGCAATGACCTGGTTTACATAGACGTGTGAAGCGACCTAGTGTTTGGTGATGTGTGCAGTATTTTGTTGCCGACCATGGAATCGGATATTTTCGGCTCTGTTTTGTTGTTAATCTTGGTGGGAGACGGACGTGTTCTAGTTATCTGCCACAACCTTTTTCATCGCTGGATTTCATGGAGGACGGACGTGATTATGAGTGTTTGCCACAACTGCGTGAATTGATGCAACAAAATGTTACTGTCGTGCTTCCTTCTTTGTGACTGCCATAGTTCCCAGCAATTGGGGTTCAGTCAGCACGTTGCACGTTCGAAGAAAGTTATTTCTTACAGTACAATTTGGGCTGGAAACTTGAAGAAAATCTGGCAACACTACTTGCGCTGGATGATGCGCGTTCACTAAACTGTCAGAGGAAAGACTGCAGGTCAGATATCAAATTGGCCAAATGGCCACTTTTACATTCTAACGAAATAAATGAGGGAAAGACTACACGTGTGATTTTAGCCAGTTTAGTTTTGCTCATTGTATAGCATAGGGAAGTTAAAATTGATTAGAGCAGTAGAGTAAATTTGGGTCATTTGGCACAAATTGTCTATTTTTAAACTCTTATTGATCTCTTTAGCAATTGCAACTTTGATCTAACCCTCTCTTTTGGACATTTCGACATTTATTTACTACGGTATTTGGTAGCATTGCATGTTTCAGTAATTTTTGAATGGATTCATAACTTTGTGTGGATTTGCCATCCTGAGTTATGGTACTGTACTCCCAAAAATGAAAAGCATGTAGAATTGTTAAGAGGTTATTGGAGGAAAATGTTGTGGTAGTTACAGGATACAGCATTATGGTTTATTCTGGTTTGTAGTTTTTTATTGTGATGAAACGATTACCTAGCCAAGTTGAAATTGCAATAAATTGTTCAGAATTATGGAAGGCTGAAATCAATGTATTCAGATTATATAAAACATTACTGAATCTATACCATCTTGTCCCAAATTACCTTGGTGTACTCTAAACAGTTTTTTGATATGATCACCTTAGCTGTGATAGCTTTTAGTTTCTGTATTAAATTTTTGTTTTAAGCAAAAAGCAACCATTACTGACGTGATGGTGTAGCTGTGTAATGGTTAGAGCATCTGCTTTGCAGTCAGTAGACCTGGGGTTCAATCCCGTTGTTGAGCAGTTGAGTCATACCAAAAGACTTCAAAAAATATTTACAGCTTTCCTGCTTGGCACTTGGCATTTAGGGGAGTTTGTGGAGAACAAGCCAGCAAATTTGCTTGTTGTGTCCTTGGGCAAGGCACTTAATATGACACCCCACATTTATGTGGCAGACAGGTGGCCCAGACATCTCTAAAATGACACTCCCAAGCAAGTGTAGACATCCTGTCCAAAATAAAGTGATACAATTCGCTTTCTTGTGAATGGAGGATAAACATGGAAAATACAATACAGTCTTGTGTGGGTAATATGTCAAGCAAAGCAATGAAAAAAAGAGTGACAGAACTCTGTGTCTAAACATTCAAGCACAAGCAATCATTTAAACTCATATGTTACAGTGTATAATTAAAACACTTAAAAAGTTCTTTTTGGTCATGCTGCATGGTGACTCTAAAACATAGAAATTAAGATTTATGAAAATTCTTAGGTTACTAAAACACAGAATTAAAAAAAAAGTAGTGGCTGAAATACTAGCACTGACTGTTTTGGTTTCTACCCTAAAGTGCAAGTCAAGAATAAACATTGACTGGATTTAACACAATTAAAGCATCAACTGCGCATTATCATAGATGTTTGCATCATGTGCTGATCACCATGTGTTCTAGTGAACAAAACTATCATAAATAATTGATTTGTTAAAATAATCAATCAAGAAAAATACATGAATAAAATAAGGAGGTTGGTAGAGTTAAGCAGGTTTATAGTGCAGTAGAGCTCTTGAGAGATAAAGAAAAATAAATTTGAAAGAAGATACAAAGTTAAAAATCTTTTGAAAAAGTAGTTATGTATCCTACTAAATAAAACATATCTGTGGTGTCAACTAATCCTAAATAAAAACCTAAACGTAACTGTTACTTAACCCAGATCTAGAGTAAAGCAGCTATTGCAGGACATTGCATACATGTGCAAATTAGAACTAACAATTACTCACAGCTCTCAAAAAATGTAATGAACAAAAAAGTGTTTGATATTGGAAAAACCACATGGGAACAAAAAGCCGTAAAACTTCACATCTTCAGCCTATTTTAAGCACTTTATGCATTTTTAAGAAGCCAACTGTCTTGTTGTCTACCTTGCACAGGCAAGCATTGTTAAATGTCTTTTTCAAAGATGTGACTGCGAAAAGCTTGGACTGAGCTTTGAGCTTGAAACCTAATGATTTCTAGTCCATTGCTGTCTTGCCTGTCATTCAATGTTGTGCTTGTTAAGTTTTTGTTCTTTTCTTTAAAGCAGTGGCTAGTGTGCCAGCACTAGTATGGTAGTTCCAGTTGATTAATACATGTTTGTGATGCTCTGCAACATTTACTTTATGCCAGATTCAAGTAAGGGTTAGGGTTAGTTACCATTGCAAGACATCACCATGGAGTTGTGTACATCACAGACATTCACAATTTAGTAGAACCCACACTAGTTTTTTAGCTTTCAACTCTAAAGTGCCTAATATATGATGAAAGCTTTGGTACAACAATTGCTTATCATCATGTTATGTCAGCATTATTGTGTCCTGTCAAGTGCTATCATGTTCTTAATCTGTTTACCAGCTCCGTGTCTACCAAGCAGAGGAAAGTGTTGTGTAGTATCTCCTTTCCCAAGAGCACAAAAGTTTGATACTCTGAAAGAACATAAGTGTGCAATGCGACGATTTTGAGTTTGTTGTGCACTGCTGCCTTCCTACCTGTCATTTGATGATTTTTTATTAAAATATTTTGCTTGTTAGAATTAATATACAGAGGTAAATAATTTTGACTGCCTTTTCCATCAGTTTTTTATGGCTTCACTTTCTTTTTTTCCTATGAGGGCAAAATAGACTAATACGAAATTTTAACTGTTTTCTTAAGAAATAGCTCAATAATCTTATAACTGCAAGTATCTAATTTTACTGCAAATAACACCTACCAGTAAATCTAAAATGACTGACATCTACATGCCAATTAGCAAATCTTTGGGGGAATGCAGAGAGAGAAGAGAGATTCAATTTTTTCAATGTCATCTTTTTCAGTCCAATCTGATTTGTATGTTCTTCCACTTGTCTTTTCCATCTCATATTTGGTCACACATGCCCTCTTGTTTCTGCCTCTTCAAATTCCAACAACGCTCTTCTCAAAATATGCCCATACCATTGTATTCCACTTGCCCTGGCTTGTCCATTGAAAGTATTTTTTAGACCCAGCAAATTCATAAGTTTTTAGGTCCTTCTTTTCTCAATCAACTAACTACACACATTGCTCTCATCATTGCTTTTTTAGTTTTTCTCAAAACTGCCATCTCATTTTCCTTCAGGCACCATGCTTCGTTTCCATATAGCATTGCTGATCTTCCTAAGTCTGACAAATCCCCACTTTCATTTTTAATGAAAACTTTCTCCCATAAGGTAACTCCCCACATTTTCTAAGTTTTATCCATGCAATTCTCGTTCTTGCTGTGACTGCTGCTTTATTTTTACCATTGGTGCTCAACCAGTCCCCCCAATAGCAAAAACTCTACAAAGTCAACCTGGTGAAAAAAAATATTTCTTTATTTGGTTCAACAATTCCTTCCATTGTATCAACACATAGTTCACAAACAAAATTAAACACAATTTGTGTACCTGCAATTGACTTTGTTCATGTTAGTTTTAAGTTTATTTGATATTTAAATACCAGTAATCAATTTTGCGCTGGAACTTCTTGAACTTTTAATTTTTATGATAGATTCATAGTGAGTTTGAATACAATGGTATTCTATCATGACCAATAACAGATTTTCCTGTGACGAGAAAATGTGGTGTTATAAATGCTGCAGAAAATTTGCTTTAATAAAGGTAGCTTAGTCATTACGAGTATCTGCTTGTAGAAATATTATGACTTGCTCTCAGCTTGGTAGCTTACCAACACCCTCATACCTTGTAATGTTTAGAAGCTGAAACAGTTTTAGTTTAAACCTGTCTCAAAAGGAACTAAATGTTGTAGTTGTAGATGTAAGCATTATACCTAGCATTACCTGAATTTTCAGGCTTCAAAATAATATTAATAGTGACAAGTTTTTATTTTGCTTTAACTGCTAGATTGCGTAACTAGGTCAGCACACCTTCTGTCCTCGGTCTTTTTGTATCTCAAAAGTTAGATTTTTATGGTTAGTTTAATTTTGAATTTGGACTAGGAATAATTAAAAGGTTAAGTGCAAAAGGTTTACATAAAAAGTTTTATTTAGTTAATTTGAATGACAAAAGTTATACCATTATGAAACATTTCAGAAAAAAAAATTGTTTTAACAAAGATATGTCAGCAGCATCGTGCACTGGACTGAGCATCAGAATTGCAATCAAAAGACTGTCGTTTGGTCAGGCACCCAAGCTCATTCCAGGCCAACACAAATCAAGGCTAGGGCCAAGGGTCTAACAAGGGTTCCATGACCGGCTGCTGCGCTGCCCAGATTAAATGCCGGCAGTTGTGGTGTTTAGCCAACGTTGAGTTGCATCATCCAAAATCTGCAGACCTTGTGTTCCTCTTGATACATGATGTAGGAGACATAAAGATATGACGTGATCTGCAGTTTGCTCAGTGGCACCACATTTGCAAAAGACTGTGAGTTGAATGCACAGAGCATTACATTACATGTGGTTTGGCTGAGCAGAACTGGGGTTTTTATTAAGCTCTCATTTCAAATTCAGCTTTTGACTTATACCAACTATAATGACATGTATGGGTGACTGCTGATTCAAAGGCCTTTGGTCATTTTGCAGTTTCACAAACTCTTTGTTTCTCTTTTGTGTTTGATGAGTCGAATATGTTTTTATTTCATTTTGTTATACTATTTTTAAAGTAGTATTTTCAACCTCCTTGTTGCAGATATATTAAGGCGATTTTGCCAAAATGTCTATTAATGAGGTTGTTTAACTATTTATTTACTGTAATTAAAGCCTGCTACTTTCAAGTGACATGTCAAATAGTATTGAAATTCCTGGTACCAGTAGTGCACAAAACATTGACATTAATTCCCAGATGATGCAGCTTTGTCAAGGTCTTAAAGAACTGGATGATTATACTTCATTATTGTCTTGGGCAATTAAGAAAAATACTGAAAGTTTTGCAAGTTTATCTGCTAAAAGCTCCTGTCAGTGCCCAAAATGTGATGTTGTGTGCCCAACTGATGCTGATTTAAAAAGACATCTTGAGAGTCATCTTGATAAGCATCAGTCAAGTGTAAATGAAAGTAAAGGTAATTCTGTCTTGATATGCATTGCTTGTGATAAACAATTCAAAACGAAGTCTGGCCTACAAAAGCATGTTGCAAATATGCACAAACACGATTTGTGTTGTCAAGAGTGTGGCAAGCAATTTGTAAATTTCCAAAGCTTTGAGTCGCACTTAAGAACTCATACAGGAAACACTTTGTATATTTGCCAAGAATGTGGAGTTTCATTTTCTTCAAACTTTTTGCTTGATTGTCATATGCGAACACATTTCGGTGATAATTTATATCAGTGCCAGCACTGTACGGAGGCATTTGCTAAGAAAGGACTTCTTGCAAAACATATGAAGGTGCATTCTGTTGCAAAATCTTACACATGTACTGTATGTGAAAAAGTGTTCACAGTGAAAGACAGGCTGACAGTCCATATGAGAATACATACAGGAGAAAAACCTTTCAAATGTACTGAGTGTGATAAAGCGTTTACTACCAAATCAACTCTAAAAATTCACATTCGTTGTCATACTGGTGAAAAGCCTTACAAGTGTGAAGTATGTTCCAAAGCTTTTGCAGCTTTGGCAAATTTAAAGTCTCATAAAAAAATCCATGCTGAAACGAAGAAATATTCCTGTGTCGACTGTGGTGATGCTTTCCACACATACACTAATTACAGATCGCATGTGAAACTGCATAAGGAGAGTACTGCTTACAAGTGCACATTCTGCAATAAAGGCTTTCCATTAAAGCAATATTTAACGTTTCATATGAGAAGTCACTCTCATCAGAAAGCGGAAAAAGAATTTAATTGTGAAATCTGTGGAAAGATTTTTACGACTGCTGCAGGAATAAAACGACATGTCAAAATACACAGTGGTGAAAAGTTATTTTCGTGTGACGTATGCGGGAAGTCGTTTTCAGAGCAGGGATATTTAAAATATCACAATCGAATCCATACTGGAGAAAAACCTTTTAAATGTGAAGTTTGCGGTAAGGCTTTCAGTTTGAACTGGTATCTTAGATGCCATATGCGTGTGCATACTGGAGAGAAGCCATACTCATGCAAAGTGTGTGGCAAATCATTTCGGCAAACGTCTCAGCTTAAATCTCACACCAAAACTCATTACAAAACAGGTTTAAACCTGATTTTATCTAGCGCCAGTTAAACTTGTTGTCTTGTATTACTACTTTCTATAAAGTATAGTAGTGCGCTTAAAGTGTTAATTACGTTTGAGCAAAAAATATTTTCTATTTGAATATGTTGTGTTTATATTTAGGGTCCAATGCGTTTCTCAATTTTTGTTTTTTTAAAGTGAAGAACATGCTCAATGCGAAAATGGTAAACAACTTAAAATTTTGATGGAGAAGTTTTCAAGAATTCAACTTTTGAACCGCTAAAGATTGTACTTTTGAATTTCAGTGCGACCAAACATCAACGTTATGACGTCATAAGAAACTTAGCTAGTGGTTTTGTACTGGCTGATAGCTATTTAGATAAATCAATACTTTAGTTAAGTCTTTCACTTTCCGCAAAAACTTACGTTAAATTATTATGTAATTTTTAAAAATAGATTAAAGTTGAAATCTAGGTCTCACAACGTCAAGTATTGAATTTACTTTTGCGTACTAATTAATTGACAGCAATATAGAGCACTGTAAAAGAGTTACTGAGGCCGAACTGAAACCGTTGTCAAAAAAAGTTTGGAGAAAATGCTATGAGCAATCAAGTTTCTATGAAAAAAACATGACTTCAGTGCTGAAATGTCCCATGCTTTTACAAGAACTTGGGTTTTTCTTTAGAAGCTAATATACTTTTTCGGTTTTCTTTATAAGAATGTTTATTATTTTTACCGTTTAAAAGTGCAAGATTACTTATTGTTTATTTTTGTATGTATTAAAATTATTTGTGTTGACAAAAAATACGTCAAGTTTTTTTTGAAATAGTATTTTTGATGTGTCGTTGCTTAGTTTTTGTGCTTTCGCAATCAAATAGATAATTGATTTGCTGCAAGTTGAGTTATCTAGTTTTGTCTTTCGTCCGTGGAACAATCTTTTATCGGTTATATGTAATCGGACATCTTTGTGTTGAGATCTTCTTTGGAGTTGCCAGAGTTGTTCGTACCATGGTATTGTATTACAGACATTCTTAGGCAAATTCGACTTTATTACGCAAGTTCAATGCAAAATTTTACAGAAGGCAAGAATTATTGGCATGAAGACAAACTATCGTGAAATCCCGAGGAAAGAAACCGTGGAACAATCTTTTATCGGTTATACATAATTGGACATCTTTGTGTTCAGGTCTTCTTTGGAGTTGCCAAAGTTGTTCGTACCAGGGTATTACAGACATTTTTAGGCAAATCCGACTTAATTACGCAAGTTCAATGCAAAATTTTACAGAAGGCAAGAATTATTGGCATGAAGACAAACTATCGTGAAATCCCGAAGAGAGAAAACGATTTACCAGTGCATCGCTACGCAGTTTGAGAACCACTGAATTGAAGAGCTGCAGTTGTAATTGATGTTATCAGTCCTTAGCTCATTATGTCGTGTGTACAAGAAGTACCATTTCATTTGACTAGATCAGGGGTGGCCAAGCTGTGGCGCATTGCATGATTAGAAATGGCCCATTGTAGCTTTGTGATAATAACACGCAGCTTACAACCGCGAACAAATCTTTGTTTTTGTAAACAAACGCGACATGGGAGGGAAATACTTGCGCCAGGATTTATGGAGATTGTGGCGCATCTGAAACCGTATAATAAAAAGTTGACGCATGGTAGGTGAAAGGTTGGCCACCCCTGGACTAGATCATACTTGGACTTGTCGGTAAAAACCGCTAGTCACAGATAAAAACTCAGAAATCCATAATTTCAATGAACTGGTTGGTGCAATGCGTTTTCACTTGCTTTTCGTATGTTTTGTGTTCATATCACTTTTAATGCAATGTATTTGAATTGCTCACTATTATTTCTGACGAATTTTTTCTTCGACATCTGAATCCATATAGTTTTTAAAATAAGTCTGAATCTCAAACTCTTGTGACCCTTTTAATAAATATTATTAGTTGTAACTTTTTATGCCTTTTTTTCAGTTTATAAATTACGGGCAACCTCTGACGTGCGTGTGATTTTTATAATCTTTGTGTGGTAAGTGAAATATCGTATAGTACGTAACGTGTATGCTGTTTTAGGTTTTTAGTTTTAGGTGTTACTAAAAACAAGTAATGTCTGAAGATGCAGAAACACCACTTGCAGGCGATACATTAAATACTGCTTCTGAAATAACGGAGAATGAGAAGAGTGAACGGTTGACAAGACTCCCAATAGCACGAATACGAACTCTCATCAAGGCTGATCAGGATGTTACCATTGCTAGTCAGGAGTCAGTATTTCTCATAGCGAAAGCTACTGAGCTTTTCATTGAAACGCTTGCCAAAGAAATGCATCGAGTGACACAAGGTCAGAAAAGGAAAACAGTTCACAAGAAAGATATGGATTCTGTTATTGAAATGTTAGATGAATATGCGTTTTTAGAAGGAGCATTAGACTAATATGAATTTCGTATCAGGACTCTCAAAGCGATATAAATCACGTGATCAGGATTTTTTGATTGGCAATGTTATTCATAAATTTGTGGATGATGATCATGGGCGAAATCAGTCATTTCATTTATACAACACAGCAAAAGCTATCAAAAACAAAAAGACAAGTATGTGGATGAATTTTGATTGGGCAACTGATATTTGCCCGTGATCTGATCTACATAATTACAAGAAACGATAAAACAAAATCATAGTTTAGAGTGCACTAGCATCCGTTAGTGTAAGTTTGATTTTAACTACCTTTTTATGTAATATATATACTACATATGTGGTATATGCTATACACACAAAGTCAAAAAAGTAATTGCTGCTTTTCATTTTAATGTTGGATGTCTTTTGCATTGATAGTAGCTCTTATTTACTGATACTTTTCATCAAACATTTTTAGAAGTGTTAGAGAAAATTTTTTGATAATACTGTATTATATTGCGGCGATTTGTTTCACTCCAGCACCGCTTTAGCTTTTTTTTCTACAGAATACCCTACGTTTCTTTTGCCAACTTTTGAGCAGAAACAGATGTTTGGGCTAGATTTGAAGAGCAAAACTGTGTCTTTAAAATTGTGATGTCCATTTTATTGACGTTTCGAGGTCCATCCATACTTTCATTTTTATGATCGTTTATATCGCAAGTAAGTGATTTGTCCTTGCGCTACTAAAATATGGGACATCTAATGGACCTCAAAGCGTCAATAGAATGTGTGGCACAATTTTCTTGATTTTATTGTAAAAATTGCTCCAAATATTATGTTCCTTTGTGTCTTCAACATTTGCGACGTTGATATGTTTTGCATCTCGATGTGCTCAAATCATAGAACTCTTACTTTCTGCTATGCTTGACTGCTCCAACCACTATGTGTATGTGGCAATAAATTGATTGTCTTTTATGCCTATGCTTTTGATACTTTTTATGGTTGCAGTTTTTGCATTTAAAGTTTTGATGCGTTTGACCATTTGGTTAACTTTGATTTATGAAAGCTTAATTTCACCATGACGATAATATTGAAAGCGTAGCCGAGTAGAAGGAAGAAAATCAAGCCTTTAAAATGTTTCAAAATCATGTTTTTGTGGACACAAAAAACCTTTCTGTTGCTTTATTTTTTGTTTTGTGGTTTCGCCCTCGCCGTAAACAAGTTTTTAGTGACGGTTTTGCACGTTTTTCGCTTGTTGACCGTCAGATAATGATTGAAGCCTATTTAACTACAGAAATGTCCGATAAAATTATTTTGCTGATATGTAGTAATACAGTTTGGAGCAGTTATTGTTAAACCTGCGATTCACTTTTATGTTTTGTATTTTGTTTGCCAAGTTGTGTTACAGTCTAATGACTAGATTGCATTTATAGCAGTTAAATATTTGTTAATTAATTATCAACTGAACACAGACCAATTTTGTCCAACCCATTAATCGCTGAATCTCTATCGCGTCATTAAAATTTTTTCATTTTTACAAAACTTAACTCTGTCTACCTGTTTTAGAAACTACATACATGATTTGTTTCTTTATTGCAATTTATAGGGGTTGCAGAAACGCAGAGTTTGCGTCATACAGACAACTCAGTTTTAAAAGACATCTTTTTTTTGTACATGTCTCACGAGCGGAGAAAGGTTACAAATAAACATTTCAATCATAAACACTAGATACGAGTTACATTCTGGATGACTTTCTCTTGAGCATTGTGGACGAAAAGACTATTAACAGGTTTTTGCTCAAACGGCGAGTCTGACTGAAGCGGATTCTGCATCGATGACATTTACCATGAGGAATATTTGTAAGAAACTTTGAAAAGATAATGACCATTCGTTTATTTGCCTTTTGCGAATTTAGTATGTCCACCTGTTTGACTTGAATCTTGTTAAAACAAGTCAAATCACTACTGGGTTCAGCAGAAAGAAATAAGACCCAACAGACATGGCTTTATTATCTTTTCTTGTTGCATATTTCACTCTTTTTTTCAAAATTTGCCTCAAATCAACCTCATTTTGCTCACTATTTTTTTGTCTGGAGGAAGACAGTTTTTTGTTTGGTTTTTATGTAATGTGCCGCAACTATAGCACCCAGATTTTCTCAAGGCAACAAGCCAAAAAAGGTAAAGCAATGTCGAAATATATAACATAAAACCCTGAACCAATAATACGCAACTACCTAAGACAATGTTGTCACCCTGTTCCGGGAAGAACCCTAATCATCTAAAGCAGCTGTAACGCTCGAGTTGCCACTGCACATATTGAAGGCAGTGTCCCGTCTTTGTTGCCAAGTCATGTGGAGTTTTCTTGTATAAATGTTCTTGCTAAATGTCCTATGAAATCATTTGCGCGGCGATGAGAGATTATATCTGTGAAGGCCAAATTGCTGAATTTTTCAATGCAAATAATTTATATACACATCAGCCTTTGACAATTCACGGCTTACATCTAGTTTGTTGTCATCTAGATGGAGATTTTTCATTTCTCTGAACTCTATGCGGCTAATTACTTTTCCCACGGTTTTTGTATTGCTAGCAGGACGTAGAGACCAGTACATTTTTTCTCGTGGTAGCCAGTGAAGAGTAGGAATTCTATAGATGTTTTATTATGTGTACTTTTGCAAACATAATTATCTCCTATTTCGTTTTGCGTATATCATGCTTTGCTCTATGAGAAAGTCAAAAATTTTTGATTACCTAACATCTCAAGCAATTCTGTCGGCGATTTATTTCTCCAAATTATTTCTGACTTTTTCAATTCTTGTTTTTGTTTGTTGGGAGGCTGGAAAAGCGAAGATTTTCTGTCACTCCATTTGAGTATTAAAACTTTCCATCATTGAATTCAGTATCTGGCTTACTAAGTCACGATGCAATTCAACTGTTTTTGCCGCATCGGAGAACTCTTTATTTTCAGTTAGATTTTTCTCTCCTACACTTTCTTCATCACTGATTAATGTGATTATGCCAAGCTCGGAAAGAGAATTATCGGATTGTGCTCGTCGTGTTGATTGTAGTAGTTTATCAATTTCTGCTACGGTTTCCTCTACTGTTAGAAAGTTTCTTGCTCGACAGCAGTTGCTGAAATACTTTCATTTTACTAGAAATATCTATTGTCTGCAAGATGCAATCGTAAAGTAGAAAACATGACGTACCTCAAAAAAGCTTAATAAATGCAGTACAGCGAAATAATCTAACCTAGAAAACGTTTTACATCACAAAACTGAACACCTAACTAACTTTTACCCTTTTCAATAATTTTGTGGGCCGTAAAATGTTTGAATTCAATTGCTTTCAAAACAATTTACGCCTGCCAATTTAAGATTGTTTTTGGTGGCGAATTTTCGAATTCACGTAAAAATTGCCTTGTTATAATATTCGTAGAAAATTATAACAATATTGAAGCAAAACACGACTGTATTCAATTTCTCCAAACACAAGTGATTAAAAATACTAAAAACGGTTTATGTAACTTTAAAAGTAAAGAAGCAATTGAAAAATTTTGAATAATTTTGTGAAATATGCTAGAAAAGAACTTAAAAACTGGTTTATCCCAAAAATTCTTCTAACTTTTTTTATTTTTTTTCACTCAAAAAAATTGCATATTAGGCGTTGCGGTCAGTGATTGATGGGTTAAAAATACTGTAAACTAATTTTGTCTATTTATTAATTTACCTGTGGCTATTGGCCATCTGCACGACATGTTTATGACGATTTTATATCGAGTGAATAATAACTTTTAACTTCATATTCATGGAGTTATTGAAGGTGATGAACGGTGTTTCGGAGGTTTAAGGTATGGATCGAACGCTTGCAGTAGCTCAGCTTTACTGTTGATTTACTAATATTAAAGTTTTGATCCGGTGTACTTCAAACAAGTACCGAGTTCATTGTACAACTATCCTTAAAATAAGAACAATTTTTGGCTTAATATGTGTAGGTTTGACATGAGTGATTTAGAATTTTAGTTCACTTGAAACCTGGAATACTTTTTATGGATTATCTTTTGTATTTTTAAACAAACAAATGGCTCAACTAATAAATTTTGACCCGAAACTATAGTGATTTTGCCACTGACGCTCCTTTTGGTTTAGTGACAAGGTTGTGATGTCGTCAGCATAGTTAGTCGCATTTATTTTAATGGGCATCCGTTCAAACGGACCACTACAAACCGAAAGTTCGAAATTTAAAAATAAACTTCTCCTTGTCTTCTTGTAACAACTATTTTCATTTTTGTAAGGTTTGCACAGCGCAAGATAGTTGCACTGAAAGTACAAAATTTGAAGAAAAATTTGTCTTTTATATTACTGACATTCTTTTTACTTTGCAGATATTATGGATAGTCAGAATAGTAAAATATTTGAAGGTTTTCGTGCCCTTGGTCTATACTCCACTGATCTTCCTCATGTACTGAAGTACAATCAAGCCCGAAAGGAATATTTGATTTACTGTGCAGTAGGCAAAGTGTTTCATTCATACAAATGCCCGAAGTTGACTCTGACTCGAGTCAGTAATCAACACGAATCGGATATCGAATGCATTGCGGCGGATGATGTAAATGTCTATACCTCGTGCAAGAATAACATTTACGCTATATTACTCTCGCAGTTTGTCAAGTTTACTTTCACTGGACACAAGCACCCTGTTCACATCATTCTTCCATTTGATAAGCATTTAATAACAGTTGATCGCCAGAGCAATGTCATGGTTTGGCACATTGAATCACAGACTCTCTACCTTAGCCTGGAGTTTAGTAATGCGACCTTTGAAATAACTACCGCATTGCATCCAATCACTTATGTAAATAAAATCTTGTTTGCCAGCAAGCAAGGAACAATGCAGCTGTGGAACATATCGAAAAATAAGCTGATTTATGAGTTTAAAGCATTAAAGGAATCTCCAATCACTATTTTAGCTCAAGCTCCTGCTGTTGATGTTGTTGGGGTGGGGAATGAAGACGGTGAAATCGTGTTGATCAACTTGAGATTTGACAGAGCTATAATGCAGTTTAGCCAGGAAGGAGGCAGGATCACTTCGTTGAGTTTCCGCACAGATGGGGAGACCGTGATGGCAGCTGGAAATGCGATGGGGCACGTCTATTTTTGGGATTTGGACAGCAAAAAAGTAAAAGGTGTGATTGAAGAAGCGCATTCATCTGCAGTGGCAAATGCTACTTACATGGAAAACAAATCACTATTGGTAACTAATTCTGCTGACAACTCTATCAAAATCTGGCAATTTGAGAAAGGCAGTGGCACTGGCACTCTCTTACATCAAGCAACTGGCCATGTTGGATCTCTAACGAAAATAAGATTTTATAAAGAAGATTCAATCGTATCTGCAGGCCAAGATTCAACGCTTAAAGTCTTTTCTTGTGTTCACAAAATTACGAAAAATTTAGGCCAAGCATCATTGAATAGGAAACGAGCCCGAAAGCGTGGAATTAAATTTGACGACGCGAAGTTGCCACCCGTTGTCGATTTTTCGATCGAATCTGCCAAAGAAGGAGAGTGGGATGGGCTCGTGGCAGCGCACTATCGTCATCCAGTGGCGACCACTTGGAATTTGCAGTGTAATCGCATGGGGGCGCACAAGTTTGTTTATGGGGACGAAAAAATTGATGCCCACGACAGCAGGGCCGCCATTGGGTCTGATTACGTTAGCACTGTTGCATCTACTTCATGCGGAAACTTTTGTCTAATTGGCTACAGTACTGGCTGTGTTGAAGTGTATAACATTCAGTCTGGATTTCATCGCGGTAGTTTTATTGATGACACTCTTGACCAGAAGAAAGCGCATCAATTGCAAGTGCAAGCGATTTGTGTTGACGCTTTGAACCAACTGGTCATTACAGTTAGTTTGGAAAAACGCATCAAGTTTTGGAAGTTTAAGCAGAAAGTGCTGTTGCAATTAATGGAGCTTGAAGTGCAGCCTGCTGCTGCCGCTTTACATCGGGATTCATCGCTGCTCGCTGTTGTACTTGACGATTTTTCGTTCATAGTTATCGACGCCGAAACGAGGCGAGTGGTCAGAAAATTCAGTGGACATATTGGAGCTATCACCGATCTTGCCTGGAGCGATGATGCCAGATGGGTGGTGACGTCAGGGACCGATTGCTGCGTCAAAACATGGGATGTTCCATCAGCTGCCCTCATTGATTGCTTTTTGGTTGATACTCCCGTTGTAAGCCTTACTTTCTCTCCCGCCTCTGACTTTTTAGCTACTGCTCATGTGGATGATGTTGGAATCTATTTGTGGTCGAACCGCACTTTGTTCGGTTATGTTAATTTGTCTCCTCTTTCTCAAGACTATCATCCGGAAAAGGTGCAAGACCTTCCGTCTACTTTGGCTCTTAGAGACGGAGAAGAAGTGGAAGCAGAAGAACTGGAATTTGTAGGAGACGGACCTGCTCCTAAATCGGAACGAGAGCAGCTTTCCTTCGATCTCCTAACTCTTTCAAGTGTTCCTTACGCAAGGTGGGCCAATGTGTTGCAGTTGGATAATATTAGAAAAAGAAACAAACCAAAAGAACCCCCAAAAGCTCCGAAAAACGCCCCGTTTTTTCTTCCTACAGTTGCTTCTCTGAAGCCAGAATTTTTAATCACCGACGATAAAGATGAATCTAAAGTTACCAAGGTTAACCCAATCCAACATTTTTCGCCGTTCGCGACAACTTTATTAGAGAGTGAAGAGAAGTGCGATAAATTTATGACTCTTCTAAAATCAATGAGTTTGTTGGAAATTGATAGAGAAATCAAAGCATTATCCCCAGAGGGAGGAGGTTCTATTGGACTTTTGGAAGCCTTTCTTGCTTTCATAGAGCATGCTCTTGAGAAAAAGAAAAATTTTGAGATAGTTCAAGCCTATTTCAGTTTGTTTCTTTCGGTTCATGTTGATGCTTTGTCACAAATGAATGATATTAAAAGCAAACTAAAATCGATTGACCTTAAATTAAACCAAGACAGAATTGAACTGTCAAAACTATTGAATCAAAGCCAATGTATTGTAAATTACATTAAATCCGCAACTGTGTAAGTCCAATCGCTTATCTGTATTGTTCACCAATTCTGCGGTACTGATGGTAGTGCTAGAGTAGGTCAAATTATATTAGGTGCCAGGCAAAGATACCCATGTGAAATGACTTTTGAACTAATTGTGGAAATGCCGCTCAAAAGTTTTTCAAAAATCTGTTAGATCTACGGGCAGTGTTAGCTTTAGTACGAAGCAAGCGTTGAACTATTTCACAATCTTCTTAAGTTTAATGTGTCCTGTTTAATTTAATGTGTTTCAACCAATCATTGATGCACGGGACACATTCTCAAGAAACTCAAAAATTGTACTTGGGATTTGCTTTCCATTCAATTTTTTAAGGAAGTGTTTTCTTGAGCACCAATGATTTACGGAGCATCGGATGAAAAGCACTGTTTTATGAGATAGAATAGACAAATATGTGATTTTGAAGTGGCCGAAAAGGGCCTTGGTCTCTTTCGAATTTCTAAAAAAATTGCTAAACCGAGGGTATTAAAGAGATTTCGGTTTCCTCCTAATTTTTGACAAATTTGCTAATTGGGTTACTGGGTTACAAGATATGGTCATAGTTTTACCCTGATCTTTTTTTTTTAAATAACTGACAATCTGTGAAATAAAGGTCCAAAAGCTGTAAGCTCGATTTGCGTCCCTTTGGTTTTTGTAATCACGCCATTGATTTTGGGATGTGTTAATTTTTGATTTATAGGTATCTCTTCACGTTAAAACTTTTACTGCATACCTAGCCTTTCAGTGAAAATTTGGCTTTGGCTTTGGTATAATATGGTATTCCAAAACTCATTCTAAATCTTGCAATTTGTACTCGGCACACGTTTTTTAAATTGCAAAATTGCGCAAAAGTTGGTTTTTTCCAACAAGCTAGATAACTGCTATTCAGTTGCCTCAATAGATTCTACAGCTTTTCACAGTGGGCACACTGGAAAAATGTCACCCTAAGTTTGAAAAGGACTGCTTTTATCAACTTCCTTCCTGATTTTACCCGCTTTGGAGAGATCTATGCTAAAGTATCACCCTAGATGGCGTCTACCCTGTTGTAACCCTACTGCTGCTGGTGCTGCTGTTCCCACGCTTTGTATTTTAAAGATCACTGCCGTATTTAATCTTAAATTTATGGCTACGGTCTGGTGAAAATTGTGTTATTTTGTTGTTGTGTGCATACACACTTCCGATATCAAGTTCTTAGTTTTTATCCGAACAAGCAAACTTGAATTTATAGTCTCTTAAAATAAGTATTGATTTAGGCATAGGTTAATGTGCTCTGAGCCAAAATTTGCGAAATAGCCGTCCGTTGTTATATCTTCGATTCTTCGTCGTGCGTCCATCACGTTTAGGGTTGGAACTCCTTTTTGTTAGCTAAATAAACATGTTGAATACAATAAAAAAACCTGCGACATCATTGCACTGTTTTTGTTTGCTCGGCAAAATCCTAAGACAGAACTAAGGAGCGATGCAAGAATGCCATCAAGCCTTACAATAATAGTGGTCTCGGTCATGTACCAGACGGCAAAAATGAACTTTTATTTTTGGAGCAAAAAAAAAATGCAGATGTTCGTGTTTATACCCGAACGCTGCTTCCAACTGCTCTCTCTGTGGCACTGGGGCCACTTTCCTTTTCAGCAAGCCCAGTATGCTCGTGTTTTTCCGCTGAAACCTGCGCCATTCTGCAAGCTCTATGGTGATCTAGGCAGCACCAACAAGTCTGCCACTTCTATTCTCTTATCTGACTCGTTCTGTCCTCACCACCCAGTCCTTTTCTTTTACGTCAATCTATCTGGCAGGAACTGTCTTCTCTCTCCTCCTGTTCTATCAGGCTACTACGGGTCCCCGGACACTCGTTTCTCCCGCCGAACGACACGGCTGATGAGTCGGCCAGACGGGGAGCGCTACTCTTGCCCTCTGCAATCCCTTGTAGTCTCTCTCCTCTTGTCTCTCGTATCCACTTTTCTCGGACTGGAGGCGTACTGTCTCATCAAAATTCTTCGACACGCAGGCTCCCTTGATTTCCACCGAGGAACTTGTGCTCCCTCGTTACGCTTGCTGTGTTTTCTCTGGTCTTCACTGCAATGGACATAGCCTACTGTTTAGCTCTTATCTCTAGGATTGGCAGAATTGAGAGTCCTTCCTGCAGCGCCTGCGGACACTCGTCCCAGAACACCTCTCATCTCATTCTGCACTGTCCAGCTACGGGCTCTTTGCGCCGCTCTCTCTTTGGCGACTCTCTGTTTCTCTACGACCTCTGGTCTAGGCCCTGGGGAGTTGCCCGGCTTCTGGGGCTCCATGGTTTCCCCCATCCCTCGAAAAGGGTAGGGTAACAACTACAACGCTGCTTCTATTTTGATGATTGGCAATAACTGCGTTATTTTTCGTGAAACTTTTATTGCTTTTTTACTTTTTGTTACATCCCAATATTTAGTTGTCTTGTTGATTGGTTTTGTTCCCCGTCGTGCGGAGGGGCATCCATTTGCTGTCGGGATCAGATGCAGGCTGTTGTGGTCTCAAGCCAGCATCGAGTAATGTCATCCAAACCAGCCACCCCTCGAGGTGCCCGATGTATGGGGCACACTGAGATAACGTGGTCTGCGGTTTGTTTGGTGGCTCCACACTTGCAATTCGTCAAGGGAGCGAGACCCCATTTGTACATGGACGAAAGAAAACGCCCGACGTCAGTCTGCAGGCGGTTGAGCTTAATCCAAGATGTTCTGGGCGAGCCCATTTCAAAGGGCCTAGTACTGGCCCTAGGAATGAAAGCACGTAGTATGGACGCTAGAGTGTTTCATACTTCCACCACTTTCGACTTTTCGAACGGCTACCAATCTTTCTGATTGGATTTTCGGCACTGATTACGAATTTGGCATTATTTTTCTATTATGACGTCATCTTCATGGTGCCCAGTGTGATTATTACGTCATTTTTCCCTGTTTTTTAGTATCTCTAGAATCATTTGCGATAGAAGCATGAGGTTTGTTTCAATTTACGCAGATCGGTCGATTTCCTATCTGTCTTTAATACATTATTTGGTCGTATCTGCACGAGAAAAATAGTTATTAACGAAAACGTATTTTTTATTGATTTGGGGCAATTTATATGCCAGACAGTACGAGTTTAAATCATACTGCATAAAATACTTAGCAAATTGGCATAAGCTGTTACAACTTTTATCAATTACCCATACAGCATTCAACAAACTTTCAAATATTATAACAATACCTTGTTTGAGGAGATGGGAGGGGGCTTAGACAAAAACTTCAGCTAAAATGTTCAGACTAATCGCTAAATCCATTATAGATGCTAAATTTTGAAAAAAAATCAGTGTTATGCATTATAGTATTTAGATTTTACTTATTTATTAGAGTCGATGAATTGTTGCAAGCAATAGAGATTTATTCAAAAATATAACGTCAACAATGCCACAGTATTTACAAAAAACGACAATACAAAAATGGTACATTCACGACCATAACTCAATAAGGATACGAAATAGTATCACTAGCAGAAGTGGCAACTAGCAACCAATAGTTAATGCAATTCGTAACAATTAAGGCAAAACTATCATTTTTACTAAACAGAAATGAGCAGAGTTGTTGAAAAGCTGGGGTAGCTGTTCTGTCAACAAAATGCAGACTTACATAAAAGGAGAAACTTGTTAATAGCTTAGCATAAAAGTGATCGTAAAAAAAATGCGATATACTGTAAGTTTAATCTTAGCCTATAGGCTATAAATATACAGAAATCGAACACCAGCACTTACTCCATATTACTAAAAAACGTACGAATACGCATGTCGGTTTTATTTGGATGTGTAGGGGAATCAAGGATTGTATCAACCTTTCAGTAGCTCTGTTGTTGTTTTCGATAGTTTTCCAATGTGCTACTGGCACCTCGGAGTATACGATGCAAGGAGCGGTTCTGCTCTCACTTGTAGAAAATCTCTTAGGCCAGCTTTTCGACCTTTTTTTTTTATTTGAGATATTTATCCTCCATTCACAAGAAAGCGATGTATCGCTATGTTTTGGACTGTAAGTCGCACTCGCTTGGGAGTTGACATTTCCGCGTCACCTGTCTTCCACATAAAAATGGGGCGTCTCGTTAAGTGCCTTGCCCAAGGACACAACAAACGAACTTGCCGGTTTATTCTCCACAACCTCCCATAAATGCCGAGCACCAAGCAAAAAGCTATAGAGATACCATTTTTTAAGTCTTTCGGTATAACTCGACAAGGGGAATGAACCTCAGGTCTACCGACTACAAAGCAGACGCTCTAACCACTACGCCATCGCTAGGTCGTCGCCTTGAAGTAGTTCTCGGGCATTTACAAAATCTGGATAATGAGGTGTTTTCACAGCTTCTATGGAATCTATGGACGTGTTGGGTGGATCGACTGATGGGATGCTGCGGGCCGTGAACGATCGAGACGGCTGGAGAAACAAATGCAGGGAAGCTGTCGAAGGCTGGCCTCAGCCATGACACTTGAAGAAGATGGAATACGGCGGTACTTCCGCGAAAACGCCAAGAGCAATATTTACTGGCGACATCCATCGTACAGCATGCTCGTAGAAATGTTTTGGAACAACATCTGCTAGCTCGGAATCAATTTCACGATGTGCCAACAAAAGATCACGCTGAAAAAGTGTGATTCTTGGACCTTCAGCTGCCGATGGTTTTAAATGAATCAGCAAAAATGAAGGAACATGTACCAAAATTATGTACGAAATTAGCCTAATTAATTTCGATTTTTGATAATTATCCAAATGGCAAAAATCAATAAACGGAGATATGCACTCGCTGTTGTGATCCATCTTGCATACCATGATACTTCTTGCTTGTAAGCCAAAAGCGGCTTCATATTTTCTGGAACTTTCATCAAAATATAGCAAGGTAAAGCAAGTAAGCACATGTGATCATTTCAGAATGAATGATTGTTTCTTTGCTCTTTTTCATCGGAGAACCACTCGATCTTTTTCTTTAAATGAAGAGATGCCATTTTAGTGACAGGGACCACAGGTTTTTCTCAATCTACAAGTTACTCATATCAGGCTTACGAATATCACCAAAGTATTTCATCAATGATCCGTCTTCCATAGTTCCTGGTGCTTTCTTTATTCCTTCAATTTTTGCAATGGTGTGAGTAAAGTAAATTTCATTCACATGAAACAAACATCCCAGTGAATGAATATTTTCGATCATAATGCAATTTGTAGAAGTTAGCCAGCCGCTTATTTACACCAGACATTTCACCTGTGTACAAAGCCGTAGTATCTGACATTACTGAATAAACTTTATCTAAAATACATTAATCCACATGTTCTGTGATGGCAGTAAAGACAGGCTCAGCAGTTACTGATCTTCCCTTTTCAAACGTTTTCACTGCAATGACTTTTTCACACTTTTTTTCTTTATCTACGTATTGTTCCAATAATATATACAGGGTGGCCCAAAAGTAGGTATACAGTTAGTAAACTATTTTTTATGTGCTTTGAAGTTACCAGCAGTGCACTTTATGTGGCCCAAAAGTAGGCATACAGTTAATGGAGAGAACTATTTGGAAATTCTTTGTGAAGTGGTAGTGCCACAACTTCAAACTAAACCTAACTTTGATAAACTCTTCTTTCAGCAAGATGGAACTTCTCCACATTATGCGTTAAGAGCAAGAGATTACCTTAACAAAGTCTTTACACAGCGTTGGCTCGGAAGAACAGGTAGCATTGAATGGCCACCATGCTCACCTGACCTGACACCAATGGATTTCTTTTTTTGGGGTGTTGTAAAGAACAAAGAGTATGTAAAGAACAAGGAGAAGAATCCCAAAACAGTAAATGAATTAAAAGATTGCATTTATGACGCATTCAGAGAAATTGATGCAAATTGAAATTTGTACTGCACGGTATGTCAGAGTGTTTTGAACAGATGTAAAGAAGGACATTTTGAGCACTAAAAAGATTAAACAGTTTCCATTTAAGATATAACTATCATTCTAGAGGTTTAAAAGTGCCTACATAAGAACTACAAATCTACTTTTGGACCCAAACCCTACTTTTAATAACTGTATGCCTACTTTTGGGCCACCCTGTATATCGATGCATTATATTTATGATTTTGCCATCATAGCACAATTAAATAGCTGCAGCACGACCCAGCTCTTTCTCGCACTTCTTCAAGGGTTCCCACCGGAATTGCTCAAACTTTCGAAATACAGTTGCAGTTGAAGCAGATATATATTTTCCCCAACCGTTGATTGCTGTAATTCTGATTGCTGGCGTATCGACATCAATCGCTGGTCGGCCTTCTTCCAGTGACTGGCACTTACAGAAAAATGCGATGGCGTAGTGGTTAGAGCGTCCGCTTCGAAGTCGGTAGACCTGGGGTTCATTCCCCTTGTCGAGTCATACCAAAAGACTTTAAAAAATGGTATTCACAGCTTCCCTGCTTGGCGCTCGGCATTTAGAGGAAGGTTGTGGAGAACAAGCCGGCAAGTTCGCTTGTTGTGTCCTTGGGCAAGGCACTTAACGGGACGCCCCACCTTTATGTGGAAGACAGGTGGCCCATAAACCTCGAAAAAGGCAACTCCCAAGCGAGTGCGGACTTACCGTCCAAAGTATAGCGATACAATTCGCTTTCTCGTGAATGGAGGATAAATATGGCAAATAAAACAAAACAAAAAACAAAATTACAAAGCTTTTTGCATGATTTGCCTCTTGTTATTTGCTTAGACGGAGGATGGTAATCCAAGTCAAATGTTTCAGTAAGCTGCGTCGATTTGCTACTATTTCATCATTGCTGTCGTCAAAAATGGAGCTGGTATTAGATTTACGTGGCCTCAGAACTGTAGGAAAGATGGCACTAGGTGTATCAGTGATTTTTTTTCTCTTACTGCAAATGGGTTGTTCCTGATCAGTTTCAGCGTTATTTCGTGTTTTTGCAAGGACTTGCTGTCTATGTTTGTTGAACACCATATCTTTTGATTCAGATAATATCATTTTTTTACACGACCGTTGATCTTTCAGAAACTTTATTTCTTTTTGTGGTATTCTGTCACCAAATTTACATGTGCATAGTAATTTGGCTCGATACGTACCAACGGTTTCAAGAATCTCGCACCAGCATCTGGACAGGTCGAAAAGTTTATCAAACCAATCTTCATTAATGGAACACTTAAATTTTTTAGCTCTTTTTCTTGCGGTTATAAACTTTTCAATTACATTTTTTAGCTTATTCTGGGCACTCTGTGTGTCGATCATGGCTAAACTAGCTTTTCTCCATAAATCTACAACATCGCTAATCACTACCTGTTTTATGTCATTGAACCCTGGTTCTTTAGCTGAGAATTTAGATTCTGTATCCGTCAAAACTTGCCGAACATGATAGAAATGCTCAATAAACTTCCCTATTCGTGGGTAATGTATTACCCGCCAACTTTTTCTTGAGTAGCGAAGATTCTATCTCACCTAGATCTTAGAGATACCAAACTAAGGCTTTACTTTTGTTGAAAGTGTGACAGATGCTGCCAATAATTTTTTATGCTAACTGGCTAAATGATGTTTTTAAATGCACGTAATTATCGTTTACTTGCCGATCAAACAATTGTCTTTGCGACGAAATAGCTACTTCATAGTAAAAATTAGTTTTGAAGAGATTCCATTACAAAATATTTGATCCTTTGTGCCAACACACAAAAATATATAAAAAACACGTTGTTATTAATAACTATTTTTCTCTTGCAGATACGACTAAATAATGTATTAAAGACAGATAGGAAATCGACCGTTCTGCGTAAATTGAAACAAACCCCATGCTTCTATCCAGTCCCGTAGCACTCCAACTTCGGGCCCCCCCCCAAAGTAAGCGCAAGAGCCCCTGCGCACAGGTCATATCACTTTAGAGGTGTAAAATTGAAAAGCTGCATTAAGAAAATACACCACAATTTGTACATAAGTAAACAGGCTAATGTCAGAATAAAGCATGCCGATACCGAAGGTGCAAGTCATAAAAAATTCGGCACCGATGCCAGAGTTCAGTAGGACATTTATACAGACACTGCAAAACGAAAGCAATGACACTGAAAAACATGAAAAAGTTATAAAAACACAGTATCATTTAAATAGTCTGGAGCGAACCTTTTTGTTCGCAAATGCTGTTATGACATTGTCATAATCAAGAGATCGGGCGCAGTCATTTTCGATTGACAACATGGCTAATGAAGATAGTCTACTGTCTGTCATAGACGTTCTATTAAAAGTTTTGATCAGTTTCAATTTGCTGAAGCTTCTTTCAGCGCTGGCAACAGTCACGGGGCAAGTTAGTAAGATTCGAAGTGCGATGTACACATTCGGATACAATTCAAATAAATGAGTCTTTAGAAGATAGTTCAGAAAGTCTTGAACCGTTTTGAGATTGCGTTTTTTTGTAAAATTAAAACAAACCGCTGTAGCTCAGCGCTCATTTCATCAGAATCAATGTCACCGAACTTTTTTTGGAACTCTTTACAGCAAGTAAGAAGAGCATTTTCTTGTTGCACAAGCAAAAGTTTGTCTCGTGTGTACAAAAACGAAAAGGCGGAAGAAACCTCACGTAACAAATTAAAGCGCTCCTTTATTGACATAATAGCCTGGTCTACTGATGGATAGAAAAAGTTGCTTTTAAATTTCAGTTCAGGAGTAGCTCGTTGTTCCTCTTCACCTTGGTAATCAAACAATCTTCTTTTCTTTCCACTTCTTGACGGAGGAAAAGAAGGATCAATATCCAATTCCTGTGCTATTTCAACAGCAGATGTTGCGGCACTGTCATAACCCGTTGTGCGATAGTTTTGCAAAAACTTTTCAGTTGCCTGGATTTCCGTTTCCATTGTATGAAGGGAGACTCCATACGATTGAAGAATCTTGCTTGCTTTATTGACTTGGAATAGGATATCATACCAAATAAACACCGACAAAAGAAAACTCCATTTTGATAAATGAGCTATCAACGATTTTGTTTCTGAGGCAGCTCTTCCATCTTTTCTTTCTATGGAAATGGCTTCCAAGTCTTTCAGTGCCAGCAACACCTCTTTTAAATTGTATCGAAGAGGTTTGATGCATTTAATTCTGCTTTCCCAACGAGTATCAGATTGTGACTTTATGGACAGCTCCACATGTTTCTTCAAAATTTCCCAACGCTGAGCAGAGGAAGAAAACAGCACATACAACCTTGTAAGTACTCCAAAAAATGTCAATGCTTCCGTCGATCAATTAGCACTGTCAACAACAACTAAGTTAAGGGTATGGTTTGCACAGGGCACGTAAACAGCTTTGGGATTGATGTCTAGCATTCTTGCTTGGACCCCAGAATGTTTTCCTTTCATGTTAGCACCATTATCATATGACTGACCTCGACGATCAGACAATTCGAGTTGCAGTTCGGTCGCTTTTTCTAAGAAAGCGTCCAACAAGCCTTTCCCAGTACTGTCACTTATTCTCAAGTAGCCAAAAAATGTTTCTTTAACAACAGCAGCTTCTTCATTACATAGTACATAACGGAGAATGACAGACATTTGTTCATGATGTGACATATCTGGAGTGCAGTCCAAAATTATAGAAAAATATTTTGCCAATTTCAATTGCTGTAAATTTTCTTTTTCAACTTCTGTCGCTAGCAATTCAATTAGTTCATTTTGTATGGTTGGACTCAAATAGTGATCTTTAGTGTTTTTATTCTTGATTCTGTCTTGAAGCTCTTTTAGGATCGGATCTCTTCTTGCCAAAAGCTCAAATATACCCAGAAAATTTCCATTGTGAGAAGATCCTAAGACTTCTTCAGATCCTCTAAAAGCAAGATTCCTTTCCGATAGAAACAAGGCAATGTCGATAAGTCTCTCTAAAACATTTCTCCAAAAACGTCTTTCATTGAAAAAAATATTCATCTCGCGTTTGTCGATAGTGGATGAATTTCTTATCCCTTCAGCTAGCAACATCCATTGACTGCAGCATTCTTGGTGGGAAATGCCGTTTTCATGGTCTTTCAGTTTTTTCGAAAAACCCTCCCATGCATTTATACCACTACAAAAGCGGCTTAGTGTTTTTCCAAATAGCTTACAACAAAAGCAAAAAACTTGATCTGATTCCCCAGAATAACCTAGCCACGACCGTGAAACACTTTCACCATTAGGTAACACACGTTTATAATGGTTGGAGGAAAAACGTCGCCTTGGAGTTGTGTTATTATATGGAAAATTCATTATTAGTTGATGTGGTCCACGCTTTACTATATCACATCGTTGAGCATCAGAGATACTTTCAGGCCATTTACATGGGTCATCAGGGATAGGGGTAAATTGAGATTCAGATATTTTTGATATTGAAGGTTGCGTATTGGCAGGTAAATCACAACTTACATTTTCTGGAAATTCACAATCACTTTGATGCTGATCGTCATAGTCTTCTTTTTCTTGTACACTATAGTTTTCTTCATCCCTCTCGGTACTAGTGCCAGGTCTACTCTGCCCAGTAATCTTGAAAAAATCTGTCATCTTGGGCAATTTCGCTACAGCATCTCGAGCAGTGGCTGCTTCTTTTCTCTTTTGAGCACCACTTTTTGAACGTTTCATTCTATACAATGTCAATAAAATACTTTATCTGCACTCTGCAGTGTATATATATTGTCCCGGTATTTATAGCCAAACAGAATTCCAGACCATTCTATGATTGTTGCGTAACAACGGCATTGTTACGTCAATCGAATATTCAAGATTCTACCAGAAAATCAATCGAAATATTCTAGATTCTGCGAGATAAAATGACGTTGCATTCACTTATGATGTCACAAGCCAATTTCTTCCTACAGTTTAAATCGGTTGTAAACAAGTCTGCTGAAGTGAAAATAGTCACGTAGCCAAAAAGCAATTTCAGACTAACTTGGGCCCCCAAAGTTGGCCTGGGCCCCCCCCAATTGGGGGGTTTGGGGGGCGGCTGCTACGTCTCTGCTTCTATCGCAAATGACTCTCGAGATACTAAAACAAAAGCGAAAAATGACGTAATAATCGCACTGGGCACCATGAAGATGACGCCATAATGCAAAAATAATGCCAAATTCATAATCAGTGCCGAATATCCAATTAGAAAAATTGGTAGCCGTTCGAAAAGTCGAAAGTGGTGAAATTGTGAAACACCCTAATAGACGTGCTTTTGGAGAACTTGGTTGATTGTGATCAGATGCTAGCAATTGATTGACGCAACAAAACTACTTTTCTATTTGAAAAGCGTATCTGTGAATGGACTTGGCATTACAAAGCTTTTGCAGTTTTATTCACAGAATGTCTGTGTGGCAGAAACTTGCTATACTTAGCGGAGTCCGAATTCTTTCGATTTAGTGGCAGGAGCGCCGATATAATTTTTGTAACGGTTAATGTGGAGGGTATTCTATTGGCTACCTTACTGCTTGAAAGAGCCCGGCGTGAGTCAAAACCTTACTCAGCCCTAAATTTGCAACGCCCACGTGATTACTCCTGTTCCCAATTTGATACCAAGGTTTGTTCATGAGAAGGCGCCCAAATCGGAGCTCTAATAAGGGTATTCGGAAACGCTCTTTGCAGTTTTCCAGTTGGCAAGTTTAAAGCTTTTTTAAATTCAAACAGATATAATGGCAATACAGTAACGCCAAGAGTTAACAAGTCTTTCTAAAGATTCACGGTGGTCAAAGTACGGGTATCATAACCTTTTTCAAAAGTTCAGAATAAGTAATGCGCGTCGGAAATGCGGGCGACTTGGTTAAACAGCTGTTTGATGCGGAATCAGGTGTGTTCAAACTTCACGAAGGCTACATTGTTATGTCTTTGGAAATGCATTTCCTGCTTGTAAATTTCTTTATGCCAGCAAAGCAAGACTTTAAGTCTACAAACAAAATTGTTTTAGTACCAGTGAGTAACAACCGGCCATAAAACTTTTGTGGGATCGGAGGACAAAAATATTATTGGTTCTAGGCCTTGTCAACACTACTTAAGCTAAACCTTCATTTTTTGTGATTATTGTCATCACGAGGAAACTGTAAAAATTCGGCTTAAACGAGATCACTTAAAGGTATCTAAACCTAATATGAAATTGACATCATTTTGGTTTGACAATCTCCAACACACACACACTTAAACTAAGTTAAAGGAAGTACAGTAGTTTAGAAAAGCTCTCTCATTAGCACAGACCTAGCAAGGGCTTTTTTAAAGTTCTGAGAAAATCTACTCATAGTGTTTTATGGTATTATTGCTATGGGAAGCTAGGTTTTGATATCCTCATATTTTCACGACAATTTGTACTTTGATTGCAGAACTTTCACAAAACATGTAGCTTTGTCTGGTATTGGATTGCAGTACCGGTAGCTCATTTTTTTGGAAATTATCACCAGTCCCGTAGCACTCCAACTTCGGGCCCCCCCCAAAGTAAGCGCAAGAGCCCCTGCGCACAGGTCATATCACTTTAGAGGTGTAAAATTGAAAAGCTGCATTAAGAAAATACACCACAATTTGTACATAAGTAAACAGGCTAATGTCAGAATAAAGCATGCCGATACCGAAGGTGCAAGTCATAAAAAATTCGGCACCGATGCCAGAGTTCAGTAGGACATTTATACAGACACTGCAAAACGAAAGCAATGACACTGAAAAACATGAAAAAGTTATAAAAACACAGTATCATTTAAATAGTCTGGAGCGAACCTTTTTGTTCGCAAATGCTGTTATGACATTGTCATAATCAAGAGATCGGGCGCAGTCATTTTCGATTGACAACATGGCTAATGAAGATAGTCTACTGTCTGTCATAGACGTTCTATTAAAAGTTTTGATCAGTTTCAATTTGCTGAAGCTTCTTTCAGCGCTGGCAACAGTCACGGGGCAAGTTAGTAAGATTCGAAGTGCGATGTACACATTCGGATACAATTCAAATAAATGAGTCTTTAGAAGATAGTTCAGAAAGTCTTGAACCGTTTTGAGATTGCGTTTTTTTGTAAAATTAAAACAAACCGCTGTAGCTCAGCGCTCATTTCATCAGAATCAATGTCACCGAACTTTTTTTGGAACTCTTTACAGCAAGTAAGAAGAGCATTTTCTTGTTGCACAAGCAAAAGTTTGTCTCGTGTGTACAAAAACGAAAAGGCGGAAGAAACCTCACGTAACAAATTAAAGCGCTCCTTTATTGACATAATAGCCTGGTCTACTGATGGATAGAAAAAGTTGCTTTTAAATTTCAGTTCAGGAGTAGCTCGTTGTTCCTCTTCACCTTGGTAATCAAACAATCTTCTTTTCTTTCCACTTCTTGACGGAGGAAAAGAAGGATCAATATCCAATTCCTGTGCTATTTCAACAGCAGATGTTGCGGCACTGTCATAACCCGTTGTGCGATAGTTTTGCAAAAACTTTTCAGTTGCCTGGATTTCCGTTTCCATTGTATGAAGGGAGACTCCATACGATTGAAGAATCTTGCTTGCTTTATTGACTTGGAATAGGATATCATACCAAATAAACACCGACAAAAGAAAACTCCATTTTGATAAATGAGCTATCAACGATTTTGTTTCTGAGGCAGCTCTTCCATCTTTTCTTTCTATGGAAATGGCTTCCAAGTCTTTCAGTGCCAGCAACACCTCTTTTAAATTGTATCGAAGAGGTTTGATGCATTTAATTCTGCTTTCCCAACGAGTATCAGATTGTGACTTTATGGACAGCTCCACATGTTTCTTCAAAATTTCCCAACGCTGAGCAGAGGAAGAAAACAGCACATACAACCTTGTAAGTACTCCAAAAAATGTCAATGCTTCCGTCGATCAATTAGCACTGTCAACAACAACTAAGTTAAGGGTATGGTTTGCACAGGGCACGTAAACAGCTTTGGGATTGATGTCTAGCATTCTTGCTTGGACCCCAGAATGTTTTCCTTTCATGTTAGCACCATTATCATATGACTGACCTCGACGATCAGACAATTCGAGTTGCAGTTCGGTCGCTTTTTCTAAGAAAGCGTCCAACAAGCCTTTCCCAGTACTGTCACTTATTCTCAAGTAGCCAAAAAATGTTTCTTTAACAACAGCAGCTTCTTCATTACATAGTACATAACGGAGAATGACAGACATTTGTTCATGATGTGACATATCTGGAGTGCAGTCCAAAATTATAGAAAAATATTTTGCCAATTTCAATTGCTGTAAATTTTCTTTTTCAACTTCTGTCGCTAGCAATTCAATTAGTTCATTTTGTATGGTTGGACTCAAATAGTGATCTTTAGTGTTTTTATTCTTGATTCTGTCTTGAAGCTCTTTTAGGATCGGATCTCTTCTTGCCAAAAGCTCAAATATACCCAGAAAATTTCCATTGTGAGAAGATCCTAAGACTTCTTCAGATCCTCTAAAAGCAAGATTCCTTTCCGATAGAAACAAGGCAATGTCGATAAGTCTCTCTAAAACATTTCTCCAAAAACGTCTTTCATTGAAAAAAATATTCATCTCGCGTTTGTCGATAGTGGATGAATTTCTTATCCCTTCAGCTAGCAACATCCATTGACTGCAGCATTCTTGGTGGGAAATGCCGTTTTCATGGTCTTTCAGTTTTTTCGAAAAACCCTCCCATGCATTTATACCACTACAAAAGCGGCTTAGTGTTTTTCCAAATAGCTTACAACAAAAGCAAAAAACTTGATCTGATTCCCCAGAATAACCTAGCCACGACCGTGAAACACTTTCACCATTAGGTAACACACGTTTATAATGGTTGGAGGAAAAACGTCGCCTTGGAGTTGTGTTATTATATGGAAAATTCATTATTAGTTGATGTGGTCCACGCTTTACTATATCACATCGTTGAGCATCAGAGATACTTTCAGGCCATTTACATGGGTCATCAGGGATAGGGGTAAATTGAGATTCAGATATTTTTGATATTGAAGGTTGCGTATTGGCAGGTAAATCACAACTTACATTTTCTGGAAATTCACAATCACTTTGATGCTGATCGTCATAGTCTTCTTTTTCTTGTACACTATAGTTTTCTTCATCCCTCTCGGTACTAGTGCCAGGTCTACTCTGCCCAGTAATCTTGAAAAAATCTGTCATCTTGGGCAATTTCGCTACAGCATCTCGAGCAGTGGCTGCTTCTTTTCTCTTTTGAGCACCACTTTTTGAACGTTTCATTCTATACAATGTCAATAAAATACTTTATCTGCACTCTGCAGTGTATATATATTGTCCCGGTATTTATAGCCAAACAGAATTCCAGACCATTCTATGATTGTTGCGTAACAACGGCATTGTTACGTCAATCGAATATTCAAGATTCTACCAGAAAATCAATCGAAATATTCTAGATTCTGCGAGATAAAATGACGTTGCATTCACTTATGATGTCACAAGCCAATTTCTTCCTACAGTTTAAATCGGTTGTAAACAAGTCTGCTGAAGTGAAAATAGTCACGTAGCCAAAAAGCAATTTCAGACTAACTTGGGCCCCCAAAGTTGGCCTGGGCCCCCCCCCAATTGGGGGGTTTGGGGGGCGGCTGCTACGTCTCTGATTATCACTAGTTTCACAAAAATGACGGTAGCGCTGGTGTAGGGTACTCATTCGCATTAGCGTATTTCTACTTTCACGAAAAATACTTCTTCGACAAAAAAGCTTGCAAGTATCAAAAATTGTTAGGTCATTTAAATCAAGATACTGCTAGATGCTGATGCAGCAAGGGTGGGCAAACTACGACCAGCCAGTGCATTTTGTGCAGCCCGCCAACATTTCTGAATCTTCTATATACCTAATTAAATATAACAGGGGTGGCCACACTTGCTGTTACTAAAGAGCTAAAAACGATAAAAGCCGTCATTGAAGGAGCCGATATACAATCTTTTGTTTGAATTGACGCATTTTCCGTCCAAACAAAGGATGATAATCTTTTTTTTACAGACCATCATTTTCAAATCTTAAAATCAGGCACTTGCACCCTTGCATTGGCCACAATTTAAGCAGTTTTTATCTTGACCAATAACCAAGCTTAGGCTGCTTTTGCACATTGCGGTTTTCGCAACCAGGAACAAAACTTCTTACCGATATTTAGAGCAGGTTTTGAGACGAGGTTACGCTTCTTGATTCTAAATGTGAAGAGAGCGTTGCTCTGTTTGCAGTCAGTGTCATGAAGCGTAACCTCGTCTCAAAACCTGCTCTAAATATCGGTAAGAAGTTTTTTTCCTGGTTGCGAAAACCGCAATGTGCGAATGCAGCTTTAATTTAAGTCTTGATCTATTACCAAACTCTTGTTTATGAACTCCTTGAGTAAATCGACTTTGCTGCCCCCCAAGTGCAACAAGTAGAAAGGGTATTGACAGAGTTTTGAAATCAGCAAGCTCTTGGAGAAATTAGCTTACCTTTTAAACGAGCTATTCTGCATCAGACCGGAATGCGGATCATTTTATTTTCGACGACTTCCTACGGAAGAAAGTATGTGTTTTTAATAATTTACATTTGATGCAGTCCCATTCTTGCTTTTTCTTACCTCCGACCATACCACCAAACTAAGTGACTCTGTATGTAGCAAATACCCACTCTCGATGGCTTTGCTTTCAATCTCTTCCACCATGAACAAGAGACCGATTTTAACAAGAAGCAAGTATACTACATAGTCAGTTAGCCACTTACGCTGTGGTCAACAATATAATCGAGTGGATAAAAGCATCGTCGTCTTTATGGCAATCATTTGGAGGGTCGGGGGGACTCGTAGTCCTTTTGAGTGAGAATGATGATATTTGAAATCTTAGTGATACACATACTATCCCTAGCTTTTTAATAAATGGGAATAAGCACCAGACCTCCACCTACCCTGTTGTGCCAATTCGATTTTACGTTTTTGCATATCATGATCAACCACATTCTAGGGTGACTGCCAGCTTTAAAAAAATCGTTCAGTCTTCCCAACTCTTTTGGCTTTAAAGAGTTGAAATTCTTGGCAATTTCATTACAACGCAAAACTTGCTTTTAAAATGTCGTATTATCAAGTTTTAAACCAACATTTTAAAAATTAAGTTTTGCATTTTTTCTGCATTGTAGTAGCCTACTTATAGCCCAAGAATTAGCAAACTTTTTCTAGCTGCGCACCCGTTCGTAGAACGTAAATAGCGTACCCCTGAATAGTTTTCTTTGTCCTCTCTCAACTTAAAGACCTGGTATTTTTAAAGATTAACCCTTTTAAGAGCGCCATCTCTCTGATCAGTTTTGCAATATAGCTGTTAACCCTTTGCGGTCGGAATAAATTTTCCCTGGTTGCCGTCGCTGGTTGTATTTATTGATTTTATTGTTTTAACTTGTTTACGTAATTATTCTCGGTTGTTTTATGTTTTTCTCTTTAGTTTTACTACTTCTTTTCTGTAGGCAATCAAACAAAATATAGATGAAATAATTTATTACGTCATTATGACGTCATTGGCACAGAAAATTCCCCAACTAGCAACAATTATCTGTACTGTTGTTCATTGTGATACTTTTGAAGCAATTTATCAGGATGCATTCCAGGTTGCCTTGCACACGTTTCGCAGTGATAAACAGTTTGAATGCGTTTTACTTTCCTGTTGCTGCACACTGCACAATTTTTTGCTTTACCATTTGAGATTTTTTTGTAAATTGCCTTCCATGCAGACGCTCACTTCCCTCTGTAATGGAATTTCTCCCACGCTTTCTGGCGTTTTTTTTCCGAATCCTTCCTACCCACTGTCGGACAAGATTTTTTTGAAACGGCTTAGTGTGTGACATTTTTCAGTCCTTGTTACCTCCTTCTAATGTTGTATAAAATAAAGCTGTTGACGATAGCTACTTCAAATATCAAAAAGAACATTTTTCTCCACCATTTTGCAGTTTTTTCTCAAAAAAGCATAGCTTTCACAGTAGTGATCGGCCTTGTCGACTCCGCCCATGTACTTTGTGTATTGTGATATTACAACAAGTTTTGGTATGGTTGTTGAATCGCCATTGCCCAAGATAGGTTTTTCACCTTCACACCCTGCATTGAATACGGATGATAACATTGTTACCACCCGTTCGTCCTTAGACTTTGACACAAACCATACCAAACACCTGCCTCCACCTACTTCTCGAGACCAGCTAACTTCCTTATCACATGTGCTTTACTTAACTGAGACGCATTATTACCATGACAACTACACGACTTTGCTGCCATTTTAAGCCAGGCAAATAGCGATTGCCTTACGACCTCCCTAAAGTCGATTTTAAAGTAAGGCGACCTATATTCGCCTTACGACCGCACTGACAACGTACGATGAGGCGACCTATACTCGCCTGACGACCGCAAAGGGTTAATTCCACTGTGAAGTTCTCTTTTTGGTGATTGACTGTTTTAGTGCGCCTGCGGCATAGTTTAGGCAGGGTCCCCTAACTTTCAACACTCAGTTTTTGTAGATATTTAATGTCTTTAACGTTGAACTACCGCTGCAGCAGCTCAAGTTTTGTATGATGTTACAATTGGATTTTGATGGCACTATAGTAACTCCAGCTGTTTTGAGTCATTCTATTAGTTCTCAAGTGATAATGAAGGTTCTATAAAACTTTTTCTAGTTTGATTAATGCGTAAGAGCAAATAACAAACCTAAACACTAGACACCTTTATTGTTCAAAAATCGCTTTAAGTGTCACTACGAGAAACTTGCTCAAGTACTCCCGAACTTTCACGTACCACTGAGGGTACACGTTGGAGAATCCCTGCTATAGCCTATTAGCCTAATTATCCTATTATTTTGCTTTACAGTAAAAATCTATGTAACAGCAGATGCCACCAGCCTTCTACTTAATACCTCAATGACTTTCTGCATCAGCTTTATTGCTAAACCAATTTTTGAAGAGAACATAACGGTCAACCAAAATTGCTTCAGTTCTGAACAAAAAGGGAAGAAATTCCAGCCAAATTTGCCAATTTGAAAATGACAGCTAGGTCATAATAGATTCAGTCAAATGTTGCGGTTTTCAATGTCGCTCCACAAAAAACTCAAACATCGTAGGCATTTTTAGGCAATTTGATAAATTGACGTTTTCATGCTTTCCAGTGCATAAAATATTTGAATTATTTTAGTTTTGTAACTATTTGCAGAATTGCAAATGGTAGAATTACACCAATTTGTGAATGCTGCAGAACAAAGCATTTTCCTACGAGCCGCCCTTGAAAACCACCGCTGAATGGACACGAGTTCGAAATCCACGATTACCAGAGTTGTGTTTTTGGAAGAGGCACTTTACGACGATTTTCTCTACTTGGCAGCTTTTAACAAGCAATTATTTATCAGAAGTAATACCAAGCATTCACGCGAAATGTTAAAACTTAAACTGCAAAGCAAGTGTGAAGACTATTGTCTTGTATAGTGCCATTGGGGCTGCCTCGCAAGTATCAATGATGAAAATACTGACAAACAATATTCAACTAAAGAGATTACTTGTATTCTTCATGATAGAGCACTTACAGCAACATTACCACAACAACATGCAAACAGTGCACTTAACAAAAACAGTATTATCCTTTTGTCTATGTCCAATCCATAAACGCAACTAGAGGGAAGCACAGGGACTATGGTTTTCCAAATTTCTTTAGCCCGATCACATAATAAAAGTATTTTCAGATTTTTAAGACTACAAAACATCGATCTTCAAAAAAATTCAACAAACAATTTTGCGATATGAATCGACAAAAATGAGGGTTAGTCTTCAAAAAAAAAGGAATAAAACAATTCTTAGTTAAAGATTGACGAAACTAAGGGCTGGAATATCGATCCCCAAAAAAATTATCAAACAAATTTGAAGTACTAAAAATAGTTTCTGGTCGACCAAACTGCTTCTGGCTACGTTAATGGCCAAGTTTCAATAGTGGCACTGCATAACAATGTATATCCACTCTCCGTCAAGGCCACGGGGGGCTATCGGGCTATTAAGGGTTCATGACCTCATACAGCAACCTAGCTCAGAGAATGAAATCGGACAACAACAACATTAGAAATTTACAAAAACAGTATCAATGCAAAATAATCTCATATGGCATGACAGCTTTTCACAAAACACAGACGTCTAATAAAAAAAGGTCACATAACACAACAGAAAACAAGCCTCTACAAACACCTACCAAACAAGATGTTGCCAATTATTGGTTGTATAAAATTTTGATAAATATTATCGTAAAAAATTTTGTGAGACACCCATCAGTGGCAGTATCGCGTCACAAGGGAAGAGAAAGGCGAACAAGATTTAAACACTAATGCACACACTTAACCAGATACTTTTGTTTAGCTGACACCTGAATTGCTGAGAAATGACCATGCTCACTACATCTCTTCCCATTTGACCGAATACCGCAAGAGAACAGGCGTCAAAAAAAGCTTCTACAAAACAAATCTTACAAGATATTCTGTAACAAGACATCATTAACACCGTATTTGGAAATTCATTTAAGGGGATGCTGTTTGCAATGAGTGAAACTTTAAAAGTTGGGAGAGAGCCGGCCTTGACATAGAACACTTTTTACGAAAAACTGAGTGCAAGAACAAACTAACCGTAGGTATATGGTATCGCCAGAGCGACAGCAGTATCAGAAGCAGGTCGGAAGGCCAACATATACATTAGGACGTTCGGAACGTTCACTGCAAAAGAAAAAGTTGATGCAATATGTCATTAAACACCTTCCATAACCAACTTCATGGTATAGTTTGTTTAAAATAAAACACGTTACAAAAGCCATTTGTGATAAGTACGACGTCATAACTGCTTTACGAAAAGGCTGATAATTGATAGCGAAAACGCGGTAGTTGATATCTCAGATTGGTCGGGATTTGTACACGTACTAATCCGATCGGTTTGAGAATGTGACATCACGGTTTCTTTTATTGGTCTCTTTCTACGCACAGTAATTATTACAGGCCGACCTTGTTTAAATTTTCAAATCAAATTTTAGCGACTTAAAACAATGGAAAAATTCGATTTATACAACAATAGGCCAGCGCCAGGTATCGGTCGTCTTTCCAACAATCTAGTATCCGGCAGTTTAGTAAGCATCATATATGACGGCTACAAGACTTGATATGCCTGAAGCAGCGGGTTTCGCCAGGTCAGCTCATTGGCAGTGTTAGTGCCTGGAAGAAATGAAACTAGGTAACCTATTGAATCCAGATAGAAAAAAAGGAGGATGGATAGTTCCTGCCAGATCTGCCAGAGTGTGAGTAATATGGCGGAGGTTATGGAAGTGCAGCATGTTACTGCCAAGAGACCAGCGAAGAGCTTGCAGAATGGAGCAGGCTTTAGCAGATAAAAACAATGAGCCCGCCAAATAAAAATGGGTGGCTTCAGCGCCCCAAACTGAACAGTTAGAAAGGCCGCCAGAGCCTCTTGCTAAAAAGAAAAGGGACAAAGCCATTAGTCCAAGTCACGAAATCGCAAATCGGTAAAAAGTCAAGCTGGGCAAGAACAGCAACTTGACAAGAAAAAGGAGGTTCAGATAGAGTAACCTCCACGCTGAAAAAAAGCGGGATCCAAGAACGAGAGGGAGGGCAGGCAAGAGCTCCTTGGAGGAACAAGAAGAGAGTAAGTGAGTGATTGGCCGCAAAGTCTTTACAGGAGTTCTTGGAACACCTGGGTCTCACTTTGAGTGTAACCAATCCTGAAACAAAAAAAAAAAGATGAAAGATGAAGGACCCACTTGTAAGGGCTCAACGAGAAATACATCACTACGACTCGCAAAGGAGACAGAGAAATTTCCGAGAAAGAAAAAAGGTTAGAAGAGAACGAAAGAGAGCCGGTGATGGGGGACTGGCCATTCGGTAAAGGGGTTTTTAACTCTGTAACGGTGGTAACATAAAGAGAAAGAGAGAGATCCAGTTTTTTAAATCCGATTTTGTCCGCGTTGATGCAGGTGGCCGGATTCACCTCGTGCTTCTCGACAGTTCGCAAACACCATTACACCACTTCACTCTGTCAATGGCATTCTCTCATTTCAGTCCAATAATGAGAAAGATAATTATCTGGGAGAAGCATAGACGAGAACGGGCATGGAAAAGCTTTGCACGGAAGAGACATGGACTCCTTGAAGGGGCTCCATGAAGAAGCAGAGATACAATGCAAGGTCATGGGACAAGGAAAGAACTTGGCCTTTGGCAAAGATACATATCTGGAAAAAAAAAAAAAACGGTCAAAGGTGACCTCACGAGAAGTGGGACAGGTTGAAGCGGTAAGGAGAGTTAAGAATGGAGAGGCGGAAAAAAGACTAACCTGCAGATTCGTCGAAAAGGAAAAGGCTTCACATTTTGCCTAGGTTGAAAAGAACATACCAATGCTTAGACCAACTCTCCAGTCGAATCATGACTCGTTTTATGACCTCCGCAGCAGCAGGCAAAGCAGAAGAGAAGAATCAGATGACCAGGTCGTCAGCAAAGAGAAAGCAGCTGACGGAGGAAGGCAGAGACGCAGGAAGATCGTTAATAGAAACAGAGAATAGAACCAAACCAAGAACAGATGTCTGCCGAAAACATTGGCGGGGCTTGACAGAAGCGACTTTTACGATTTTGAAAAGACACACAAGCGCGCCAAAACAGCAACGATCGAGTCTATTGAACAAGGCAAGAAGGGAGGCAAGCGGCAATAAGCTTGTGGAAAAGAGCGAGGTGCAAAACAGAGTTAAATGTCTTTGAAAAATTGATATAGGCAAGGATCATTCCAAAGCCAGGGTTAAGTTTGGAAAACTCATTCGAAATTGACTGAGAAAAATAAGGAATTAGATCGAGAGTAAACCTTGCAAAGCGAAAGCTGGCCTGGTGGGGATAAAAGAAGAGTAAACAAGATAGTATGATGCTATTTAACAGCTTTGAGACGCAAGAGGTGAAAGAAGTAGACCAAAAAAAAGCAAGTGAGCACAGTGGTCTTCCATCCTATGGATGGAAATAATCGAGGACTACTTTCAAATGGAAGGAAAGAAATATAAAGACCAAGAAAGATTAAAGATATGAAGATCCATATTAGAACAAGAAAGATACTGAAGCATGAAGTAGGCAACTAAGTCTAGGTCGGATACAGGGAAGAAGTTGGCGGCAGCCACAAATAATTTTACTCAAGGTGAAAGAACAGAAATAGGAATGAGACTCCTCAGGAAAGAAGGCCCGACAAGGCTCAGATCAGTGGCCTCTGGCTCTGCTAAGCAGAGCCTCAGACTGAGACACAGAAAAGTGAGACCTTAGGTCACATGTGCCAAACTCAGACCCGCGGGCTAAATTTGGCCCGCAGTGTAATTATAATTGGCCCATGAACACTTTTTGAAATTTTGCCATATTGAAATAAATACGACAAGGCGCAAAGACGACGGTGTCCTTAAAAATAAAGGTAATTGCCTTTTCTTTAGACGGAAAATGCGTCAGAGCCTACAATTGCCCCCAATCACGTATTTACCGTCCTCGAAAAAGCGATGACATTTTTTTTTTTAAGAGACACCACCGTTTTTGCGCGCTGAGATGCCACATTGCAAGGACATATCGCAAAATATTGAGCTAGTGCAATTTCTTTCACAGCATACAGCTGTACGAGACAACAAGCCCTGGCCCTCGAGCACTCTTAAATGGTCGATGCGGCCCTCTGTGAATTTGAGTTTGACACCCCTGCCTTAGGTAGTTGGCGTACACCGATGCCAACTCACAGGTACAAGGCCGAGGACCGCACCACCACATTGAGGTGGCTGCTAATTGGTGGGGGTTACAAAACATTGGCTGAAAAAAAAATCGATGCATCGGTAAAGTCGCTAAATTAATGATCAATAAATCGGTTTTCTAATATTAAAAAATCATGTCAGAATATCTTTAATTAATATGAAATTTTGTTAGCAATAACTTTTTCTGAAAGTCATTTGAGAGCATGACGATCTCTTTTCAACCTAGCCACAGCGGCAATCACAAAATGGTGAAGGAGCATAAATCAAAAAATTATTCCATTTCTTTTAAAATGCTGTTGCAATTGTACACCCTGGGCAAAAGTTTGTCTTTAATGAGACCTCATTGCAAATTTTCCAAACACAAAAATTTTTTCTGCATGACCTTGATCAACCAAACCATTGCTACCAAACCTTTTGCTAGCTACAAAATGATTGATCAAGCACCTACGTAGCACTTCGTCTTGCACAGCAGAAAACCTACACATTACACGTCCTCGTTCTGTTGACGTTTCCAGCACACGCTGAACAACTCCACTTGAACACCATTTGTTTCGCTTAGAGGATCCGTGTCTTACAATCAAAAAATTTATTGAAAGTAAACAAAAGCAATTTAAAGGAAAGGTTGAAACTTGGAAACTACTAAACAGGTCTGGACCATTGAATCATAATTAGTCCTCTGCTTACCGCCATTGTCATTGCGTTCGAGTTTGGAAATTAAAAATACAAATAATATAGAACATTTTTTTTCATAAAATATTGAAAAAACTAAAATTAGAGATAACATTTTTGGAAAAAGTCAAACTATAGGTTTGCTGGATATCAGTTTTCAAAATCAAAAATTAACTATATGTTTAGACTCAATTGTAATCTTTAGTGTTTTCTGGGTTTAAAATCAACGTTACACAAACGACAAAAAGATTCGGAGTTTGAGAAATAGACGATTTTCTGTAGCCACTAATTAGGATCCTTGGGTATAGCGCTAACTACAACTGGAACCCACTGCGTGAGCTTTAAAGCAAACGACATATTTGACTGATCGTGTAACTTGACTCTTTGGTCGTGCGCACGGCTATCTTTTGATTTGATTGCCGCTCACTCCATCACAACCATCCACAAGACCAAGCACGCAAGAGAAGTTTGGCGACACGGGTAGATATCGAAGATACTTACGTATATGACCTTTTTCCAGACGCAGCTTTATATTTTCGCAAATATCCCGGCAAACTTGCTTCGGTTTCAGCAAAATCTCCATCGTACCATGAACTTGCGCTATGTAATAACCCTTACCAGTTGCGTCAACACGAAACTAAAACATAAATATTATACATATTAACATAAATTTTATACAAACTAAAACATAAAGTCAATGGCCAATGCCCTAACCATTTACGCGTTGTTGTATCCGTTAGCATTTTCAGTATTTCTCCTGCTTGGGTAAAAAACTTGAGGTGAAAGCGCAAGGCATCCGGGGTATTAGTGTTTAAATGCAGCAGGCATTTTTAATTCGTCGGGTCATTAGATCTTATTACACATACAAACGTTACTTTCTTTAACAGACAATTTACAGTGATGCCTCACCCCTTGCAGTATTTCCGTTCCAAAACTCCCAGAGATAGGTGAAAACCCGCAAAGTAGGAAACAGTTAAAAAAGAAAAATGTAATCAAAGTAATCAATAATAATCTCCTTTTCTAATCACAAGCCCTTTCAGTATTTTTATTCCCACTAAACCTTACTTCTACACACGTCCTTAGTACTGTGTAGTACTATATCTAAACAAATCAATTCCGTACTATATTTACATAAAAACCTGCTTAGGAAAACGGTTCTGAACAGATTACTCTCGTAAGAGAAGGTTCCGCTGTACTGCGAGGCCGAAGATACGTTTTACCTCTCTTCAGAAGGTAGTGCCACTACTTAGGAAACTCTTCCTTTGAAAGCGTAGTGGCATTGCTGGGTTAAGAGATATTGCAGGGGTTAAAACTTATGGAAAAGTTCAACACAAATACTGTAAACTCAAACACAGCACAAGGTAAAGTAACCCAAGCTGCGTGAAGGTTTTGAGCAAGCTGGACGATGCAAACAAGCGACGGAACATTGACTTTTATGCTATTTTATATGTTTTGTAATTTTTAGACTAGAAAATACTATTAAATATTGCTTATCATTATTATTCAATGGATTTACGGGAAAATTTTTGTAGTTCAATTATCGCGATTTTTCTACATTTTTTTCTACAAGATTTTTCTAGTGATAATCTGCGATGCAGGTTCTGTATATATGTATCACAAAAAGCCCGCGAAGTCGTGCATCTGTAAAATTTGAACCGCGATGTAGCGAGGCAACACTGTATAAAGTTTTTGTTTCGCTCCTTTCGGTAACCGGGGAGCATCATCCGATTGCGGTAAAAGTTACAACTACAATAACACATAAACCACCAAGTACAGGAATATTGAGACAACGTACATCATCAAACAATGCAAACGACAATAAATAAAAGCGTAAATTCCATAAATACGTATAATTTCCAAAGCAACAATTATGTCTGTTAAAAAGTACTAAGCACTGGTAAGTCCACTAAAACCGGGTACAAAAGAGAAATCCAGTTTCGTCACTGTCAACAGAGACGGCCGGATTAACTCATACTGTTCGCAATTCTATAAACAGCATTGCCACACTCCTCTCTTTGGTGGCACTTTCTTTCTCAAAACCAGTCATTTTAATCTCTACTTTCTTTTACTTTCTCCACATTACCTTCAGATGCCCTCGCCTTCTTTTCCCAACTATTTCAAAATCTACCACTCTCATCACCATCCCTCCCCAGAACATACTCGTACCGTCGCACTTTATTTGCTTTGGCTAGCCAATCCACAGCTTCATTTAAACCCAGCACATTGATCAATTTTTCGCTATATGTTTTGGCAATCAATTTAACATTACAAAATTCTCATGTCAATGCTCTTTTGGTCATTCTCAAAAAAACATTTTATTTTTCTTCAAATTTCACTTCTCTCTTTAATACAATATCGCCGACCTCACACAACTCCAATGGGTCCTTTTTGTTTCACCAAAACTTTTTTCCATGAGGCAATTCTTTAAATTCTCTTAAATTTATCCTTTCAAGTCTTGCTCTTGCTGCCACCGTTTCCACATTTCCACTACTGGTATTCAACTTGTGCCCCAAATGACCACAAATCTTCACTAATCCCACCTGGTCACAAAATCGTAATTCCTCACCTCAAAAAAAAATATTTCACATATATGTCAATTCTACGTGCATGCCAATTCCAATTCGTTCTACACATCACAATATTATTTTCATATCGCGCAAATTAATTTAGATTCGCTGATTACAATAGGCATAAAAAGCCTTAATGAATTTTTGCTGCAAATTAACTGTATTTTCCACTCGAAACAATATAAGCAAAGCTAATTAAAACATGACCTTGGATAGAAATCAGACTTTTAATACGAATCAATGACCTAAACGGCAAAAATATTTTGATATTGACAAAGCATGTTTTGCTGATCCAGCGTTCTAGTTTGACCACTATGCCGTAATTTGAAACTCGACAACTTAGCTTTTACCATACTAGCTGATAGATTCTCATTTGCGCCTCTAGTCGCACGACAAGTTACTGGTGTGTTTTCTACTTTTGTCAACGTAACTGATAGAGTGTACGGCGAAAACCTGTGCTAAGTTTCGAAACACTAAATGCAAATATGTTTCAAAGAACAATACTAGCGTGAAAAGCGAACACTAGTAATAGCGAATTACTAGTACAATGTGACCTGGCCACATATGAAAAGTATAATTAATAGAAAAGATTAACAAACTTTTTCAATGTGGTTTAGCAACCACAAATACAATGGAAGAAATTTTTTTAGCACAATAAACATACCGCCAAAGCACGAGTTTTGACAGAAGATTTCCTTCCAGCCAGTACAAAGTTGGTCTCTTTGGCGGGTTCGCACATGCCAGGGAGGAAGGAAGGCTGATAGTAATACTTGTGCAATATTCGGCTAGTGTTTCTATTGCACATCATCCTGTAGAAAACAATCAAAACTCGTTCACTTCATCACGCTACTGACAGAACGATTTCCCACGCCACTTCGTGCTAAATACGTCCTATAATTGAAGACTCAAGATAAACGCAAGCTTCGTTCTTTTAAGAGGCACAAGCGGCAGGCAGTATAGCAATGGCATCGAACTGGATCAATTAAAGCAAGGGTGGGCAATTGTTTTGGCTTGCGGGCCGCACCGCGGTCACGGAAGCTAGCTGAGGGCCACACTTTTTAACGAACGCATTGATATATTATTCTAATTGATTTGCATTTCAAATTTGGTATAACATTAAAAACCAACAATTATTAGACAAAGAATCAAAATAGTTTTATTCAATTGAAAATCCAAGCACATTTAATTTTCAAAATCTATCAATCAGAAAAATGTACCCAATTACGTTCTTCTACATTAATTAATTTTTTAAAACTATTTGCTTGAGGCTTTCGCGGGCCGCAGTTTGCCCACTCCTGAATTAAAGGATACTTTCCCAGAAATTTCAAAAATCTTGTTTTTTTTAAAAATTAACTTAAAAAACCTAACAGTGCCACTGTGAGCTTGTTTTATATTTATTTGTTTGAGATATTTCCATTTTTCTGCCGCCGATGAGTCATAACAGACTCCAAACCAATTTCTGTACAAAATGGTGCCCTGATCCACAATTTATCAACTGCAACCGTGGTTCATCGGATTAAAATAGTGAAGCTGCTCATCCAGTGTGGTTTAAATGCCACTTTGGAGTACCCAGAAACGTCAGTCCTCCTGGTTGTTGTTGTTTAAATAGCAGTTAACGATCATGTATTCTTGTCTAGTTTGAAATAAACTGACGATTTTCTCTATAAATTGATCCTCATAAGTCTACGGTTTCAATATGGATTACTGTTTCCTGCCCTGCCTCCATTTCCATATGGAGAAGAAGAAAACACACTATCTATTATTTACGAGATGTGCAATCAAACTGTGCAAGCGCACCAAGTTGCAGTGAAATTCCCATCTTCTCCATTCGCAACTTGATCATCTGTGATGTGAAATAACTCCTGAACGCTTTCAAAACTCTTGTCGTCTTCAAGACCGCCGGACACCCTCAAAGAGCAAACGTGGTTGGCTAATAGTTGCTCGTTGTTGAAAAACAACTAAAATATAAACCCATTTACAAAGACAGACAAATTACTTTCCCATATTACCAACGTACAAGGTCAAACATTCATTAGCAGCGCAATTGAGGATTACAACACAGTCTTCAGATGGCATTGCAGTGGCTTCACAATAATTCTTCCACTTGTAAATTTAATGTTCTAACACTTAGTAAATTCAATGACAGTAATGTTATAGTTTTCTTGTTATTATGTAAAGTACCAACGCGGTTACCAGTTAAACTTAAATGAAATAAGCTTTAAAACGTAATACCAAGCCCACAACTACATTCTTGAACTTCCGTTTTTTACCGCAATCATTGTAAGTATCAATAAAATTGGGTAAAAAATACTATTTTCCATTATTGTCCCTATTTTGGGAATCTGGTTTCATCAATTAAACAAAGTTACAAATATTAGAAAAGAATAAAATAACTAAGTATGAAAGCTATTTTCATTCCAACAGGTTTTAGTTCATAAAGGCTTGATTAATGTCAGCTTCATCACCACACTTGTGAAGCTCTTAAAATAGTAAAAAGATACATACATTGATCAAATCATTTAATGTTAATGGTGCATCGTTCATTGCAGGCCATTCAATCATTGCATCGGTGATGTACGTGACTTCAGAACGGAATATTGTCTTGCTAAGGTAGGTCATATTAACATTATGCAGTGGTTGCAAGGTAGTTAAGTTCCTACACGTCTGAAAATGAAGACGGGAGTTAAAATAAAGATATGCAAATGCACGAAGATCTCGATTATTCAAGCAATGGTTTCGTCGCATATAGTCTATTCACATGTTCATTTTGAATTTATGCTTTAAGGCGCCAGAATCGAATATTGCAAAGAACAAATGCGGCTTGAAAACACATATCATAACCTTGTGATTCAAAACAGCAAAGCAACAAGACCCTGGGTACGAAATCCACGTTTAAAATGGATAAGTAAATAAGCTAGTATTGATGATTAGAATAGTATCCTGTTAGCCTATTTCGTTTGTTTAAAACATGGATAAACGAGGCCCGATTGTACACATATATTTAATATTTAGAATGCTAACGCAAGCTGAATCAAAGGTCATTTTGTTTTTATGAACCACACTTTTATTAAAACAAAATATTTAGGCCATCTGAAATACAATAATGCATTGGCAATCACTATGCAAACATTCGCACCTCACAAGTCTCTTCATCTAAGGATTCTGGAACATCTTCATACCACGGGTTCTCAAACAGACATTCAGAAGTCCAAACCCAGGTCCAATCATAGCGCGGTAGAAACTGCATAAACCAATCAATGCATTATGCTTACTTTCACATGAATGACTATGCTTTGTTTTCCCAGTTAATTTCAATTTACAAAAATTGAATATGATATAAAAAAAATGTTCAAATATGAAATGAAGTAGTTATCAGGCATTGAAAGAGAAAATAAACGCAATCGTTTTTGCTTTGATGATAATGGCCGCTCTGCCAAACAAATCCTCAGCCAAAACATAGGTGGAAACAAACCAATTTGTGTAATTACTACTCACTGATAGAAAAAAGCAGAGTATTATTCATATAAAATATCGTCAAGTATTTTGCATCCTTCGGTGACAGGACTTTCAAGTAACAGGCTAAACAAATTGTGAGCGGTTTTGGAGTTCCAACAGATCTAAGTGCTAACACAGTATGTTCCAACGCCAAACACTGCATGTAATCAAACAGAAGAAATTGTCACATTTATGAAATGCTTTTTTGAAAAGCAACACAACTCAGAAACCACATGAGCACTGATCGCCTGCTTTTAATTATCTTGCTGATAACAAATGAAACTTTTTAACTGACACACTGTCAGTACATTTAAAGGCACTCAAAATTATTGATACAACAGAACTAAGACCAAAAAATGCGTCATTAACTTTAAAAATCATTTTGAAACTCAGCAAATTTTTAGGCTTGAAACAAAACTTACCCAATTCACCATGACTTTCCGACAGGCAACAGAGGCTACCCTTGAAGCAACATTAGAGCTAGAAGCAGCAAAAACAAAACAAGCAACCATTCCAAGAACAAGCAATCTCTTTGCCTGAGCTTTCCAAAACACTTTTTTTGCCAACTTAGTTATGGGAAACATAACCTCTTCCATCATTTTATCATCACACCCAGCACTTTTGTGTTTTAAATAAGCGTCAGCAAATTCCTTATCAAGGATTTCAAGCTTTTCTTGCAGAGACAAACTCACAACATTAGCTCGTTGTGTTGCTGTCATTTTTTCTAAATTATTCAGCTAGTTAAAATTAAACCGTTCAATCAAACCTAATCACAAGGTCTAAAGCCAAATACCTACAACACAACCAATATAATTAGTAAACAATAATTGCAACACAGGTATTAATAAGGCACTTACACCACAAAAAATTAAATTTCAAAACATATTGCAGTCAAATTTTTTGCTTCCAAGATGATATAATAAAAAAATATAAACCAAAGAGCTCTGAGAAACTTCAGTAATGTGATTAAACTATATCTTAAACCGACGTTACTCAACCCTTTCCTCAGGTGACCCTAAATCATTTAAAAATGCAGGAACGACGGCGATCCAAATAGAGTACATGAGTATGCAATAAATACGTATAAATTATACTCCAAATATATCAACCCATCTGTGAAATCTTCCTCACCCACACTTAGGATGTGATTCATGGTTTGAGAAATGCTGGCTTAAATGCATAATAAAATGCCAAAAAATTTTGGAAGTACATTTGTGCTCATAAAAATTAGCCATATTTCTTTGGTCAAAAAGAAAACAACTAAAGTATCGCAAAAAAGAGTAAATATGTGTACAAAAGTAAAAGTCTAGAGAATATAACACATGCTCTTGAAAAGGTTACAACTTTAACCCAAGTCATCAGCAATCCTTGATGACTAAAAGTTATTAAAGAACAATTTAAAGATAGACAAAAAGTTAACTGAAGTGCAATAAATGAAAATCGAAAAACGGTTTTTTCCATGTCCCTTTAGAACAGAGATTCTAAAACTTTAACACCTGGCAAACCCTGTTTTTAAGGTGGCTTAGACACTCCCTAACTGCATAGCCTACTAAGTAAGATGCATGTTAAAAATATATATACTTTTGTAGCGTATTATTAGCAATTCAAAGAAACCTTCATGAAAACACAATAAAAGTGGTAAGTGAAACGTCCCAAAAATTTACTTAGAAACAAGGACACAAATACTAATTACGTTTCGAAGAAACAAGTATATCAATAAGACAATCGACATTGCTTAGAGCAAAAGTTGTCAACCTTTTTTCAACTGGAAACTACTTTAGGGGTTTTGAACAATGCAAAAAAGTACCACGCTGATGACACACTTCTGAAATAACAAAGTTCATGGTTTATCGTAAATTCTATACGTTTATTGAAAATATTCTGAGCTCACTAGTGATTAGTAGTCCTATAAAAATCGACCTGCAGACTACTGATGTTCCCTGAAAGGGACATTTCGGTAAAACCCGGTTTCGAGCAATTACTACGTCATTAGCAATTGCCTTAACAATTACAAACTACCATAAAATCTCGGGATGCAACCCTAACTTATTCTACACTTTAGGCATTATCATAAATTTAACACCATAACAAAAATCAAGCCGTTGGTCGGATTTCATCACATCAACGTCATTACTCATCTCGTAAATGCTACTAGGTTTTACCACAATCGTCAGGAAACAGGCGCCAGCTTCAAAAGCAAGCATGCGCATTTTCAAACCTCCACAAAATTTTTGGCCTTACTTCACAACATTTTCTAATTCTACAGTTTGAAATGTTTTCCCAATTGAAATGACTTTCAATTTATTAAAGCTGTTCGGCATAACAGCAGGGATTGGGATTTTATTAGGTATTGGAATTTAGAGGTTAAACTTGTTTCAAAATTGCCACCACAGTCCTCTGTTACAGAAGAAACCAGACACTGCTCCTGTAGCTTGTACCGAAGGCATCAATCAAGAAGTTCTAACAGAATGCTTCACGCTGCTGGTAATTCTCTTGCATTACTTAGACATCAAAGACATGACTGAGAAATTATTAGATCAAAAAATTGAAACTTTTTATGACTTTAGTATCGGGCATATGCAAACTAGTTGCTTTTCCTAAAGTGTTTGACCAAAATATCTCAAGAACCTATAATATAGACCGTTTAGAGTTGGTATAAAAAATATAGTAACAATTTAGTTAATCTAGCAGATTGTAACAATGATTTGAAACGAAATGTTTTAAAACATACTGTATAAAAATTGTTGATCTGGCAGATTGTAACACTGATTTTGTCCCATATTATTGTTACTGTGTTATATCCCAATGAAGTACTACGTTTACCAATTACCTAATTCACAATGTAAAGCTAAGAGTCAATTGCACCTTACAGCGATTCCAAAGAATGAACAATTTATCACAGAGCGTTGTGGTTATCAGCTTGACATAAGGGTTTAAAGTAAAATTTCGGCTTTCTTTGTTAAAACTCCGAGGATTTTTACTGGGAATATTTAGGGGTTCCTGAGTACTTTGTTAAAAACGGCTGCTATATCAAAGACTGATAAAAATTACAATATAAACGTTTGAATTTGTATTATAGGTAAAATTACGTTTAGCAGATCTGTACACATCAAAGTTTTTGACAGAACACTTTTAGTTTGAAATGAAATGTTTAAAAGCACACTGTACACTGGATTTTTGGCAATATATCTTTCACCAATTGCAAAAGGTTGACATTTTTATGCTCCAGTTAAAAATAAGTTTGCATGTAAATCGTACTTAGCTTGATGTTCATAAAATGGTTTTATAAAACGTTACCTTAATTAACACAAACAGTAGAGTATCAGTATACATTATCATGCTATGCCAGGACTAGTTTTGCTAAATCAAAGTTGCCAAATACACATTTGAAAAACAGGTTATTAAAAAAATTGCTTCAGGTCTACATATTACTAACATTACATCACACATAAATTAGAATACACAGAACAATTTTATTATCATAAAAATACAGTAGAATTCGCCTACGGTGACTTCAGCTATAAGGACACTGCACGTATAGTGACACCTGTTAGAAAGTCCCGTTTTTAATCCATATGTTTTACATAGAAGTGACTTCGCCTATGGTGACTTCGTGTATAAGAACACTTTTACTACAGCGACACCATATTTCTGTCCCTTAAGCTAAAAAATTTGCATATACAGGCACTCATAGGCGAGGTGCACAGCAATAACGCAAAATTGGAAAATACCTACATTTTATTCTACGCATAAGGCGATCAAAAGACTATTAAATAGATTTTGTTTTTGTGATGTAAAAAATAGTGCACTGCTCTTGACTACGAGTTGCTAGGCTAACTGTAAAGCTAAGCTTTTACGTTTTTGCTATCTTAAAAAACCGCGTTTTAATCTGGGTTCATAGATGCATGGCAAGAGCATACTGTATTGGTTGATTAAAGTGCTCAAAAATCTCACAAATGAGAGAATTTGTTTAAAGAAAAGTATGAAGTTGTGAAAGCCATAGAAATAGGGCGCAACAAGATGTTTGCTGCAGATCAAATGGGATTGTCAAGAGCTTCTATCACTAAGATGTGCAAAAACTCAGACAAAAGTATGAAAGCGGGAGTAACGTTCAGGTTAAAAGACAAAGAATGCATAATTTTGAAAACATAGACAAGCACCTTATGCGATGGTTTCAAATGGCCAGAGATAAAAAGCTTGTTCTGCCCAGTGAAATGCTGCTCCAGTCAAGTAAAGATAGTAAAAAATTGATAGGAACTGGATTAATCCTTGAAAGAAAAGAAGTGACGTGCAAGAAGCTACATGGAAAAGCTGATCTGTAGACCAAACGGTCATGGATAATTGGCTGAAAATTCACTGGCCACAAATTCTGGGTAAATACAGGCCTGAAGATGTTTTTAATACTGATGAAACAGGGCTGTTCTTAAAGTGCCTTCCAGACTGAACTATACTTTGAAAGATAAGAAGTGCGCTAGAGGTAAGCTGTCAAAGGATCGGCTACTTGTCATGCTGGCCGCTAGTACGTGCGGATAAAAACTTCCACTTCTGGTTATTGGAAAGTCAACCAATACTAGTTGGTTCAAGGGTGTAAAAATTCTCCCAACACCATATCAGAGCAACAAAAAAGCTTGAATGATCGGAGCAGTTTTTGAAGGTTGGGTCAGAAAATTAGATAAACCAACCATGTTAACTTCATCAAAACTACGTGATATGTTGGAATATAAAACCAATCAAACCACTGCAAAACACCCAAAAATTATCTGTAACACAGTCATTTAGATCAATTACACAACACTTGTGCACTTTTAGCTTAATCCAAAGTTATCAATAAGTCACTATTTACGTTTTGAAACATGTCAACAAAAATGTGAAGCATAAATTAGCTTTGGACAATACCTTGTTCACTGTAGTAAAACGATCAATCTTTTGGTTTATATGCAAGCAGTAAACGTAAGGATAAAAAAGCACAAAAAACAGTTTGTAGAAACCATTTGAAACGAGCTGAAAAATCTGTGATGCCTTTAGATTTGGTTAAAAATATCGTGATTATTGCTTCAATGACATGAATTACAAGCACAATATGATAAACATATTGAATAACCATTGAATTTTCATATGCCATGTAACGATGCAATTGACCAATTGGGCCCAGATATTGGTCTGGCACAAGATGAGGATGATAGCAGCTAAAATGAAGAAACAACATTCCAATTACTGAGGAATATAGTATATGTGGAGCACACAATTCAAAATGGGATTTTTTATTTATTGCTATTTTAGACATTTTTTGAACCTTGTATTAGTAAAATTAAACACCAATATACTGTACAACACTCAACTTTCATGAGGTCAAGCTTAGTTTAGGCTTGCATAATCTGAAAAAATAACTACATTAGATCAAGCTTAATACATTTACACGAGACATGCTTTATGAGTGTAAAATGTTCAAACATTGTAAATTAACAAAAGATAGTTTATTGCAATGGTGGCTACACAGAAATAATTTTGAAATAAAACTGCAATATTTAAAAAGATAAAGAAATATCATAACCTAGATTCTTTGCAATTAATGAATATCAGTATGTCTGACTTGTAAATACTTAATTGGGTCTACTGCAAGGTTATAGGTCTACATAAAAATTTGAGTAGGTAGCCAAAAGCATACAAATTTTTCCTATTGTTTTGTTGAGGGTGCACAGCCGTTGAAGACCTTTTTAGGGAGATCAAGATTTTTAAGTCAACAGGTGACCCCAAACGAAGTTGTGACCTGCAGTTTGAGAATCACATACCCACACTACAGGTAAAAATTCATAAAGCAAATACTTAAAACTGCCACTCTCAAAGTGCGTTTAATTGGGTAAGGAAAAAATCATACGATGCCAAACTCAATTAAAATTGCGGAATCATAAAATAAAAAAAATCAGCTTAAAATCATACTAAATTGATTATCAATAAATACTAAATAATACTTTATGTCATAGATCAGGAAACAAAATGGCAGTTGCCACGGATATGCTACGCAAATCGAACAAAAAATCCAAAGTATATTGAAATGTAAGAAAATTTTGATTGTTTAAATGCATTTTGACTACTTAAAACATGATATATTTAATCATACTTCTTTTTTTCTTGAACACTTAAAAAAAACTCAGTTATGTCATAATGCTGTGTTATAACATTTCAGTTAAAACAGCAGCTGAACTTGTTCACTGTCATATTAAAAGCAAACATGTATTGTAAAGCCTTACTGATACAGTGCCTATAAAAATAGTATAATATATTAGAGTGAAAAAATATCACCATAAATCTGTTGTTTCTTTTTAAATGCAATGACCAGTACAATACTCATAACAAATGAATTGTAGGTGGACTGCAGGTTAAAACACCTCTGCACAGTCGTGTCACATGCCTGACTAATCTTAACCTTTTGGACAGTAATCTGCACCCCATTTTTTGGCCTATTGATGATTTTTAGTGGGTTGTACAAAGCTTGCCAAATGCCTAACACATTCATTGTAGATGGAAAAAATTTGAGGTATTTAATTTTGTTTTGAGAAAATTTTATGGGCCTTTCTTTTTTGAAGAAAATACAATTTGAGGACAAACTTATCTTGACATGCTACAGCAATGACTTTTTCTGCAAATCAATTATGAAAATTTCGTTTTTCAACAAGATGGAGCACCACTGCGTTAACATCATAGTGCTTGAAATTTTCTGGATGAAACTCTACCTCAATGTCAGATAGATTTCACAGGACCCCAAGACCTAGCACTACATTTGCAGCCACCAAGATCACCAGACCTTACGCCCTGCAACTTTTTCTTATGGGGTTATATCCAAGATATGGTTTTTGTGCCATTATTAGCAACTAGTTTGGATGAACTCAAAAGCAAAATCACGACAGCAGTGAATATGTTGGATGAAGACATTTAAGTTCAATTATAGACTTGATGTTGTTTGTGCAGCAGGTGGAGGGCACACAAAACATCTATAAAATGGTTTACAGCATAACATTCATCACTTGTTTGACCATTTACTGTTTTTTGTAATTGTTACACATTCTTTTCCATTGCAAAACTACTTTGAATATATATATTACCATATTTTTTGGACCATAGGGCACACCAGACTTTAAGGCGAAGTATCAATAAACTTCTTCTAACGAGTTTATATTCATACATAGGCACTCTGGACTGTAAGGCGCATTTAATGAAACAAAAGCTCAACACATTTTATCTGTACTGTACTTTTATTTTATGATCAAACGAAAACACCTAGTTGCTAGGTACAAGTTGCAATACATGTGCAACCCAAGTGTGTGTTTATGCACAGAAAGGAAACAAGAGTAAATGAAGGAACGAGAATTAGGTGGAGAGAGAAAACACACTTGTAAAGGGAAAGAGAGTAGGTAGTTTGATGGCAAGAAAGAAAGAAGTTTGCTCTCAAGAAACAATGGGTTGAGATAGGTACTATTGTGTTGGTAGCATTTATTACAACATAAAATTGGTTCAAAGCATGGTGACAAAGTGCAACCTGATCCACACTTTAGACGCACTCGCCTATAAGGCACATGTTCCATTTTTGAGAAAATTTTAATTTTCCATTTTATAAGTGCACCTTATGGTCCAAAAAATATGATGGGTTGTTCAGAAAATAATGGCTAATTTTAGAAATGTTTTTAAATTGGTTCTCTCATGAATGTCTTCTGTATTTCAGATTAAGAATGAGAGTTATTAGTTCATAAAGTCATAAATCCTCACATAGTTTATTTCATAAGCAATAAAACCATGCATATCCAATATGAAAAAATAAAACTTGTGATTACTTTTCTTGCATGAGTTCAAGCTCGGCAATAATGCTGCTCAAACCTCTGCAAACATCAATAAAGCATGGGGAGAAAGCACAACAAGTGAAAGAACAGTATAAAGATAGTTTCAAAAGTTTTGTAGTGGCGATGAGAGCCTCAGAGATGAAGACGATAGTGGACAGCCACTTATTCTTCAGAATAAAGACTTGAGAGCTATTGCCCAGCAAAACCCATCACAGAAGGTGAGGAAATGTCAATGCAATTTGGTGTCAGCATTTCAACTGTGTCTGACCATCTGAAGCAAATTAGAAAGGTCAAAAAATAGGTCCTGCATGAACTCAATGAACACAAATGATCTTCTTGATAGATGGCAAACATGTATGGCTGTTCAAAGTTCATACTTTGACTAATTTGAACATCAAATTGTCACTTATTTTATTATTAAAAGTTTTTGTCTAAAATCGACCATTATTTTCCAAACAACCTAATAAATATTAGCTGTTTTAATTTCTTTCCCTTTCAGTTGATATATGTTTCATTTATGGGTGGTTTGGATTGATATATGCCCTTTTTGAACTATAATTTGTGATATTTAGTTGCATTAAGGTGTCTAAACAAGAACTGTCCAAAGCAAGTTAGGCAAATTTGCAGACAATATTTAGATAAGTTTTTGGCAACTCCAGCAGGTGATTTATGATGCAACATTTGCAACGTATTTGTCAAATGTGACAAAAATTTTTTTGTGGAAAGTCACAGAAAAAGCAAGCATCCCCAAACTGGATTGCAGAGGAAAAGCAGATCCCAAGATAAGCCAACCTTTTTATAGCCAGATCAACTAAATTTCAAGGAAAAATTAAGTCTCTTCATTCTTAGAAGCAGATACTCCACTTCATTAACTTAACCACCTAGCTTTAGCCTGGGTTTGCTACAATCCATAATTTTACCTTCTGAGACTGAAACCCGGGCTAGTGTTGCTGAATTAGAATCTTGAAAAGAAAATCAAATTCGATAACTACTTTATGACAAAAAGTTTTTTGATTGTGATTGAAGCAAAGGTAGCTGCATGAAAGTAAATTAATGTACTGGTGGCAACAGGGATAGAACGAAAATTTGCACTGCACCGGTGCGACAAAAAATTGCACCAACTGCACCAGTGCAAAAAAATTGCACTGACCGCACCAGTGCAAAAAAAATTGCACTGACCACACAGGTGCAATGGAAGGCACACCATTGCAGAATTACTGTATATGGCTTTACAATTATAATTACATACTTTGTATCATAATTTATCATAAATAACCAGAAGTTCAATACTTTTATACTTTATACTGGTTGAAGTTGGCCTAATACTGTAGAAACTGTTTATATGCATGATGTGGAATGATTCAATTGAGTCTCTGAGTGCAATTTTTCAAAAGGTAAAGAAAATGTTACATATGGATAAAGACATTACTTACAGCTGATGTAAAAGTGATTAATCATCCAATAGTACCATAACCTATGCAAAAAGTATTGGCATCCTAAAGCAAAATTTACCAATGAAAGCCTATGTGATGTAACTTGTTTGACAAGACCACAAACGATTAAATTAAGAAACGTTCTGAAATGTTTAGCCCATCTTTGACTGGAGCAACATCTTGTTCCAGTAAAAGAGTGTCGGTGGTTATAAATAGGCATAGTAGACATAGTACAGACATTGTACAAGCATGGTACAGGCATAGTAGACATAGTACAAGCATAGTAGGCATAGACAGAGATAGCAGACATAGTACAGCCATAGTACAAGCACAGTAGGCATAGTATAGAGATAGTAGACATAGTACAGGCATAGTAGACATAGTACAAGCATAGTAGGCATAGACAGAGATAGCAGACATAGTACAGGCATAGTACAAGCACAGTAGGCATAGTACAGAGATAGTAGACATAGTAGACATAGTACAAGCATAGTAGGCATAGACAGAGATAGCAGACATAGTACAGCCATAGTACAAGCACAGTAGGCATAGTACAGAGATAGTAGACATAGTACAGGCATAGTAGACATAGTACAAGCATAGTAGACATAGTACAGGCATAGTAGACTTAATACAAGCATAGTAGACATAGTACAGAGATAGTAGGCATAGTAGACATAGTATAGGCATAGTACAAGCATAGTAGGCATATTTCAGAAATAGTAGACATAGCACAGGCATAGTAGACATATACACTAAAAAATTGCACAAAAGTAATTTTATCGTACAAACAAACTATATGGTTTAGAGTAACAACAATTTTGCATGCATGTAATACATAGTAGTTAATTCAAAAATATAAAAAGTCATTATGTTGATACAATCTCCAAGGATACCATCATTACGGCGTTTGTGTTTTGAAGCAACTGTTGCCCAAAGAAACAAAAATTCTGTGTTCATCCGTCTGAAAATTTTTACAACTGTTTCATCATTTTGTGAATACTTAATACAAAAAATAAAAAATTTTCATGTAAACTTTGTTTAAATGATGGTAAAACAAATAATTTTTATGCATTTACAAATATTAATTAGTGCCTTTGAATCATGTTTACACATGTGTATCGCACCAGTGCTGCAATAAATGCACTTTAGTGCAGTGTGGTGCAAAAAATCGCACTGACTACACCAGTGCAAAAAATCACACTGGTGCAGTGCAGGAATTTTGATTTAACCCTGTTTTGCTGGTGGGCTGTTGGAGACTCCAACTGACACATACTTGATTGAGCAACAACCACTTGAAAGCTGTTGCAGTGTAAATAGCAGTTTAATGCTCAACACTGTGGATGACATAATGTGACAATTTGGAACCAAATGAGATGATTTTGCATTACTTTCAACAGATGCTGCTTGTTATATGGGCTTTGCTGGTAAAGCTCAAAAAGAATTATACCCTTTTTTAATGCACGTCACCTGCACTGCACACTTACCACATAATTGCACAATGCGAGTGTGGGCATATTTGAAAAATATAGATGATGTGGTAGCAATGATAAAAGCAGCAATAATCATAAACAAAGATAGTAAAAAAGATTTTTATGAAGCTGGTCTATCACTTCTTGACCCAGTACTTACAAGATGGGCAACTTGGCTTACAGCTGCATTGTACAACTGTCAATATTTTCCTGCTGTTGGTACTATTGTCAAAACTTAGAAATGTGGCAAACTCTTAGTTAGCTGAGCAAAAGAATTTATCAATGCAGATAATTTGGTGGCAAACTTAGTTCACCAGACTCTAGCAGCTAATGTAGAGTTCTTAAAAGCAAAGTGATTACATTATGACAGAAACATACAATTTATTGAAAATATGCAGCTCCATGATGACCCCTGATCAACTCAAGCTTACATTAAAAAACAATAATCCAACTCTGATATAAAAGCAGTAACAAACTGTACTAACTTGACGATTGCTCCAATCACCTACACACTATTGCCAAAAGCCCAGCCAACCTTTGCTACTGTTGAGTGATCATTTTCTATGCTAAAAAAATACAGAGAAAAAATAGAAATTTTGAACCAGAGAATGCTGAAACATACTACTTGATGCTGTAATACAATAAATAATTCAAGTAATTTCACAGTGTGATCTCTTGTTGAGCATATGATAGGCTGACAATAAAACGCATATGATTGTACTAACACAGCAGTTTTAAATGCATTAATTGGTACACAGAAGTGCTCTTTTTGTTGAGTCAGTTGTCATGCATTACTACAAGACAAATTGAGATTTTATCTAACAGCTAACCTATCTCTATTCTTATTGCTCTACTCATAAACCACCTAATGTCAAGAAATTTTTATTACTGCATATTTGTTGTTAGCAAGCCAAAAGATATTTAACTTTGCCAAACATTTTAGGCTACAACTTTATTTTAAATAGCATCTAAATTAGGCGATACAATTCAGAAAACCCAAAAATTGCTATTGGTTAACATTGTTACATTGTGTCAACATATTTTGTTGGGTTATATTTTATGTATACAGTAGTGTCGAACCTAAGTTCTGTGATCGTTATTCATTATTTGTTAAATGTATCGGCACGCTGTCAAATCAATTTACTCGCTTTGAACAGCCTACGGCTGCCCTCGTTTGAGCTGTCACAATCAAAAACTTGGAGGTGATACTGGTGTTGGTTTCTGGTTAAAATTTCATTCTAAATTTTGATGTGGGTGAAAGAAGCTTGTGAACGCCTGTGTAAGAAAACTTGTAAACCGAATCGTGTGCTGTCGAAACGAATTTAATTGAATCGAATTGTGTGCTGTCAGATGAAATCGAATAAATCAATATTAACTGGCAAGGACAATATCTCTACAATAAAGTCAACGGTCGAGTTTACAAAGCTTATGTTAAGCCAGAGGTGAGCAGGCGCACCAAAAGGAATTAACAAACATGCTTTGCTCAAAAAAATATAATAAACACCCTAATAGTTGTTATAAACAAGCTGCCAAACTGTTGAATTAAAGTACACCCACTGATGACTCTGCTGCACGTTTTGCTATTTATCATTGTACAATGCCACTTCGTCATTGCACATTAAAATTAGATATGACCCCATGCATAGACTGCCATTTATTAAAGAGATTAAAGTAGGTTCAACACCTGGCGGAAAGAACCCCAACTTAATGTCAATAACCGCATAAGCGGAACCTCAGTCTCTGACCTAGCACAAGACTAAAAAACTCATAAAATAAATTTATCAAACGAATAAATTGCTATGTTATGCATTATGAAAATGATTAGCTTAAACATCGTTTTATTGAATCGTATTTTATGAATTAACGTGCTAGGGTGATCATCATAACGATAAAAATGTGATAATTCTTCCAACATTCTAACATTGGTTTGTTTAGAATTAGCTAGCGGTAGGACTGCTGCACTACTACTGCAAGCTGAGTTCGTGAGTTTAGTATTAGATTATTAATCAATGCTTCGCTACAAAACGTCCTGTCGCGGGAATGATAGCGTACACGAGCTGGTGAACTGTGGGTTGTTTTACATTGTGTTTTTAACATGGCTAGTATCAGTAGTAAAATTTTTGTTGCATGTACAGTGGTACCGTAGTAATGGTGCATAGTAATTGCATAAAGAATTCTACCGAAGCAATGCGTTTTAGTGTATGTGCTGACAAAATTAGAAAAGAGCAGCTAGTTTCCCCGCCTAGATATTTGCAATTTTTTGTGAGAGAATGTCTTATACGACAGTTATTTGTAAGTTTGCATTTAAATACTAAATCAAGATGTTTGGTTGTTGTCATCATCATTATTTCAATCAAATACTGTATAAAGGTAAAAAAGTAATGAATTAAACAGTGAAAAATAAACAATTAAATGATTCATAAAACAGGGAACAGTAGCTTATATTTTATTTTTGTAGCTAGATGAACATAGGACCCACTGAGCGCGTCGTTAGCATTTATCTTTGTCAGTCGGAAGAAATTGCGAGTTATCGGGTTACGGATTATTCAGTTGTAGCTTACCTTACAATATCTGGCGCTTCAGAATATACAGCGTTTTGAGTTTTAGCGAATATTTGATATCTGGTAATATTGCTGTTTTGTTCAGCTTTTTTTATTTATGTTTTCGCAGATATTTGGAAATAGTGCTAATATTTATGAGGCATTAAGAATATATTGTTATGAATAAAATCACTATAATCTTTGCTGTTCTGGCTGGTTTTTCATTAACGAAAACTCAAGCAGGTACAGGAGAATAAATGCCCCAATGAATATTTAAAAAAAGTTCTGCTTTATTTCTTTAGAAGGAAAACGCATTCGAGTGAATTTTTCGCAGCTTAGTCGTCATGTTTGAGGAAGAAGTATATCCCAAGTGCGCAACATTGAAGACCTACAAAACCACTTCGGGCCAGAACAATTTTTTCCTTAGCATGTTTTACACCAGGCATAAGAAATTAACAATAGTAGTGCACAGTGCTACAGTTATCAAGTTGATTTATAAGATTATTCTATACTAGCGCCCAAATCCAACCAGCAATTAAAAAATATTTTTGGTTGAATTTAACAATGAAAAAGTAATGAAAAATAAATCTTCTGGCCAGTACTGACTTTGAGCTTACATTTTCAATGTGGTGTCTCAAGCTGGGCAACAGATATTTAATGTGTTTGCACATACTGGTCTTTATGGAAGAACAAATGTCACGAAAAAATGTTTTTCTACACATTTTCTGTGATTGTACCTTACTCCTCTTTCTCGCACGCTACATTGGGCCCCTAGATTTCTTGAGGCATCTAGTGGTATAAATAACAATGTTGTAACAGAGCATAGCGGTTTGCCTCGTGGAAAAACTCCGATCAAGAAATTCTGCTATCCAATTGGGAACTGCGAGAATCGTAGTGACGTAATAAATGCGTCTTCAGCTACATCATCAACCGACGCCAACCCTCGCATAAAGTAAGTCAATTGAAAGATAATAAGGCAAATTATAGGCTAGCTACAATCAGTTGATTAAAATACCACTTCCACGACCGGTTTCGTTCTTATTGGAACTCTGTAGGAAGACTCAGGTATTAAACCTACGGTTACATAAATTACTTCATGCGGTTTATACCACTCCACCATCGGTCCAATCAACTGATGCTGTTAATTGTTAGCTTATATACTGCACGCTCCTGTAATTCGAATTATATCGTAATAAAGGCACTGGCTTGACCGGGAATCAAGAACACGTATCGCAATAAGCTTGCTATAGTAAGCGTGCAGAATACAAGCTTAAAATTACCATTTCAGTTGGTAGGACCGATGGCGGAGTGGTATAAACCGCATGAAGGAATTCATGTGACCGTCGGTTCAATACCTGAGTCCACCTGAAGACTTCTAATAAGAACGAAGCCAGTCGTGGAAGTGGTATTTTAATCAACTGATTGTAGTTCGCCTATAATATGCCTTTATATCCATCAATTGTCTGTATTGTATCTTCAGATGGTTGATTGCCACAATTTCACGCATTTCTTTGCAGTGTCGTGCTCAAATCGTCACGAGAGCAAGGTGTTTTGAGCAGTGGGCATTGCAGTAGGTGTTCCATTGTTTGTGTCTCTGTGCCACAATTACACGAGGGGTCACCAGTATGGTATCCCCATTTGATTAAATTTGCCCTGATACGGCCTACGCCAGATCTAAGCCGATTGAGTGTTTTCCATGTTGACCAGGGTGCATTGCTTCCTGGGGGAAGACTCTCAGATGGTTGAATTCCCATATCAACAGAGGGTGGGTTGGATTTTAACTTATCAATCCATCGTTCCATGATTGTCTCTGCTTTGGGCTGGACAAGGGGCTGGACATGGCTAAGAAAAGATCTTCTTGATTTTAACCTCGTCGGTGATGGCTCAGATCCAAATAGTGGGTGCCTTGGGTCAGTAGATTGGCGTAGTCTTTCCGCTCTGCTGGCTGTCTCTCTTCTAATTTCGGGTGGTGCGATACCAGCAAGTAGGTGTAGGTTGCTGGTGTTGGTAGGTTTGAGACAGCCTGTAATGGTCCGACAAGCATCGTTTAGGGCTGGATGTAATTTGCTGGCATGTACGGATCTTGACCATACAGGACATGCATATTCAGCAGCTGTATAGCACAAGGCCACGGTTGATGTTCTGAGGGTATGAGGCGTGCATCCCCATTTTGAGTTGGTCAATTTCCTCAAAATGTTGTTCCTGATGTTGACCCTGGCCTTAGTGCTCAGAATATGGCTTCTATAGCTGAGTGTGCGATCGAGTTTGACTCCCAGATATAAGGGGTTTGGGTGGTATTCCAGCGGTGTTCCGGACCAAGTAACTCTGAGTGATCGGTTTGCTTCTCTATTTCTGAGATGGAATGCACACACCTGAGTCTTTGATCCATTTGGTTTCAGGTGGTTCTTTGCATAGTACACAGTCAGCAGAGTAAGAGAGTCTGTTAGATTTCGTTCAACAGCTTCAAAGGAACTTTCTTGGGATGCGTAATGCACAGATCGTCTGCATAAATAAAACGAGATGTTCTTTCGTCCGTGGGTTGATCATTGGTGCAGATGTTATACGACAATGGGGCTAAGACACTGCTTTGAGGGAGGCCATTTCGATGTTGCCGCCAGCGACTTTTCTTCTGATTCGAAGCCACATAAAACATCCTGTTCTTTAGAAGAGTACCAAGAAGTGTTGTCATTGCTTTATCTTCGGTCATCTGGTAGATTTTAGTCATAAAGATACGATGATTCACTGTATCGTATGCAGCAGATAGGTCAACGAAAACAGCACCCGTCACTAATATCTTCTCGAAACCATCTTCAATATGCTGCGTGAGGTTAAGCAATTGGCCAGTTGTCGATTTACCTTTACGAAAATCAGCCTGTTGTAGAATGATCTTTGGTTCCACAATTGGGTAAGCCTTCTAAGCAATAGCTTTCCGAACAGTTTATATGGGTGGCATAGTAGGGAGATCGGTATGAAGCTCTTAGGCAATGATAGGTCTGTGCCTGGTTTTGGGAGAGCAATAACGCGTGATTTCCGCCAGATCTTGGGAATGTGATTGGTTTCCACGCATCGATTAAACAGTTCAAGCAGCCATTTTTTTAGCTTGCTGGCCGAAGTGTTTTAGCTCTTCCGTAAAGATGCCATCCAAGCCAATCGCTTTGCCATTCTTGAGAGCAGCAATGTCATTAGAGAACTCTTGATCTGTAAATGGTGATGTTAGATTTGGTTCCATGTTTTGTTTTCCGTTTTTTCTAAATTTCACCCTAGGGGCTTTCTTTCCTTTTGTTTGCCCATTAACTAAGAGCTGATGTGCAACTTGATTAGCAGTGACTGGGTAGTGTTGATGTTTTGGAATGGCAGGATCGTTGTTTAATTTTCGAATGAGATTCCATGCCTTCTTGCTGTTTCTAGACATGTCCGTTGATTTAATTGTATCTAGCCATTTCCGTTGGCGCTCTTGAATCATGGAGGCCATGAGTTATTCTCCTGCAGTAATGGTATCTTCAGCAAAAGGATCTTCCTTGTATAGCATTTTGTACTTATCCAGCATGTTCAGACTTTCTTCGTTGAGACATGGCACATACCTAGTTCGGCAGCCACGGGGAATATGTTTCCGTGCAATATTTTGAACCAGGTTGGTGAAAAGTTCGTAATTTTTTGGATTTGGTGTAATATTGTAGATTTGGTTTTCCAGGTCGGTTGTAAAACTTATCCAGTCTGCTTTTTGGAAATTGAAACGGGGTTGGTAAGGCACAATTGTAGGTGTGACTGCTGCATGGACACTGACACTAATAGGACGATGTTGCGTTCTGGGAATAGGGTCCAGAACTCCTTTTTTGCATAAACTGCCAATTGTTTGGTTTACAAACGCAATGTCTGAATTATATCCAGCTTTCCACCTTGCACTATTAAAGGAAAGTGGGTGCTTAGCATCATGCACCAGAGAGAGTTGATTACTGTCTGACCATTGCTCAACGGCGTTGCCATCTTCGTTTGTTGAAATGTATCCCCATTGGGTGTTATGGCTGTTAAAATCTCCAATGACAATCCTGTTCTTGTGTGGTTTAAACAGAGGTGGGAGCTTGGAGGGTGTTGCTGGTGGTTTGTACACTTATGTGATAACAATGCTTCCAAGATCTACAGAGAGGGTTTCAATATGATTTTGGTCCTCTGTATGTATTGATTCCACGGTTGTTCCTCCTTTTACAAAAATAGCACTTCCATACTTATCGTGTGGAAGTTCAGCAATACAAGTCATTCCATTCACTCTGGGCCGGTAGCTTTGCGGTCCGCAATGGGTTTCTTGTAAGCAAAGAACACTGCATTTATGCTTGAAACACATTTTTGCAATAAGATCTTCTTTGGCAGCTGATAGTCCTTCAACGTTCAGGGATATAACTGTCGCTGACGGCTTTGAAAAAGGCCAGCTTTGAATATCGCCTTGACAATGACATCTCTTCCGGTTTCGGGACGACATTGATTCGAGTACAAAGAAAATTTGTAGCTTGACGTGGTAGCAGAATTCGCATCAAAGCTGACAGGGATTGCAACGTGAACGCTTCTGCTATGATCCCCTATCCATCAATTGATTTAATATCTAAATAGGCCCACAGCAGCTCCTGTAATTCGAATTATAACGTAATAAAGGCACTGGCTTGACTGGGAATCAAGAGCATGCGTCGCAGTATATAAGCTTAAAATTAACAGCATCAGTTGGTAGGACCGATCGCGGAGTGGTATAAACCGCATGAAGGAATTCATGTGACCGTCGGTTCAATTCCTGAGTCCACCTGAAGAGTTCCAATGAGGACGATACCGGTCGTGGAAGTGGTATTTTAATCAACTGATTGTAGTTCGCCTATAATATGCCTTAATATCTATCAATCAATTTATTATATAAGTAGGCCCACAGCAGCTACTGTAATTCGAATTATAAAGTAAGTTGTTCATCATACTCAGGAAACATCGGACTCCTGATCATGCGCCCAAGAATGGATTTTCAACATCAGACAGCTCACTTGCGGAACAAACAGCATCGAGCTTCACTGAAAATATGCATAATCAAAAACAAATTGCGTAAATTTGAATTGAAATATGCGAGAGGTTCGGCCTAACCTTTAATAAATTTTTACACAGCAGAAATACAAGAAAGCGTGGACAATTACTTTAAAGTTCTATTGCCAAAAAGGCACCAATACATATTTTTCCACCTTAAAACAATACAGTGATAAAAAAATCGTTCGGCAAAGCTTTTCACATAGCAACCATCTATCAATTAATAAATGCGAAAGAGAAAATACCATTTTTCGAAAACAGTTTAGCAAGTTTAGGCTTCATATTATTCAGATTTACAAATAAAACGATCACTGCAAAATAAAACAACAAATTACAACAACTACACATTGATAAAAACTTTTCTTTAACGCAAATTTACTTATTCGTGACACTGTCGATAATATGATCCTAGAATCAAAAAATTCGGGAAACAAGATTTTCTTACGGATAATCTCATTTCAGATAATTGCGTTTGACCTATATTTCCACTGGAACTTGTTTAATTGATGTCGGATATATCTACAATGGCTCGATTACTTGCCAGAGAATAAAACCCTGCGATGCTTGATGTTTTAAGAATTATAAGTGTCAAAATGGCAGTCGTGTACTTCGATCGACTTTATGTGATGGGGATTCGTGTAACGGATGTAGCGAAGATGATGGCTGGAAGACAGGAATAGGATTACAGTGTGTGAGGAACAGAGAATACTGTCGAATCCCTCAGCAGTTATTGTGGAATCAAATACCTGATTGCGACCAGGGAGAGGATTTTTGTTACGAAATTGAACTCTAAATGTTTGAAAAATGAGTTTTGTTTGGTGGTGACATTCAAATTTTTACGTCATCTTTTTTTAGAAAATCATGGTGCTTCAAATGTCTGGACGGTACTATGGTGATATCGCGTGGTCAAGTGTGCGATAAAATCATCGATTGTTCTGATTTGTCAGATGAGTGCCTCTGCGATGGGGAAGTACCGGATATTTGTAACAATGTCATTCAAAAAATACCAGTTCTAACTCAACCTGGGTGAGAATTGGTGCTGTTGGTTTCATTACTTTTGTTGTTGTTTAGTTTTTATGCAATTCACTCTGAAATTTGTCCAACAAAACAACGTTGGAGGATGCCAAAAGTACACAAGAGAAAGAATGAGAAATGTCATTGATTTTTGTATTGAACTTCAATGGCTTACTCACTTAACTCAATACTTTTAATTATATTTCTAATGACTTATAAATAAATAAATAGACTCGGTGAAATATTTAAGAGTGCTCAATAACAAAAACAGTTAGAGCAAATTAATATATATCTTTATTAGCAAAAATACTACAGCCTGTTTCGCTGTTAAGGCTCCTCAGGTATTTCTGCAAAAAAAACGAAAAATGAACCCAAAACAAACAGAGAATGCAATATTACTTACGGTTGTTCGGGGGGAGCAATCAGAAATAGTATGGTAGCCAGCAGAAACTATACTAAAGAATAATCTGCTGGTTCTCCTGCAAACAGTAAACTCATCTGGGTAACTAAGAACTGTGGAGGTTGGTATGAGAGTAATAGTGACGTAACAATGGAAACAGGTATATACTTAATATGGTAAACGGTAAGTTGGGAAAATAGACGGAAAAGAAAGGATAAAGAAAAACAGCAAAAGTAAAAGAACAAAACACGCAAATTACAACGAACCGTCCAATCTGATACTTTTTAATTTAAATTTTTTTCTGTGGCGGCATGTGTTCACTATTTCAAATCGTTTATTGAGCGTTATTTTTCTGTCGCCGCTTAAGATGGCAAGTTTTTCAGCCAGGCACAGGTTACATCTGCTCCCTCCGCATTTGTATGATGGTGCTGGAGAAACAATGGACCATTTTATAGACGGCTCAACGCCATTATCCTTTGCTCGCCAAACTTCTTTTAATAGCTCGGTTGCGTTTCTTTTGTTGCGGTGGGTAAATGAATGCTTGTGATTGCTAAATCTCGCTTTGAAATCAGTAGAGCAGGATCCATAATATAATTTGGTGGTATTGTTAGAGGATATTTCTGCTTTATACACAATTGATTTTTGTTTGCATTTGCCGTCAAGTGGGCAAGCTGTTTTTATTCTGCAATAAAATTTTGGATCGGCAGTGGGAGGTCTATCGGTCTTTGGCAAGGCGGAAAGAAGCTTTTTGTTATGGCGCAAGATGACCGCGGACATATTTGGCATACAGCTATAACTAATTTTAATATTGCTTTTGTTGCATATCTTGTGAAGCCGGTGATGTTTTGGGAAATGCTTTGTAATTAGGTTCAGGAATTCATGGCCAATATTTGTTTCAACGTTTTCACCATATGGAGGGTTAAACCAAACTATGTTTCTTCTTCTTCTGTTGCTAATTGTCTTTGTTGCTTTTGCTTCTTTCCGGTATTTCAAATAAATATCATATCCACTTTCATGGAGAGCTTTATTGTACATCGACATTGTACTTTATTGTACCGATGTACAATAAAGCTCTCCATGAAAGTGGATATGATATTTGGAAATGCACTGAAACGTTAAGTAAATTCGAGGGAGAATAAGACAGTTGATTTGCTATTCTCTAGCAGCCACTTCATTGATAAATATATTTGGCTGCGCCACTGTAGCGATGAGCATGTTGCAAAAAGCTATAAAGACGATGAAAAGTTATTTTGAAATTTTAATTGTATAGTAGCGACAAATATAATTGTTGTAGATACGTGCCACCATGTGCTGTTGGCGAGGTGCATTGCGGAAATGGGACATGTATCAGCAGGAGCTCAGTGTGCGACTCTAAAGTTGATTGTCAAGATGTCAAAGATGAATTGTGAGTTGATGGAGGTTTGGTGCTTACAAAAACTTTCTGAGCATTTTCATTTGCTTGATCTTGATCTTATCTACCGATTGAACCTAAATTACTACTGTTTGATGTCTTGCCTCCATTTTTAGAAACAAGAGGGTTAAACACAACACGATTATGCCACAAGAGTGTTGTGAACGGGAATGATCTGTGAAGGGATCATCTCCTCTTATAAACGCTTTAGAAAATCTCGAATTCAATGTATGAGTGGCAAGTTTTTAGAAAATTTTGTTTCCCAATATTGGTTTGTCTAACCTTCTTTTTCCACAAGAATTTTTGCAAATATGCTGTTGTAGCTCAATCAATCAGTGATCAACTTTCTCTTAGAAATTCCTACTGCGGAACCATTCTGCAATGTGAAAAAATGACCAATGTGAATCAAATATGCAGGTGAGAATAAGATCGGTTACAGGTTGATTTATAAGGTGTAGGAAGGGGCGTGAAATTGAGTCTTGATCTTGGTGTATCAAAAGCATATACTCTTAATAATAAAATATGTGCAAGTAGAGTATTTGCAACGTTCGAAGACAAGAAAGACAACAATGTTAACATAATGGAGTTGATATTTTGCAAACTAAAACGTTTAGGCTGTTCAATGCTTCCTGGCTTTCGTGTATTTTTTGTTTTGTTGTTTTTCATTTATTTTTCTTCTCTCAGTGTTTACACAACAGCAAGTAACCAACATTCTCTCTTCTACTAAACGGCCAGTGATTATTGTAATAGGTTGTGTTGGCCGTGATTGCGGATAAGAGTAAAGTGAGAGTTGCTAGAGAGGTAGGTTTGTAAAACCTTGGAATTAATTAAGTTGATTGCCTGCGAAACACGAAGTGTAGGATTTAATACAATTTCCTCCACAACGTTCTTAAAAAAAACACATTTGTAAAATGTATTATACACCAAAAAACAATAGAGTTCATTGCATAGGTTTGTAACTGATTGTATTATGTCTAGGTGCCGCGCTGAATGCCAAGATAATACTGCCACAGTTTGTGATGGAATAGGGTGGTGCCCTCCTTTTAATAAAAGAGGCAGATGGGTAGAAGAGCCAGGGTTTCCTGATGATAAATGCCTCGACAAATGTTCCTTCCATTTTAACTTCAATTGTACAACCAAAGAATACAACATTTCCATTTCATCTAAAGGAATGACTCCACACATAAAGGGATTGGTAAGTCATTGTGACGTCAGCTTCAAGGCCATGCCAAGGGGGCTAGGGTTGGATTTGCGTCCCTGTGGTATCCAATAAACTTGGCCGGTCACTTTTAATCAGGACACTTCACTTCTTGTTCTGTGCCACCCTGTTCAGGCCGTAGAGAGTTGACCCGATCCTAGGACTCAATGATCAAATGTTATGCTTCTATCCTGAGAACGGAATCGAGTAACAACAACACAACTCTAGGCGGAGTTTTCTGTGAACAACAGCTCCCTTTCTCGCTTCAGAAAATTCTAAATAAAGCCATAATTACTTTTTATGTCTGGGACTCTCAATTTACGTGCTGAGATTCACATGGGTGCTGCTATAGTCGGATTTCAGAGTGTCGCAAAACTTCATTTGTTTTACATAAATAACGGGAAAAGTATTTACATGTTTTCTAAAACTGCAAATCAAAAAAGCTTGCAGCAACATTGATAGCTTTTCAACAGAACGCTTGCTATATCGCCAGACTTCGCTGCAAATTTTAATATTTATATAGGCTGTAAGGATCTCACAGATCAAGAGATTACATTTAATGCAAGATGTAGTCAAGAAATCTTTCTAATATTTGAAAAAACTTTCAAATCAACCGAAAAACTGCATGTAAAAGCGAATGCAAATAATTTGCATTGCGACTTGACCACATTTCGCGTATCCGCTTTGATTGCCGGCTTTAGGCTCCAACTTTCAGACTTGAAGTTTTTCAATGAAGCAATGTAGACACATGCAACTTGAAAACAGGTTTCAAATTCTTACGACTGTTTATTTTTGAATGCCTATTTTTTATTTCGATGTCGGTCGCAATTTTTCGTTCTCTGCCAGTCACATTGTTTCCTCAATTGCGCTAGACTGTGCTTCTTATTTTAGACCACCAACTTCTTGTTCTTCTGCATAACCTCCTTTGTCTTGCAAACGTATGAAGCTCGTCAAACTAAACCTTCCCTTAAAATTTTGCCGCACTTTAGGCTAATTCTTTCCTGATTGGAAGAAAGTGGGAGAATTACAAAGCTGCCATGCTAACTTCTGTGATAAAAGAAGCTAAACGGTTTGTGTTTTGGCTACATGTTGCATCCGGATTAATGTCGGTTATGATTTGTTTGAACAGAGTTGTAGCGTTCTGTAAGGCACTGCCTATCGTTATGACAGTAGCCACTCGCTATGGCAACTGGTTCCTTTTACACAATTTGGTTTGCCTTCGACAATTATTGCGTACCATTGATGTAACCAATTGCAGGATGCGACGTAACAAAATGCGTATAAATCAAATTTGCTTCATCATTGCATTAGCAAAGAGCAGTGAATCTATTGATCAGAATCAATCTATCGCACGTAACATACAGCGCCACGTGCAACGGTGGAGGCGTCCGCAAATGCGTGCAACTGCATATCTGTTGCGACCCTCGAGCCTTTACAGCATCTAGAAAACTTTAAATCATATAAATTTATTAGACCATCAGGGATGTGGAAGTGGTTATTTTTCAACCGTTTCCGCTTGCACACCTATCACTTCCGCTTCCACTTCCACTTACAAAAAACGACCGTTGACAATTTTTTTAACTTTTGTGGGTCTGTACCCTACATTCTTCTACACTTCATCATTTTGAAAAAACAAAAACCTTCATTTATTGCTATTACTTTACCTACTTCGCTTGAGCTTATTGTTCCGAATTACTCTGTGTTTCTTTTTCTTAAATATTGGAACTCGTGTTGAATGTAGAACAGTGCTTTTCAATCTTTTTGTCATCGCGGAACTCCCAATGTACTTTCGCGTTTGTCACCGAACCCCCACCAACGAAAATTTAGAAATCACGAATTGCTTGCAAGAAAATCAAATATTTCGTTACTACAATTCAAAAAATAATTAAACACTTCAACAAATAGACAGTTATTACAAGTTCCTTCACTACTTACAACTACTTTTACAACAGTTAACTAAACGATTTTCAAATCTAAACCTTATGACCACATATTACAGCTCTCGACAATAAACTGTCGTCACAACAGCAATTTACACCGTATAGTGCTGATTTTCCCTCTCTATCCTCAACTAACTCTGACTTTGAGTTAACTTTAACTCTAACCATTATTACATACTTTCTGTCCGTCCCCAAAACACATATTGACTTTGATCTTTTTGAATAGTGAAGTGCAAAATTTTTGTCGCATATATAGTATATACATGTAAAGCGAGCAAAATTGAACTGCACCAATCAACAGCCGCTTCAACGTGGTGGTGCGGTACCCAACCCCGTTTGGGTTGGGTTAAAATAGCTCTTGGCTTTTCCGAGGGTCCCAATCACCCCGGGCATTCCCCTCACACAAACCATTTTTTCGCCGTGCAGTCCCTGAACAACCGCAAAAGGGTAGCATGCAGCTTCTTTACAATCGGCCTGTCTTCTCTCTTCTCCTGCCTTTCTCTTGCACGTCTATTCTACCTCCTCTCTTTCTTCGCTTGACCCCTACTCTGATTATGTAGGGGTCAACATCTCTCTAAACGACTCCACCTCACTCTCATTTCTTAATGTGTACTCTCCCTCTATTCGCTCTTCTCCGAAGGATAGCAGGACCAATTTTTTTCTCCCTCGATTCTTTCCTCCTATGTGGAAGCGGAAGCGGTGAAATTTTCGCGCTTCCGCTTTCACAGAAAAAGGATCGCTTCCACCGTTTCCGCTTCCAGCTTTCGTTTCAACATCCCTGCAGACCATCTCTCCCCCTCTTCCATCTCACGGCATCGACAGCTGACACTGTCTCGTCCCATCCAATCTTCATCTGGCATAACCGCCTAAACAACAGCCGAGCCTCCAATACAACCGGTGCAATAAGCCAAGGGGTTCAAACATGGCATTTGTAATTGCTAACAATCCTCTACGTGTAGGGGGCCTCTCCGGAATCCCCACATTAAACTCTAAGCAGTCAGTCCGTACATTCCACTGCATACCCAACGCACGCTCATTACAGGCATCGCCAATATCAACTTGGGCAACTACTTTGGCTCTTTCTTCCGGCTCAATGCTCTGTACTACTTCTTGGCTGCTAGAAATCCATTTCGTCAAATGGAATCTTCCCTTTGATAACAGTTCTTTAAGATCCTTTACCAACTGGATGCCTTCTCTTTCATCATTAACTGTAGTTGGGCAGTCATCTACATAGAATCCCTTTCTGACTACATCAGTAACTTTAGCAGGAAAATACTTACCAAAACGCTTAACCGTTTCCAGCAACGCAAAAGCAGCGCAACTTGGGGATAATTTTGCGCCAAACAAGTGAACTTTCATTCGATAAGAAACAGCTTCAGCACTCAGATTTCCGCCAGGCCACCACAGAAATCTCAACGAATCAAGATCCTTTGGAGTACAACGGACCTGATAGAATATACTCTCTATGTCCGCGACGATAGCTATTTTGCACTTGCGAAAACGCAGTAACACGCCAACCAATCGATTAACCAAATTGGGTACTTTCATTAGCCTTTCGTTCAGGCTCACTCCATGACTCCTAGGTGCACAATCATACTCAATTCGTACCTTCTCCGGCTTATTTGGGTCAACCACCGGGTGGTGCAGAATGTACCACAACCGATTTTCGGAGTTTAATTCATCTATACGCACTCTTTCAGCATAACCCCGATTCAAAACGGTTTTCATTTGTTGGCAATGCATTTCTTTCATGCCATTGTCTCGGAGCAATCTTCTCTTCACTCTATCCAATCTCTTTCTTGCCATGCTCAGGCTTTCTGGCAGAAGAACGGATGCATTTTTTCATAGTAGCGGGAGCTCAAAATGTCCCTCCACAAAAGAAATGGATCTTTTCATGCAATCGTAAGCAACCACGTCTTCGCCAGAATATTTCATCCCAAATTCTCGAGCTTCTTGATTGCCTTTAAGCCAAGGCTATTAACCTCCCAGCTACTTATGCCATTCGAAGAAGCAATTACTTCACCCTCATCGGTCACTAGAACATCGTCCATATCATTAAGGCAAGATGGCGCGTGGCACCTGTTGAGCAAGAAGTTACGACATTTTGAAAGGACTGCGCCGGCAAGAAGGCTTGTCGGTTCTTTCAAGCCTCAACCAAACGTAGTCTTGATCGCAAGAGGACCTGACGATGGGAAATTTTCAGGAACTCGAGTTTCGAGGGGAACTGTACCAAATAATTATCATTTCCTATTAACAGAGGAACTGACGCACTTTTGACTTCCGGCAAAGTAACATCACGAAGATGTTTTAAGTCGCTACAATTGCTGATTACATTCCTGTTGTCTGGATCGAAAGGGATCTGGTCTATCAACACTTAGTAGTAAGGATTTTTTTAATTGATGAACTAGGACTCAAGAGACAAGGCTCGAAAGTTTTCACTGTCGAGCCTTGTCCCTTGAGTCCTAGTTCATCAATTAAAACCTGCTCGCTAAAAGACATTGAAGATCTGCGGTCTAAAAGTGCATAAGTAAGCACCTCTACACCACCGCTGCTTACTCTTACTGGGAGTATGTCGAAAGATGCGCCACCATTATGTCCCTTATGTGAGCCTCCACTTAACAAAACTGCGTTACGCGTTGGCGCCACACTGTTGCCTGTTGTAGTCAAATCTACATGTAACAATGTATGATGCGAATTGCTTCTGCAGGATTTCACTTCACATGACTTCTTGCTGCGGCAATCCTTTATCCCATGACCCGGACGTAGACATTGGTATCATAACTGCCTTTCACGAACCACGGATCTCTTCTCTTGAAGGGTTTTGTTTGCAAACGCATCACAATCGCTCAACTTGTGTTGCTGACCGCAGGAATAACAACTAATACAAGCATCCTCCTTCTGCGACTTTTCTTCGCCTCTATGGACCTTAGCTTGATTGGTCGTTTGAGAAAACGTCTTGATAGGGTTTGGAGTAGCAAACGTATGCGTTCGTTTTTGCTCAAAGCCATGACTATTATTTTTACTCGATCTAGAAGAAAATATTGCTTTATAATACGTCGAATTTGCTTCTGAGGATTCGTTAATGACGAATCCAGCAAAGTCTGTGAACCCAGTTAAGTAACCACTCTCGGTCTGAATCTTCAGCACCTCTGAAACTTACTTGCGTCGAAGCTCCAGAGGCAGTTTTTCTGCTATTGTAGCAATAAACCCAACAGCATTCACAGTGGACGATCCCGAAAACTCTTCCAACAAAGCAAGGCGTCTCTTCATCAAAATGACCATATTCTCAATGCCTTCAGGGTCATACTGTCCAACTTTAGGGAGTTCCAATAATCGCTGCTCACAATGGCGTCCAACAATATGAGGCTGCCCATAGCGACCATACAACTCACTCGAAACCATTTGATAATATTGGTGTTTGTCGGGTTCCCCAGCATAATGTTTGATTCTATCATAGACTCTCTTGCTGCAATGCTGTAACAGGTACACTAATTTAAGATCATCACTGGTTATTCGGTCAGCAATGTGCACCTTAAATCTGTTGACACAGGCCCAATAGTCGAGAGGGTCTCCGTCAAACTCTTCAATCGCAGACTTAGGCAAAAAACTTTCGCTTTCTTCAGTACGAGGAACATCTAGTGTTGGTTGTAAAATACTCTTCGAAGTTCCATCATATGGAGGGCTTGGAAATCGAGGTTGACCCCGATTCATGCAATCTGTCAGAGAGCGTCTGTGCTCTTGGGTCGTCGTACCAAAACCGACAGGCAATAGTAGATCCCGGTTGTTCGGCTCGTCTAATCTGGGCTGTCCAGAATAATTTCTGCTTAATTCAAGAGGCTCATCAAATTTTTCAAGAGAAACCTTCGTCTTGGTCTTCATGTTTGACCTTGGCTCATTAGTTTGTTTGGACGGCGTATTGGCCGGATGGCTTTTACATGGCTGGGCAATAGACATAGACGGATTACCCAGCGTGACTCTGATACCGGCATAGTAAGCTGTCTCAAATCCCTTCCTGGAGACACAGCAAACGCACTACTAACAGGCGCGATTTTAACGCTTGTAACTGATTCAGCTTCCCACGCATCAAGCTCCGCTTGAGTCATTTCCAACTCTCGTTGTCTTTCTCGCTTTAACTATCTTCGTTTGTCTTCTTCTATTTGCCTTTGTTTTTCTGCTAGTTGCCTTTGTTTTTCTTCCTCTAATCGCCCTTCCTTCTGTCTATCTTCATAGCGCAGTGCCAACTGAACTAAACGCATTTTTACTCTGCTTTCTCTCACGTGGCTGGTACGAGAGCCGCGGGAGGAAACACATGACCCTGTACCATTCAATAAGCCAAGCACCATATCAGGCGGTTTATCACGAACACTCATCGCACCATCAGCATTTACCATTATGCATGCCTCATGCACATCAACAGGTATATCAGGCCTAATGCTGGCAAACTCACATACATGCGACTCATTCTTCGCCGGCACACCAGGCAATTCAACACGTGCAAGCCAAGACTCGACCATTTGCTTAAAATCATCTTTTACCTTAATAACGTCAACTTTGAGTGACGTGCTACCAGGCATAGTTTTGTCCATATTAACAAACGTACATAAGCACATCAAATGATCGAAATCGGAATTTATCTGGTGCAACTAGTCGCGCACCTCATCAACATTTTCATTATTAGTCATTAGCAGCTCGGTTTCTCTATACTTAGCCCTAAGGGCTTTCAATTTAACTATCACTTTGTCAGATGATAAATATTCATGGCCATCCATCAGGGTAAAATAACTCGCATTCACAATCACAATTTAAAGGCAAGTACAAATCAAATGAGTTAAGATAGGCTACTCCGAAAGAAACTGTGAAAACAGTAGAATCACAAATTAAAAATAGTCTTTGTGCTTAATAAGCTAACCGCAACTGCAGTCGTTACTTGCAATTGTCCACGAGGATAAATCCACCTCTGGTTTGCGAATCCTCTAGAAAGTTCAGTTGAGATCCTCAAAACGACTTCTTAAAACGCGTAAGAATCCTCCACGTATAAGGACTTTGACACGGAGTTGCCACAGTTGAAAACGTCGCCAAGACCAGAAGAATTTTTTGAAACGATATTAATCTCGAACTCGCGCGGTTTGGTTGACACGCTCAAACGTTCTTGATTAACAGGAGAATTTATTGAGCACGCGTCTCGGCTCAGCGTCGAAAACGGTTTCTGCGCAAAATAAAGGCACAAAGCATTAATCATGCATCTACAATACACAGAAACTATTATAGCAAAGAAAACACACACGAAATACTTCAGGAACTGGACTCGAACCTTGCAAACTGTTTTGTGCTACCAAAGATAGAGATTTAGCTTTAACGAAACTTGGCAGGACACCACTGCCGAGGGATGACTTTCCCTTAGAAAATTCGATGGGAGCTCAATCGCAAACCAACCCTCCAATACATGGCTAGGCCTACTGCCGCTTGCTTGCTTAACTTAACCAATTCGTAATTCAACTAAAATACAATAATTATTAATACAAAATACAATAATAATGACTATGCCTGCAGGCACTTTCCCATCCTAGCACTAACCTTCCCATTTTGGTTCTAACTCAAATCATAAAACTAAATCCCACCCAGTTACTAGCTTGACATGCTCGTTATCCATTGGCTAGCATACCAGCCCAACGGACACCAGTTGCACACGTCACAAACAAGAGACAATCAATAATAATAATCTCAACAGCACACACGCGCGCACACACAAATATATACAAATCGAACGGGGAAATCAACAATCTCATTTCTCGTCTTGAGTCATTGAATAGGAAAGTGCTAAAAAAACGTGAAAACACTTCAGAGCATAACCTGCTGTTTATAACGTCAGTAGTATAAGATGGCTCATTTATGGTCAATTGTGGGTGCTGGTGGAGATGATGAAGGGGACGGTGTTTGATCCTAGCTCTAACCCTAAACCTAATCCTAGCTCTAACCCTAAACCTAATCCTAGCTCCAACCATAATCCTAATCCAAGATCTAAACCTAACACTAATCCTAGCTTTAACTATAAACCAAATCCTATTCTTAACCCTAATTCAAGCTCTAACTCCAACCCTAACCCTAATCCTAGCTCTAATCCTAATCCTAATCCTAATCCTAACCTTAACCCTAATCCTAAACCTAGCTCTAATCCTAATCCTAAACTTTTCTCTAACCTTAATTCTAATCCTAGTTCTAAACTAAACCCTAACACTAGCTCTAAACCTAACCCAAATCCTTACCCTAACCCTAATCCTAGCTCTGACCCTAACCATGTACTAGCTCTAATCTTAATCCTGAACTCAACTCCAATCCTAAACTTAATCCTATTCCTAATTCTAATTCTAACCTTAATACTAACCCTAACACTAATCCTAATTCCAACCTAACCTTAATATTAACCCTAATAATCGTAATACTAACTACAGTAAAAATTTTTTTGCGGGAGAAATATTTTGCGCTGGGCCAAAAATTTCAAAATGGGCTTTACTTCTCATTTACTTGTGTAATATGATGACAGCGCTGAATACGTTGAATAAATCAATGCAAAGAGAGTGTCATACAGTAATTGATTTCGCAAACAAAGTACGTGCTTTCAAAGAAAAGTTAGAATTGTGGAATATCAAAGTAGAAAATAAAAAGTTTGCTTTCTTTCCAATTTTAAACAGGTCCATTGAGGACCTTAATCCAGAGCCCGATTTAATGTCTTCAGTTTTGTTTGTTATTTTGGAAGACTTTCACACTCCGAGAAAAAACTTTGAAAAATACAATCCAGAAAACGTCAACTCTTGTACGTGAACAAAAAATCTATTCAGCGCAAATGTGACCGATTTTGATGCAGGATTTCGTATTGGTTTTCAGGAACAGTTGATTGATCTCAAAAACAACTCATTAATGAAGTTATCTTTTGGGGAACTTTCATTACCCAAGTTTTGGTTTCAAGTTCCAAACGAATATTCAATCCTGTATAAAGAAGCCTTGAAAATAATAATCCCTTTTTCATGTTAATTTCTGTGTGAGATGGCATTTTCAATACTGCATTTAAGAAAGATAAATATAGAAACCGTTTGGATGCGGAGCATCCCATGCGTTTGGCATTGAGTGATGTTGAGCCACGATTTCAAAAACTTGTTGAAACGAAATAACGTTGAGCGTTGTTGAATATGAGTTCTGGTATTTCGTGTTGTTTAAATATAATATATGTAAGTAATATGTAATGACACCTACGATCTGTTTTTTGCGAAGCGCTTGCCGAGCGCTCCTACGTCATTTCCGTTGAACGTGTACGATCTTGCAAGTCCATCATTTCCGTTGAACACGATCTGGGAAGTACATAAACTTGGAAGTATATTTTACTAGCATGAATATGTTGTAACATTGTTTGAACTTTGCAATTGAAAGAAAATGGTTTTATTTGTTTGAGTTCTTTTTAGGAATGGTTTTATTTGTTTCTGAAATTGATTTTATTTATTTCAGTTTTTTTAGGAATGTTATACGAGCATTTGTTTTTCAAAGTGCTGTTATTTGTTTTTGGAAATGGTTTTGTTTGTTTTTGAAAATGATTTCATTTGTTTTTGAAAATGATTTGATTTGATGCTGTACCCTCGCTTCAGAATATCCCCATTTCAGAAGTTCTCCAATTAATATTAATTTCACTTTGGTTTTTAACTCGTAAACGATCGTTTGTCCTACTGCATGCACAGTTGTTGTATGACGGAAACATTAACTTCTACGTCGTGACTGAAGATAGAAGTCTTTGGTATTACATCATAAACAAACTTCCTTGCGAGCGGAAGCATCAGTTGCACATAGGTGTTCACATTGTTTCTTGAAAATTGTTTATAAAATCATGTGGTCTCGTTCTTTTTTGATTTATTGTTTTGATCCCTAGAATGTTGCATCTTTGCTCTTCTAGATGTATTTATTGGAGATATTTTCCTATACTCGATAAGGTTATTGTGATATCAGTTCTGCAGTTGGTTAGAATTAATTTTTATCGATTCCAGTAGAACTATGTAGACAATGGATTTAGTGTTATTACGATACAATCTTGGAGAAAGAAAACTTTGGAGGAGTATAAATGTAGTTACCAGTGTGATGAATGGCAGATGTTTGAGGAAAAAATTTGTATTTTTCTTACTAGCTGAAAACATACAAAAGAAAATAATTAACAACTTTAGTACAACCAGTAGTTTAGAACTAGCGGCAGATACAATCTTGTAGGAGTATAGATTTAGAAGAACTAGCATCAGATACAATGTTGGAGAAGTATAGATTTCATAATAACTACCAGTGTGATGAAAGACAGATGTTTGAGGAAAAAATTTGCGTTTCTATCACTAGCTGAAAACGTACGTACGAAAATAATTTAATAACTTTAGTATTACCAGCAGTTCAGAAAAACAAGGGCAGATACAATCTTGGAGGAGTATAGATTTCATAATAACTAGCATCAGATACAATCTTGGAGGAGTATAGATTTCAGAACTAGCGGCAGATACAATCTTGGAGGAGTATAGATTTTAGACCTAGCTGCAGATACAATATTCGGGGAGTACAGATTTCATAATAGCTACCAGTATGATAAAAGACAGATGTTGAATGGCAATGAGAAAAATCTGCTTGTTTATCACTAGTTGTAAGCTTACAGAAGAAAAAAATATACAATCAACAGTTTTTCTTTTTAATACAGGTATTTTAATCAAACATTTACGTTTATTACCGCTAGTCGTTAGTTTTAGACTTTTTTAGAGGAAAATAACCAACAATTTTTTAAATCATCAGGTTTGCTGGAGAAAAATCACATGCAGTGGAGTGACGTTGCAAAAGTATAAGTTTTCTTCCAGAAGAGTTTGGTGAAAGAAACAAATTTGATACAATTTCAATTAAAACTTTTACCGCTGGTCGTTAGTTTTACACCTTTTAGAAGAAAGTTTCAGTAGCTTGAGCAGACTTTTGGGTAAAATTGAGACAAAATTACTTCACATATGACAATAAGGTAGTAAAATCGTTAGTACAATGGTAGAAACATTTTGAAAAGGAAAGGTCAGAACAGTAAAGTTTGTTTAAATTCAGCAATTTTAAATCACTACTCATGCTTAATATTGTTAAACCAAGAAGATTTAACCTTTATCGCGTGCAGATTGTTTTTGGAGACTACTTCAATAATTGTTAAACTTTTACTTGTACACATTCACCACGCATCTAATTTACAATATCTTTTTATATGACAACTAGAAAACAAAAATTGTATCCTATTATATCACTGTTTTAAGGTTTCATCTAAAAACTATCAAATTCTAAATCCACCAACATTAAATTCATATTTTTCAAAGTTACCAACATAAAATCAGCTAAACTTACTATCAACAAAAATCTGATGCAAACGGAAGCATAAACATCACGTCAGCAAATCGTTATTCTTTTATCCAATCCAATCCAATCGATGTAGAACTTCAAAAATAGTTTACTATCAACAAAAAATCTGACGCCAGCGGAAGCATAGACCGTACGGAGTATCTAAATTAATCTTGTATGTTTGCTAATACTTAAAACTGTTGTTACCGCAAGTGACTTATATAAATGAAGAGTTTTATTGTAAAACATCTAAAGTTTCGAACGTTTTTGAAGACCTTTTCAAGAATTAAAATCTGTAAATGCGATGTAATAATTTCAAATAATACACACGAAAGTATACAGTGTGTCCAAAAAATCGCTACCATTCAAAAAATGCATGTATTTTCCATCATTTTTTCACAAAAAGTTGGTACCATTCAAAATATCCACGTATTTTCCATGATTTCTTCACAATAAGTCGGTACCGTTTAAAAAATCCACGTATTACTTTGGAATATGAAGTTTTTTGGATAGTCTTTTCATTCATCTTTGACATCTTTCTCCAACTCATCTTAGATTGCATCTTCTGTTCAGTTGGTTTTCCACTTCTTGGTCTGTCAAACAAGCTACCAGTCTCTAGTAACTTGTTACTCCAAGTCTTGATTATGCAATGTCCTGGTGGTTCAATATCATATTGCACACGCAGTCTGTCCTCAAGAAGCTTCATGGCATGTCTAGTTTGGTCACTTGCGATGAAAAATGAAGCAGCGTGAACTTTATATTTAACCATGTAGTCACTTGTATCAATCATCTTTATTGAATAAACTACAAAGTATGAAATATCAGTTATGTATATGGGAAATGAGAATCACATTCTTTGTGAAAAAATGATGGAAAATACCTGCATTTTTTGAATGGTAGCAATTTTTTGGACTCACTGTATACTTTCATGTGTATTATTTGAAATTATTACATTGCATTTACAAATTTTTGAAGTGAGGGCACAGCATTTTAAACAAATTTACTCAAACCTAAAGACGGTAAAGAACACTGCAAAGAAACACTGTAAAGAATCACACATTCATTGTTTAATATTTGGTGGTGAGGGTTTTCTCTTCTTTCGATAAAGTTTAGTACTTCTCAGTACACTAATGGATCGTCTTTTCTTCCTGGCTGCATGTTTCGTCTCTTTCAAGGTTTTCACAAGAGCTGCTAGCTCTTTGCCTACACCACAGTTTTCGTTTCTGATGACGAATCCAGATGATCGATCTTGTAGATGTCAAAAGTATTTCTTGGGTGTGAAGATAGACTCTACCTTAAATCGAACAAGAAAGTTGACCACGGCAACTTCTTTTTTGAAAATCTACAATCTTGTTTTCACTTTGCAGACATCGCCGTATTGACAGTTGGGTGAGAAAATAATCACCACGTAAGGACATGCATCTGCAAGGCCCTTGAAAGCCACAAACGATAGTTCATCAAACATTTGCTCACACACTTGAACAAGCTGATCGGTTGAAAAGAGAAATTTTCTTTTTGACACAGTCAGCACGCCTTTCCTCAGCATCTCACCGTGTGAGGGCATTGAATTCCCTTGTTTAACGATTTCTTTGAATACTTTTTTAATCTTTCTTGCTTTTTCTTGATGTTTTCTTGCACGCCTCAGCAGCTCCGTTTGCTTCAACATCCTGTCGTAGCATGAGGAGTAGGGATGGGTCGTCGTAACGTCGACAGCTTCTACTCTCTCTTCATATTCATCAGCAATTGAAGTGTGTGTGTCTTGTCCCAGCTTTCCATTGTTCTTCATCTGATTTTCTCACAAAACATACAGCTTTTATAGAGAAATGTTAACAAAGAAAGAAGAAAAAATCACTGTTTGTGCAATGAAAACCTGTGATGTAATGCATATAAAAACAACCGCTGGTTCGTAATTGGCTAAACAAGAGGGAAGAATGTTTATAACCAGTGATTTTTGAAGACGTAATCATCTCCGTACGGTCTATGCTTCCGCTGGCGTCAGATTTTTTGTTGATAGTAAACTATTTTTGAAGTTCTACATCGATTGGATTGGATTGGATAAAAGAATAACGATTTGCTGACGTGATGTTTATGCTTCCGTTTGCATCAGATTTTTGTTGATAGTAAGTTTAGCTGATTTTATGTTGGTAACTTTGAAAAATATGAATTTAATGTTGGTGGATTTAGAATTTGATAGTTTTTAGATGAAACCTTAAAACAGTGATATAATAGGATACAATTTTTGTTTTCTAGTTGTCATATAAAAAGATATTGTAAATTAGATGCGTGGTGAATGTGTACAAGTAAAAGTTTAACAATTATTGAAGTAGTCTCCAAAAACAATCTGCACGCGATAAAGGTTAAATCTTCTTGGTTTAACAATATTAAGCATGAGTAGTGATTTAAAATTGCTGAATTTAAACAAACTTTACTGTTCTGACCTTTCCTTTTCAAAATGTTTCTACCATTGTACTAACGATTTTACTACCTTATTGTCATATGTGAAGTAATTTTGTCTCAATTTTACCCAAAAGTCTGCTCAAGCTACTGAAACTTTCTTCTAAAAGGTGTAAAACTAACGACCAGCGGTAAAAGTTTTAATTGAAATTGTATCAAATTTGTTTCTTTCACCAAACTCTTCTGGAAGAAAACTTATACTTTTGCAACGTCACTCCACTGCATGTGATTTTTCTCCAGCAAACCTGATGATTTAAAAAATTGTTGGTTATTTTCCTCTAAAAAAGTCTAAAACTAACGACTAGCGGTAATAAACGTAAATGTTTGATTAAAATACCTGTATTAAAAAGAAAAACTGTTGATTGTATATTTTTTTCTTCTGTAAGCTTACAACTAGTGATAAACAAGCAGATTTTTCTCATTGCCATTCAACATCTGTCTTTTATCATACTGGTAGCTATTATGAAATCTGTACTCCCCGAATATTGTATCTGCAGCTAGGTCTAAAATCTATACTCCTCCAAGATTGTATCTGCCGCTAGTTCTGAAATCTATACTCCTCCAAGATTGTATCTGATGCTAGTTATTATGAAATCTATACTCCTCCAAGATTGTATCTGCCCTTGTTTTTCTGAACTGCTGGTAATACTAAAGTTATTAAATTATTTTCGTACGTACGTTTTCAGCTAGTGATAGAAACGCAAATTTTTTCCTCAAACATCTGTCTTTCATCACACTGGTAGTTATTATGAAATCTATACTTCTCCAACATTGTATCTGATGCTAGTTCTTCTAAATCTATACTCCTACAAGATTGTATCTGCCGCTAGTTCTAAACTACTGGTTGTACTAAAGTTGTTAATTATTTTCTTTTGTATGTTTTCAGCTAGTAAGAAAAATACAAATTTTTTCCTCAAACATCTGCCATTCATCACACTGGTAACTACATTTATACTCCTCCAAAGTTTTCTTTCTCCAAGATTGTATCGTAATAACACTAAATCCATTGTCTACATAGTTCTACTGGAATCGATAAAAATTAATTCTAACCAACTGCAGAACTGATATCACAATAACCTTATCGAGTATAGGAAAATATCTCCAATAAATACATCTAGAAGAGCAAAGATGCAACATTCTAGGGATCAAAACAATAAATCAAAAAAGAACGAGACCACATGATTTTATAAACAATTTTCAAGAAACAATGTGAACACCTATGTGCAACTGATGCTTCCGCTCGCAAGGAAGTTTGTTTATGATGTAATACCAAAGACTTCTATCTTCAGTCACGACGTAGAAGTTAATGTTTCCGTCATACAACAACTGTGCATGCAGTAGGACAAACGATCGTTTACGAGTTAAAAACCAAAGTGAAATTAATATTAATTGGAGAACTTCTGAAATGGGGATATTCTGAAGCGAGGGTACAGCATCAAATCAAATCATTTTCAAAAACAAATGAAATCATTTTCAAAAACAAACAAAACCATTTCCAAAAACAAATAAAACCCCATCAAATAAAACCATTCCTAAAAAGAACTCAAACAAATAAAATCACAAAACAAATAAACCATTTTCTTTCAATTGCAAAGTTCAAACAATGTTACAACACGTTCATGCTAGTAAAATGGAGTTTCAAGTTCATGTACTTCCCAGATCGTGTTCAACGGAAATGACGTACTAGCAAGGTGGAACACGTTCAACGGAAATGACGTAGGAGCGCTCCGCAAAAAACAGATCGAAAGTGTCATTACATACTACTTATGTACGCTAGAATGTACTTTTGTCGCATCTATTCTTGCAAATAGAATTTTTAAACTATTTTGGGTCGCAGATGAAAACGGTTGAGAAACACTGCCTTACAACATTCCTGAAGCGCTAAAAGTTTCCTGTATAATGAAAGGCAAGTTCCGACCTGACAACTTGCTTGCATTGTAGGTCAAAAGATTCATAATAACTCCGCATCAAACAAAAATATTTCGGGCCTACAAGGCTAGGTTACTCGTTGTGATGAACATTTATTCTTTACTTATACTCTTAAGACGTCTTTTTAAAACGTGGTGCACAAAAGCCATCACCTTGCAATTGTAGAAGAGTATGTAGAATGTCATCGCCAAGTATTTGACAGTTCGGAACTGCTTTGAAAGTACGATCGTGTCGAGCCTAAATGATTCGTTCCAGCGTTCTAGGGTTAAAAGTAATTGGATTAGTTAGGGCTGTCTATTGGTTTGTTTAAGCTTAGCTTTGGGCAAGGATTGCCCTAAAACAAGTTGAAAGTGTCTGTTCAAACTGTCTGCTACTAAGGAAGTTAATTGTTAACGAAACGAAATTAAAGCAAAGCAATTTTGCGTCGAAACGAAACGAATTTTTAAAATATTTTGGAAATATTTTCGTTTCGAACACCCCTACTACCTTCTAGGTCCTATCCTTCGGACAAAGAACTTATGCTCGAAAAATTGAAACTTTCAGCTCACTCTATTAAAACATATACGTTTGCAGAACACAGTATAATCTTTTTGTTTTTCGTCGTTTGAGCTATTCGTTCTGAGCATTATGCAGGAAGATATACCTACACTGCGTGTGCGCCCACGCTCGGTTTGCGAGTCTTCAGTTAGACTGGGGCCACCACGACGGGTAGACTGCTTGGTCCACCACTTGTCTGCCACATGAAGATAGATGCACCTCGTTAAGTGTCTTGCCCAAGGACACAACAAGCGAGCTTGCCGGCTTGTTCTCCACACTATCCCTATTTGCTGAGCGCCAAGCAGGGAAGCTGTGAATACCATTTTTTTAAAACTTTTGGTATGTCTCGACTTGGGAAGTGAACTTCAGGTCTACCGACTGCAAAGCGGACGCTCTAACCACTACGCCATCGCGCCGGTACACCGGTATAATCATCGGTCATCACAGTCACTTTTCCCTAGCAGAAAAATAACCTCCCTCTTTTATGCACGTCTTGGTCTGGTCTTTTAGGTCTTCACTTTTCTCTCTTCACTCTTCTCCCCATTTTTTTTCTTTTTTTGTTTGTCCGCTAATATCAATACCTTCCATGCGTGACGTAAAAAAGGATCATGCTCGGGGCAACCAAAAAATTGCTTTATAATAAGAAAGGTTTTGCAGACGGGGGAATACTCCCTACGCTTAAACAACAAATTGGCAAAGCTTTAAAAACTGGGGAATATCCAATACGCTTAGAAATGCTTTTCAAAGTTTTCACTTTTTTCTCTTGATTCTTCTTTCCTCTCCTTTTCTTATTTTTCTCTCCACTAGTATAAACACTCTTCAGGCGTGACGAAACAAAAAATCATGCCCGAGTCAACCAAAAAATTGCTTATTAATAAGAAACATTATGCTTATTAATAAGAAACACTTTGCTTATTAATAAGAAAACTTTATTGGGGAATACCCAATACACTTAGAAAACAAATAAGTAAAGCGTTGGAGGCGAGTAATACCGAAAACAATTACCAAGAACAGTGAACTCTATTGAAACAGCATAATGGCTTAAATATTCCCTAAATTATTATTTTTACACTATTTATAGGCCTATACTCAACAATTAGATACCATATAATACAAAATGAACAGTAAAAAGCAATACCGACTGCGAAGCAGACGCTCTAACCACTGCACCATCGCTTCGATCAGTACTCTTTACCCTTTTTTACAATCGTGGACCCCTTGCTGTTTTTTTTAAAAATGTCATGGGACCCTAATCACAGAATAATTTATATCAACTGCTTTGGCTATGGTTTTGCTGCATAAATTCCGTAGTTCTTGGCTTTCAAACTTAAGCACGCGAGAGAAATTTGTTCCTAAATCGACTACATCAGTAATTATTGACAAAAGCCAAAGCAAAATTTGTTGCTTCCGTCATTTCTCCGCCTAAATACTTATAAATTATCTTTACGGAAGCGGATATTTTGCCCGTATTGTCACAGAAATAAAAGCAATTAACTTTCTAATATTTGAAAATTTCCGCCTTTTTATAACTTCAAGATCATATTTTTTGGCAATCAGCTCGATAAATTCGACCTACCCTCACATTGTATTCTTCTTTGAGGATATGCCGTGCACTTAGAATCAACTAAAGGGTTTTGTTACAAAAAAAATTAAAAAATCCCGGTCTTTGTTTCACTCTGATTTTATATCATAGCACATGTATCACAACATGCTGTGTAAGAAAACAACTAGTCGTATCTTATTTTTTGGTTATTTAATCACTGCTTCTTTCAATCTTGCAAGAAAATCTGCTTTTTGCTTTGTCGTATATTTGCTACGGAATAATGATTGAAATGAAATGGTTGCCTTTTAATTCAAACACAATGTTTAATTGAAGTGGTTGCATTATGCATTTACAATAGAGTTGTCGAGTTTTGCCAAAATGTTTTTTTAAAAATACAAAAATGTATGTTTTGCGAAATAAAGCCAAAAAAGAAGTAACCCCCAGTGCTCACGCAAGCCCTCTAAATTTTTCACGGAACCAGGTTGAACAGCTTTGAATTAGATCAGCTTAGGGCTTAGATCTTGGTTTTCTTCGTTTAAATTGTGGTTTTTAATAAACCAGTCGAACTTTAACAGCGGCCTCTCTAGCAAAGACATGTTCTTTATCTACAATATAAGCCACTAATTCTTCATATTTGAATCTAACTCTAGCTTTATTTTTAACATTTTGGTAGTTATAGAATTTATAATATTATTAAATCCGGTACAGTTTGCTGAACCGATAGTTCTTACTCAAAAAAACTGAATGATAGCCCTTCCGAATGTCGCCGGCAGAGCTGGCTAGTCCAGTTATAAATTCTCTTGTGCGTTGTATGAATTTCTATCGACAAATAAAAACGTTGCGACTATACAGCACAGGATGATTCAAAAAGAATGCCCCAATTTTAACTTGCTTCATTTTCAAAACCACAAATCGCCCACAAATGATAAATACGTCAAATCAAAGAGAAGAAAATAAAATATTGGGAAATTGATATCATTGTGACGTCATAGACAAGCAAACCACTGGGCTTGTCATAATTAGACAAAGTCACGTTTTCCAGCACGATTGTTTTACCTTCTTTTTGCTCCGCACATGATGATAAGCGCAAAAGAAAAATCTTTCTGTGTTGTGCGGTTCAGCGAAACTAAATCTGCTATCTGACTGCAGCGGGTGTTTCAACAGTGTTTTGTTGTTGCTGCGCCAAGTGCCAAATGGATTCGTCGGTGGTACAAACAATTTAAGAAAACATGTTGCTTGTGTAAAAAGAAGAGCCCAGGGCGAAGGACTTCAGAGGAAGCAGTCATAAAATCTCAAGATATTTTTTCGCGAAGCCAACAGAAGTCCATCCTCCGTGCCAGCCAAGAACTTGGCATTTTTCAACCAACTGTATGATGTGTGTTAAGACGACGTTTAGTCATGCAATCATACAAGTTGCATATGGTACAAGCTCTTCATGCTGGCAACAGAGCAAAGCGTAAGGAACTTAGTAATGCCACTTTACAGGATATGGAAGATGACAACTTCTTACCACGTTTGAATTTTTGTGAGGTAGCAACATTTCATATCAGCGGCAAAGTTAGCCGTCACAATGCCAGAATGGGGACAAATTGATCTGGTTAAAATATCGCCCTAATGTTTTGTGTTGTAGGAGGAGAGCACATAGAACACTTATGAAACGGTTTGCAGCTTACCATTCATAACTTGTAACACCATTTACTGCTTTTTGTAATTGTTACACTTTGGTAACAACTGTCTCAAAAATTTTTTGTTTGTTAATGAGGATATTCGTGACAATGACATCACAGGGATATGTATGTTTATGACGTCTCCATAATATCAATTTTTGAAAATACTATTTCCTTCCCTTTTATTTGATATATGTTTCATTCACGGCCGGTTTGTCGTTGCAAAGAAACAGCTAGTTAAAATTGGGGCATTCTTTTTGATTAAATATAGCAGGCATTTCTTGTTTGTCAAGTAGCCTACATTGATGTCATGACTAGATATAATTGTTTTTTCGACAAATTAATGGATAAACTTGGCGTTTTGCTCCTTTTAGTAACCGAGGATCTTTTTTAGACTACGGTAGGTGTTATTGCTAGTGCAACATATAAACTTACACTACACTAGCAATAACATCTAGCGTATCTTGAAGCAGCTTCCCAGTTTTTGAGGGAAGCGAAACGTCAAATTTACCAATAAAATTGTCAAAAGAACAACTATATCTGTTTATGATAGGTACTTTTTTGAATCACCCCGCACATTGAGATAATAAAGTAAATGAAAAGAATCGTACAGACGAAACGTTTTATAGTAAAGAAGGAGATTCTATGTTTGTTGCGAAATTACTGATGTAATCAAAAATAAATCCTAGGTTCGATTATCGAACTGGTCTTGCTATTTACATGTTTATGGAAAATTGCGGTAGCGGCAGCTTCCTAAGCGAGTTGGATGCTCCCTCACTATTTCCAGCTACATGCGCTAACTGACTTTGTTTGATTTTATCACCCATCCATTGTTGTGACGTGGAAAGTGCTAATCGTTATAACGAATTCGTTTTCAGGTGTTGAACGGTCATAAAAATTGCAGCAATTTTAATGACGAGTGCTGTTTGCCACGACATAGAAAGAAACGCCATATCTCGTCCAACCACCATTTGATTGCAAATACGCACTTGAGAAGGATTGTTTGGTTGATGGGAATTATGGCCTTGGCTGGCAACTTAGTAAGTTATCTTCAGTATTGATGAGACAGACATTCTTAGCTCGAATGCATTCTCCGTGCTTTCGTAAAATGCAGTTTACGATAATTTTTTGCAATTGGTTGTAATATTTATAGGAACAAGTGCATTGTGTTTACAGTATAGGTAACTACACAGCTGGTATAAACACAAATGGTTCTATGTTTCACTTAAATAAGTTTTTTCGTGATTGAAGTGTTTAGTTATATTTCACAGAAATTTTCAGGCAGTAATCTTAGTGGAAGGGAAAGCAGTTTACGGATTAATTGGGAAAAGTTTTTCCGCTCCTATAAGAACCAACCATCTTCTGATCCTCAATCTTGCTATGGCCGACCTCTTTATGGGAATCTATCTTTTGATGCTTGGGATTATTGGGACCAAGTATGATGGGGACTTCTGTCGTCATAAACTGCACTGGCGATCCAGTATCACCTGTCAGGTTATGGGAGTGTTGACGGTGATATCGAGCGAGACTTCTGTTGCTACAATGGTGACGCTCACTTGTTTTAGAGCTTTTGCGGTTTTTAAGGTAAATTTAGCTTTGCATTTTTCGGCATTGTTAGTATGTCAAGCAGAAAAATTCATTTGTGTATTGCTAATAATTTTAGATATAATCTTGATACTAATATGTCCATTCATTAGAATTTTTTAAATACATTTACTTTTGCAGCCCTTCGAAGCATCAAACAAACCTTCTTGGCGGATTGTTCTTCTCCTAATTTTGTTTGGTTGGTGTTTTTCCTTTATTCTCGCTTTCCTTCCCTTTTCCGGTTCTTTGCAGTACATGTTTGCGGATGAGGCTATAATTAGCGACAGTTATTTTTTTCGGAACGATGTAGTAAGCTTTAATTCTGCCAAGAGGTTGGCGAAAAAACTGTTGACCTATGATCCAGTATTGGTGACGTCATCGATCGACACGGTTGAGCGAATTCGAGAAGCTGCTTCGTGGCAGGAGCTAAACGACATTATGGTTGCGCTGAACATAACAATGTTCCCCAAACCTACCAAATTTATAGGGTGAGTGATTGCATTCTTTTTCCAATCTGCAGTGATATTGTATAGTTCAGACTTGCATGAAAGTAATAACAAAATGTTTAATGCTGATTTGGAGTTTACACTTTTTTTACTTCATATTTTTACTTGTAAACATTCTGCTTGTGGAATTAGTCAAAACAAGGAAGTTTGTTGCATTCTTGTAATGATTTCATTGTGATGACTGACACAGTGCATAGCGGGTTGCAGAGCCCCCACTTTGTGATCCGTAAACATTGGCTCAGTTTCCTCGTCGAGTCATACCAAGAAATTAAAAAAAATGATATCCCGACTTGTGGTGGGGGAGCCTAACAGTCTACTCGCCGTTGTGGCTCAGTCTGACTAAAGACATGTAAACAGAACGTAAGCTGATGTGCTTGAATGAATAAATTGTGTTGACAACCATGGCGCAAGACGCATTTTATTGAAAGGGAGAGCTTGTTACGTGGATATACTTTTGGAAAGTTCGTTTGGCCCTTTTTTTAAAAAAGACTTCTTTGTTTTCGGAGATCAACTTTTGTAACTAAAAATCATTTTCTCCTCTTTCTCAAGTTGAAGGATTTTTTTGAGGCAGGATCAAAGTGTCGAGTTGCCGCCAGCTCCCTTACTTCTTACGTCAGTGGTTTACAAACACGGTGTTAACTTTATTGAATAAGAATTGTTCCACAATTATAAAATTAGACTTGGGTGACAAAATTTCGCTGACAGACCAAGGAATGTCAGTATTAAGCATAGACCACCTAAATTGGTTACTATACAACAAAATAAACACGAGTTGAAACTTGTGTGCCCATAGATCAGGGTTTCTTAACTGGGGGTAAATTTATCCCTTGGGGGTAACTTTCGTTAGAAAAAAATTCACTCTTTTACCTAATACCATAGGAATTTGTAGAAGTGAAAATATAAAAAAATGTTTGGGGTATATTTTACTTTTGAAATTTGCCAAGGGGTAAATAACAGAATAAAGGTTGAGAACCTCTGGCGTAGATCAAACAACTGCATTGTGAAGTGTATGACTAATAATTGGGAAAGTGCACTAATTTGACAGTGGATATACATTTAAGATCATCCAAAAGCGAAATAAGTTTTAACAAAAGTCAAAGCACTAAGTTTAAACAGTTGCAGAGTTGTAGTAGTTTCCTTTTTTTGCTTGAGTTCAATTCGATTCTTCCAGTCTAGTTATGGTCAAGGCTTGACGTCAAGACAGTGTTCTGTAAGCTTAGGTACTTTCCTTTGCTCTAAAGAAAAAATTGGAAGATGAACTGAAAAGAATAGGGGACTATAGTGTGTTGGAAAAACTTTCACACTTGAAATGGGCTACTTCGATTGCAGTGGTTAACAATGCAAACAAAAACATTTACGATATCTGAGATTTTAAAGCGATAATTGCGGTATTTTCAGTGCCCAACACTCTTTCTCTTACTGGACTCGTTACTAGAAGTACACAGGGTGGGCCGTAAGTCGCGCACCAAAACATTTAAGACAATTTTGGTTATATAATCGTTATTTTATTTAAAATAAGCTTATCTAAGGAACTGATGACACGTTGTACACGCTGATACAATCACAAACAAATGCTCAAACTCTGTTTTCACAAGAACTTACAAATGCTCACACTCCACGCAATTTCTTGGTGCGCGACTTACGGCCCACCCTGTATAGCTGAAGACAATTATATTCCACGCATCTCAAATTGCAGGACCAAGCAAAAAGTGTTTGAGTACCAATTTCCGATTTGATTTAATCCTCGTACGTTGATTACATTTTGTAATGTCAAAGTTGATTGGGGGTCACATTTGACCCCATGCTTAAAATCACTTTAATCATGATTTTAAGCAATGCTGAATGTTTCGTTTGTTACTAATATCAATCAAAGAAGCTATAAGAATATCAAAACAATTCTGTTTGCATAACTTTAGTAGGGCTGCAGTGTCTATATTTAAACATAAAAAATTAACAAGGTCAATTTTTCTCCTCAAGTAACCTGAAGAGAATTTGTAAGAAATTTGAACACAAGTGTGATTTATAATAGGATTAGAACTTGATCTAAGTTGATATTTTAGGCACAGTAGACGCCGCTTATTAAGCCCGCTTCGAGACCGACGGACGATTTTTCTAAATATTTTGAGCTAAAAAATTTGTGGCTAACTGTAATAAAGATAAAAAGTTTAAAGCTAATTATATTGTACACAAAAATTTGTAAAGAAAATACATATTCGGATAATAAATTTTTGATATTTAAAATCAAAGAGACCGCGTATGTGCTCTCGCACGCAATTAACGCACTACAACTACTGCACAACATGCGCTGTTAATAACGGTTCCTTTAAACTTGACGCACTTCAAAAGCACAACTACAATAGCAAAGTTTTTATCTTTTTGGATAAAGAAAAGCATTAATTTATTACAAAAACTCTTATTGGGCGCCACCCAATCTAGAAATGGGACTTTTTTGTGTAGTAGAATCTTAGGTTGCTTCGAACTATCAAATTCATTGGAACCTGGCGCCAGATCAACTAGCTTTTTGGCAGTAGGTCTTCCCTTTGATCACTGCCGCTTTACTGATTGACCGTAATTTGTGTATTGTGACGTTGTTTCATTATTTCATTGAGTTCCCTTTTTTTTGCATTATCGTGCAGGCGCAGCTTGCTACATGTAAAACATAATCAGTTTTTCGACTGCCAGCATCTAATCTGGGCAGCTCAGCAGCTTGGGGTGGAAAAAAGATAGATCCTCGGCCCTAGATTTGTGCTAGCCCGGATTGAGTTTGGGTGCCTGACCAAACGACGACGACCACAACGAGTTTTTAGACATGAAGGGTTTGTGACAAAACAAAAGAACTTTAGACAACAACCAAAATGCTTGATGTTTATCCATACAGAGAAAAAAATCAAGAATTACGTAATGAAATTTATGATACGAATTATTTATAGGAGCTGGTGTTAGCCTGTTAAGATATTAATTTAATTAATTGATGTTAAGGCATATAGGCTAACTGCAATCAGTTGAATAAAATACCATACTGTCACAACCGGTTTCGTTCCTATTAGGACTCTGCAGATGGACTCAGGTGTTGAACCGACGATCACATGAATTGCTTTTTGCGGTTTATACACCTCCGCCATCGGTGATACCAACTGGTGCTGTTAATTTCAAGCTTGTATATTATGCACGCTCACTATAGTGAGCTTAATGCGATATTTGCTTTAATATAGCAGGCATTCCTCATATGTCGAGTATAACGATATTTCAATCAGATTACTTCGTTCTTTCGACAATTTTCTATTTAAATTTAACGTTTCGCTCCTCTTAGTTACCGGGAAGCTTCTTCAGAACACGGTAGATGTTAATAATGTGACCATCTACCGTGTTCTGAAGAAGCTCCCCGGTAACTAAGGGGAGCGAAACGTTAAATTTAAATAGAAAATTGTCGAAAGAACGAAGTGATCTGATTGAAATATTTGCTTTAATTCCCAGCCAAGCCAGTGCCTCTATTACGTTTAATTGCGTCATAGTGCTACCTGTTTGGTGAAATGCTCAAGACGTGGATTGCTTTACTTGTTTGATATCGATAAGGTCAATTGAGAATTTGTTTCATTCAATGGTAAACAAAAAGTTATGACAATAACCATACAATTTTGATCAATACTCTTAGTATAACCACAGGCATAGCTAAGGGGCCTTCAGAAGTCATGAACTCCCAAAATTTTTAATATCCAATCAAGGAATTACAGCATTTTTTGCCGAAAATGGAAAAATTAGTCACCTTCTAAAAAATGGTTCATTCAATCAATATCATATTTTTATCCGTTCAAAAATTTGTCACTGGCAATGGCACTGAGCAAACACAGAGCACATACAACTATATAGTTAAGGGCACACACTGATCAAAAATTTTAATTTTTATGGACTTCTTGTTTTCAGTCGATCTTTGACTGAAATTTATCATAGATTTCAAAGGTGCACTTGAAAATTGTGCATACCCAAGTGTGTGCCCTTAAATAAAAATAGTCATTATCAAAAGTGGACCGAGTGGCCAATTTTAGGATTTGAATCCAATCCTGCTCGGAATACACAACTCTGAATACTGATCTAGCTTCTGCTACGTGCAAAAAACTTAATCCTAATTCTGGTCTAACTCCGAAAAAAAACGTTACCACTTTTTTACTGTATGCTTTACATTCACGTGTAGTTACAGTGGAATTGACAGAAGTAGTATTTTCCACTTCTGATCCAGATCTGATCCTGATGATTTTGAAAAACTGCCTTTCTGATTCAATTCTAAATTCAAATTGTTTCTGAAATCCTTTCGGATCCGACTCCTGAAATTATACCCTGGTCACATATGGTCCTCACAGTACTCACTACAGTAAAAACTAGGCTTATTGAAATAAAACTTTTCAAGAATCTGTGTAGCTGCATTAATTGCTATTGCGCCTGATGGGCCAGATATGAGCAATAAAATGCAGAAATGAGCTTGTTTTTAAAAGATGTGTTTGTAGGCTGCTGCAATAGATGCTCAGAATTCAGATATAGAGCACAAAAATTGATAGAAGATGAGGGAGATGGACAGTGCAATAACCTAGTAGCTTGAAAATTCAATGGAAGATGTAGATGGACCTGATGTAAATAGCGTGATGATTTGTTAAGAAAAAGGTTGTCATTAATCCGGATTTTCCCGGACGTGTCTGTGATTAAACAGAAATCTAAAAAATTAATAAAGTGGTTGTAATATTTTCCAAAATCCTTTAAAAAATCGTTATATGTTTACCTTGACCTCAACATTAATTTTGAGCAAGTGGTTAATAAATTTTTTTAAAAAATTGTGGGTTGTACTTCAACTAAGTTTTGACATATAGCTTACAGCAACAGTGAGGTTGTTTTGACTTGAATTTCGTCACCATCACTCACTGTGTGCCCCATTAATGTGTTGACTGCAGTTGTGTAAGCGCATTAAAATATTTGTGCAAGTGCGTTAAAATTAGCTTTCTTTTTGTGTAAAAACTGCAAACATCCCTCATCTCCTCTAGGAGGCAAAGCCTTAATATCATCGTTATTTTCGACTTCTGAGAGCTATGCAACTACACCCTAGGCTGTGTCGTTCCAAAACATTTTGGCCTCTTTTTTAGAAAATCCTGGCTTTGCCACAGCAGGCTGCAGGTGATAAGTTAACCTGTTCGATTCCAAGCTTTGACCAAACCAATCGTTTTATTATTCCAGTCATATTGCTCATCCACGTATCTCTTAGCCAGCCAACCGGTCTACTCCAGTTGGTGTGAACAAAAAGAATTGGTGCAGTTACTTTTTGTTTGCATATGCGACTTACTAGGCCAACCAACAAAGCCGATGTTTCAACCATCATTACAAAATTGCAGTGGATCGGTATTAAGACATTTTCAAATTTTGAAGCTACAGCTTTCATCCATTTATGATTTACCATTTACTTTTCTCGATAATTCTATTTTTGCTAGTAGTAGTTCTACGAAAGTGTGAGCATACCTGGGTTTGAAGTTGCCATCATTCGTTTCAGATATTACGGCGCTAGCAGCGTTTGCATCTTCAGATTTCTAGTATCACCATCTGATCCAGCTTGGAAATTTTCATTATTTATAAATCTTTTCAACTTCTTTGCTTTTATTTTTGTGCTTTGCACCTACGTTGCCATAATTTGGAAAGTCATTGGAAAGAAGTCGACAGAAGACGTTAGAAAGCCCAGTGGACGAGAACTAAAAGAATTGAAGAGTAAGTTTTACTTTTTGCATTTTTATGCTTGGTCGAAATAAAGACTTTTTTCGAGATCAAGTTTTTGAAATCAATGATTTTGCCTGTTTTTGTGTCGCATAATCACATTTTATTTCCGGAAACCGATGGTTTTGGCCTTTTACAAGTTGAAGGCGCCACTTTCTTTGACGATCAAATTTTGTATAGACTCAAAAAATGAGATAACAGAAGATTTATATTTTACCCCGAAATCTTTTAATTTATCTCATGTGGGATAATTGAAACCAGTTTCCTTGCCTCTGAGGTAACTTCTGAATAACGTTCTCTGGTGTTTTGCTTAAGTACAAAAAATTTCCACCATTTTGTAGGAATGCAGAGCAAGATTTTTCGATTGGTGGCGACGGATTTTTGTTGCTGGGTTCCTATCTCCATTATGGCTTTTGTCAACTTCAGTGAGATTGAAGTTCCCAACTTCACATACGTCTTTTCTGCCATTGTTCTTCTTCCAATCAATAGTGCTCTCAACCCGATCCTTTATTCTGATGTGTGTGAAAAGATACTGGCCAAGATAAAAAATCTAAAAAAACTTGTAAACCAATAGACTCCAGCAAATCAAAAAGATAAGGAAAGGTGATAAACTTTCATTCCTTGAAATTCAAACGACGCTACATCACAGACCAATATATTCATATCTAATGTGAAACCTTTTTCACAATTGGTGTTTTTTCCCTGAAGATTTTTATTTGGAGATACATTTTTGTAACAGCATTACTTAAGTGTGTATATTCTTTTGATCACTTTGGTGTAATTAGCTCCCAGGGTTACGTAATCTACCACCATTCTTCCATCTCCAAGAATGGAATTGAGTAACGACAACTTCAATAGCAACACCTATTTGCTGTTTGGTTTCTTTTTACTCACCACGTGGTGCAGTGCCAACTATTGCAAATAAACGTTGGTGAATTCTGCAAGTGTAACAACCATGCGTTACCATTTTGTATTCAAAAGCTCTTGAGATTTGTATCTGAGCTTCGATCCATAGAGCTTGCGATTATATTTTGCTCTTTCAGTTACAAATTAATACAGGCAATCATCATACAAAATTTTGTTTTTTCGGTTTGTCATGTTAGCGTTATTTTAACTAAAATTTATAGTCAAACCGATCTGGGATATTTTACCTGCATCATCACACAGAAAAGCTTTCATGATTAGTTTCCTGTTTGACGAAATGGGCTACTAAGTTTGAAGTAAACAACTTTTTAGAAAAATGATTCAGTGTGTTCGCAGGGCAGTGCTTCTGAAGCATTAGGTTCATGCTTGAAGAAGAACGTGAAAGTTGCTTCTCCCATATTGCAAAATTAAATCAGAGTGGAATTGAGATCGCAACTAATCGTAATTCTGACGCATTATCCAAAACAATGCAGTACAAAAGTTGCTTTTCAAGGGCCAAAAACTCAGCAGTATATTGGCACTTCAAGAATTCCTAATCTCGAGACGAAGGACGCGCACAGTATGTCTGTATTTTCTTTTCTTTTTTGTATTGAGCACTTCCACAGCTATTCAAAAAAAATGAATTGCCGACGATTTTGATTTTTGTTCATTAGGTGTGATTTTTTGCATCTTTTTTTATTTCGTAAATTTTTTCCTGTTTTATAAATCCAATGGGCTGCGTACTTGCATTCCTTCTAAATTTATTACTGTCACGTGTCAAGATGCATCTTCTCTTGAAAACTGTAAGTTTCTGTGATATTTTTGATCTTACCGTTTGCTTATTGTTTTTGTTTTTAAAGTATATTTATGAAGTTAAAGAGAAAAAAATGAATTTACCACAACCAACAATGGATTGTTAAACGGCTGTTAAGACTGCATCCCGCAGGTTTTTATGCTTTTCATTATAGTTTAACCATAGAACGGTAACCAGGGGTGATTTTCCTAGTTATTTTGTGAATGACGCAATTTACTCACGAGGCATGATGGGAATTGCTTGACTGGCTCAGTGTCTTGTCTGATTTGAGTTGTGGATTTGTGCTGTCCGACTTTATTACTTGGTTATTTCCATAGAATGCATTATAGAGAGAATTTCTCCCACACTGTTACCGTATGTTGTACAGCCTGGGTGGAATTTTCTCATTGTTAGCCAGGTGCTATGGGACTTGGGTCATGGGACTCAGCCAGTACATAGTCCCATCTCTTCGTCATATGGCAGGGTATCTATGATCCAGATCAGACACAAGAAAAGGATCGTGACCGAGGGTTTATCCTTTTAGCACCGCAACCTGCTGTGTTGCGTAGATCAGTTGCTGGCAGTGACGGATTAAGTCAGCACCTTGTTTCGTCATCCAAAACTATCAGACCCATTATTCCTCGAGGTGCCCTATGTATGGGACATGTTAAAATAATGTGGCCTGCAGTTTGTTCACTAGCACCAGACTCGCATTTCGCTGAAGAAGCGAGACCCCATTTGTGCATGGATGAACCGAAACGCCCAAGTTCAGCACGCAGGCAATTGAGTTTAACCCAAGCTCTTCTGGCCAAACTCATTCCAATAGGCATTGTGCTCACCCTAGAAATATGGACATCGAGCGCTAACACACTCTTGGAGTACTTTGTGTTCCATGCCAAGTTCGTCCATTGGGCAGCGCGGATGCCCAACTCAGATAAGTTGTGCAATAGTTTCCACGCGGTAGGAACAAACGGGTGTCTAGATTCCAGTCTCTCCTTGCTAGCAGCCTGCGGATCAGTAAGCTGGCCACGCAGAATGTGGCCAGGGTCCAAAAAACTGCGATTAGTCAAGGAGAGTGTCGCTCCTTGGCGGCGAAGCTCAGCTGGCTGGATGCCTGAGAGAACTGGAAGGTTGTCCGTTGGATTGGGACGTAGGCATCTAGTGACATTGCGCAAAGCGTCATTAAGAACACCGTCAACGAGGCGAATATGCGTGCTGTGACACCAAGCTGGTGCACAGAATTCAGCAGTCGAGTAGATTACAGACAAGGTAGCTGTGCGCAATGTCTTGGCACTAGCGCCCCGTACCGAACCTGCAAGTCGCCTCAACAGCGAAACGCAGGCAGATAGTTTTTTGCGCAATGCCTCAAGGTGATGATGATACATAAGCGCTCTGTCCAGTTTTACACCGAGATATGTCAGCACTGGGCAAATGATAAGGCTTTACCTTTGTCCTTAACTTTTAGCTCACGTTTAGCCTCTCGATTGTGGAGATGAAAGGCTGCAGTTACCGTTTTAGCATGAATGAGCTTTAGTCACCAAGTTTGGAGATATGAGATATGCAGAAAGTGTAATCATGTCTTTTCTCAAAGTTCTTTCCAACACCTTGCGATCTCCAGATGAGTAGAGGATCGACAAGTCGAGGTCTAAGACTGTCCAGAACATCGACTTTTCACACATTAGCCGGATAGCACGGAGTATGTTAAACAATCTTACTAATAGGTCACGACAATTTTCTCTTCAATGTCTCGTTTCAGCAAATGCTATTGCTAGTCAGCTGGCAGAAAACGGGAAATAAAAGGGTGCAAATCGAGAGATTTCTCAATTCTTAATGCAGGAATTGTCTGACCTTTGGAGGGCTACTGCTTCAGATGCAGTAGATATCTCTGGAGATTTTTTCCAAAAGAATTTGCTGCTGCCCTCCACCACGTAAAGCTCCGGGTTTTGACTCTATTCTTCCGGAGCTTTTAATCCATGCTGGTCCCGGCTTGAAGTTCTGGCTACGTGGCTTCCTTTCTTCCTGCTTGCGCCGACTGAAAATTCCAAAAGTCTGGAGAAGGGTGCTGGTGGTGGCGACTCCTAAGCCCTCACATCCTGTAGAATACCCACACACCCACCCGTCCCATCTCTCTACTCTGAGTCCCTTACAAGATCCTCGAACGACTGATCTACAATCGCGTCGAACCAATAGTCGACCCCTTGCTTCCAAAGCAACATGATGGATTTCGAAACGGAAAGTCTATTGTAGATCAGGTAGTTTTGCTTACGCAAAACACTGAGGATTCTTTTGAGGCAAGAAAAGAAAGCTGGTGCCGTGTTTGTTGATATAACAGCTGCTTATGACATTGTCTGGCACCGTGGTCTCACGTGCAACCTGCTGATACTTCTGCCGGACAAGCACATGGTCCGGATGATTATGGAACTTGTTTGGAACAGAAGCTTCACCCTGATAACTGGTAACAGCAATCCAAGCAGGCTCCGATGCCCGAAAAATGGTGTCCCTCAGGGATCAGTTTTAGCTCCTCTTCTTTTCAATATGTACATATAGAATCTGCCTTCCATAATCTGCAAGAAGTTTGCCTATGGTGACATAGTCCCATGATCCAAGAACACTCCTTCACCAGAAAAAAATAATCTGGCCGGTATAAGCTTTTGTCAAATCAATTGATACACTTTACAGAAAAAGTTCAGTGAGATAGAATAGCATCGGTTATCATCATATTTTCATTATTATATTCAAATTCTTCCGGTGCCAAAGTGGTCATGCAGTCATGTTAAGCAGCTTCTGTTGTACTAAATGTTACATTCTCTCTCACTTTTTCATAAAAACATGGATGTGACAATTCAGTGTACGATATCATATGATTATATCACTACATACTGGCTGTAGATCAGAGGTATTGCTGAAACATCAAACACTCAAAATTCCAGGTTCTCTTTCTGACAATTTTAATGGTACTTTTATGGAGTACTCCAAACCTTTTGTGATAACATCACGAACGACTACCACTAAATCTAAATAAATATGTTTGTCTACTAAATAAGGTGAGTGATAGCAAAATATTATTATTATATATATTTTGGTAGTCGCTTTTTAAAGAAAAAATGTTTTTAGTTAAATAACACACATTTGCTGAGCTAAGAATGCATTTTATTGATCCTTTATTCTGTGGTTGTCGATCACTTTCATGAATCAAAATTTTTTCACCAACAGGATCAAATAACTTTTTGAAGTGAGGCTAAGGACTGTCCAAATTTTCATTAATGCATAAGGATCATGCTTAAAACAAAAGATAAGCAACGATTAAGTGTTGGGAACGTATTTAATTATTGAACATGAAAGGAACTAAAAGTAGAAAAGCTTTAAAACGACTTTACTGTTTCTTCTTGATGCCAGCAATCATCCATACATGTCAGTGCGGTTGACACAATCCTTACATCTCCAACTTCATAAATTGAATTTCCCGCAAACAAAACTACTTGTGTTAATTTAGAAATTTGACTCCAACGCTTGTTTTCATAGTGCAATGTTTCTCAAACTTTTTTGTCGGTTGGCGCAGTAAAAAACAAATAAAATTTCGTAGCACACCAGAAAAACAACAGTTATGTATTATTGTAAAATGGAAAATCATTTAAATTGTATTTAAGTATTAACTTCAACGTGAAGGATGTGCCTGTTTTTGAGAGCAAATGTGATCTAATGGAGGCTTCAAAGTCGACAAACAAGCTCGCATTTCAGCGTCGATTGTAAGAAGTGTCTTTCTCTTCTTTGACTTGATTTCAGTCAGTGATGAAAACCCAAACTCACAAAACCATGAAGGTGCAAATGGAAAAATTATCTAGATTGCTTTTAAACTGATTGCAGGATATGACTTATTGATTGAGATCCAAATCTCATCGAGGCTTTTCTCGGCAAATCTTGACTGATAAAATGTATCGTTTTTAAAATCAATGAGCTGCTCTTCTTCAGTTGTAAGTTTTGCAGCTTCATATTTTTCAAGCGAATTGCTGACCCATCCATATTTTTAGTTGCAACTGTCGGGAAGTAATGCTGCAGTGTTGACTGCAGATGTATCAATGTGAACAGAATTTCGGGGATGAGTTCTTTATTTGAAGCATATTTGTTGTAAATAGGAAAGCAGTCAATGACTCCTTTTGTGATCTTACTTTGCCACAGCATCAACTTTTCGCCAAATAATTTCAGTTTTGAGGATACAGTGATGATTTTTTTTGGTGGTCCTTGAAGACTTAAATTCAGTGAATTTAATTTGTCAAATAAATCAGAGAGAAATGTCACCTTAATCCAATTAATCCGATTAAGCTGGCCCGATGCATGTACCGCTAATACTACAAATCCCACAACGCCTTACTAGTATGTTGGCGCGCAGTCGAAACCAGCAAACGCTCCTTTTTTCTGTTGAGAGTCATTAATAACCATGCTGCAGTCACATCGGCCAAATTAATTTCAACCTCCAATAAAATAGCCAAACGAAAGATAGACAACAGGAGCTTTCAAGACAGGTGGGAAGCAGATCATCTGTTTACGAATATAAAGGAGAGGCCTGTTTGTCTTGTGTGCGGAGCTAAAGTGGCTGTAACGAAAGAATATAACATAAAAAGACATTGCGAAACAAATTATTATGAGAAGCATAAGGGCCTGAACGTAAAGCAGAAGCTGCAAAAGGTGCAGGAGATGAAAAAAGTCTAGTTTCCCATTAAACTACGTTCATGAAAGAAAAATCAAAAAGAAGCTGCTGTAAAGGCCAGCTTTATTGTGGCAGCAGAGATAGCAAAATCAGCCCGGCCCTTTTATGAAGGAGAGTTTGTCAAAAAGTGCATGGTCAAAGTTTGCGACAGTGTGTGCCCAAATAAAAAGCAAGATTTTTTAAATGTTAGCCTGAGCCGAAACACCGTAGTTGAAAGCGTGTGTGAGCTTTCCACTAATCTACATAAACAACTAATAAGAAACGAGAAAGATTTTATTGCATATTTTTTTGCTGTGGATGAGAGCAGCGACACGTCTGATACTGCCCAGTGGTCAATTTTCATCCGTGGAGTAGACTCGAGCCTGTGTGTCACAAAGGAACTTTTACGATTAAAATCAATGCATAGCACAATCACAGGAAAAGATATCTTTAAAGAGGTATCCAAATGTATAACTGAAATGAGCCTTCCTTGGAATAAACTCGTGGGACTGACAACAGATAGTGCGCCAAAAGAGTTGATTGGTCGGCAGAGTTTAGAAGAAGATGCAAGTGAGCTTGCAGTTTATCACTGTATTATCCATCAGGAAGCGCTGTGTGGCAAAGCTCTGCAAATGGAACATGCTATGAGCTGCATATCATGAGTAGTTAACTTCATAAGAGTCAAAGGTTTGAATCACCGGCAGTTCAAGTCTTTTCTGGAGGAGTTTGATTCGGAATACAGAGATGTGCCCTATCAGATAGAGGTGAGATGAAAAGTATTGAACAGATGTTTTTAGCTACGTGAGGAAATCTGTCAATTTGTGGAAAACACAGAGAAAGACACAACTGAGCAGAAGGATAAAAAGTTTCTGTATAAGTTAGCATTTCTGTCTAACATTGTGAGCCATATCGATGTGCTTAACCTGCAGCTTCAGCGGCGGGGCCACATCATCACAGACATGTACGTAGCAATGAGAACCTTTAAAACTAAGTTGTGTCTGTGGAAGACTCAGATGCTGCTAGGAAACTTGGATCATTTTCCGTGCTGCCAAATCATGGCGGAGCAAATTTTTTCTGCCGTGCTGCCTAGTGAACAGTTTGCTGAAAAAATCAATGCGTTCAGCGCCGAATTTTCCCGGCGATTTGCCGACTTTGAGGCTCAGAAAGGGAGATTTGAACTGATCAGTAACTCGTTAGCAATCGACGTGTAAAGCACAGCAACCAGCCTCCAAATGGAGCTAATTGAACTCCAATATAATTACATGCTCAAATCAAAATATGACTCTGTCGGTGCTAGGCAGTTTCCATATTTCCTCCCTGACGCAGCGCCATAATTACGCACCCAAGCTGCTCAAATGCTTTCAATGTTCGGCAGCGCATATCTATGTGAGCAACTTTCCTTTCTGATGAAGGTGAACAAAACACCTCACAGAAGTCGACTCACTGACGAACACCTTCACTCCGTCCTGACAATTTCCTCAGCTCAGAGCCTGACCCCAGACATCAATGAACTTGCATCTAAGAAAAGATGCCAGCTATCTGGCTTATATCAATGGGCAGAGTAAATTGGAGTGTAACAAACGGAGCTTGAATATGTTTCTTATGCACCTTTTCTACTGCAAGGCATGGTCGAATAACATTATAATAGTTGAAATGTTAGATTTTTATTGAATAACATTATGATTTTTGGTTCTTTTGTTGTTGGCTTTGAAAAAGGTTTACTTTAAAAAGGAACTTGAAAGGATACAGGGAGAGACATACTTTATTTAAATAAGAAATGAATACCACCGATGTGTCTTTTGTTTCAAATTTAATTTTTTACGTATTTGTAAGATCAAGCTTTGGTTGTTCCAGATTCTGTGTTTATGCAAAACTAAAGTGTGTTTTGATATCAAAAGGTTAAACATTACATATCAGTTGCAGTTAATTTTTCAATAAATTTTGAGTTTGGCCCGTGACCTTACTTCATTGCTTAATTTTGGCCCACTGTGAATTTGAGTTTGACACCCCTGGTTTAACGCTTCAAAGTAAAGCGTAAATAAGCTCCAGTCGAATTTGTTGGGCACCACAAAAAAAAGCGCAAGAGCAATTTATGCTTCTTGATGAGTAACGCAATAAAGCGCAAGGTTTAATTTTATTTGTTATGCAGCGCAAGGTCCGCAATTGCAAAAGGTGCGAAAATGCGCTTTTGCGCACTTAATTGCGGACCGCCTACCTCTGCTATTTTAACATTACTTAATGACAAATTAATCAAATATCTGTTGTTTTAGCCGTCAAAGCAAAAACAGAAAGCAACTGCAACTTGGACCTGTTACAGTGTCTAATTGATAACTACGTGTAGTTACAAATGCCGTTACTTTTGCAAAAAAGTAACGACGTTACAGTCACAGTTGAAAAAAGCAACTAGTTACAATTTTGATTAGTTGCTTCCCATCACTGTATATATACTCAATCTTCGAACGGCTTCCGTTTCTGCGTTTGTGGCGTCATCAGCGGAGCACAGAGCATTCTGTCATGCACTACCAACTGACAGGTTACAATGTGCTGGAAAAACCGTTTCGTTTTTGGTTCGTAACGACTTCTCTACACCGTATCGCAGAGTGCTCAAACTGCACTATATATATATTTCTATTTGAACAGCTGCAAAATAGACATTAAAAACATTAAAACCACAACAGTCTGTTTCGCCTAGTGGCTCATCAGGTGGTGCGTCTGCAAAATACGTGTATGTGCATATATATATATAGTGTATGCCAAGGTAGCTGACTGGCGGTAGTTATAAATAGGCATAGTACAGGCATAGTACAGGCATAGTAGGCATAGTAGGCATAGTACAGGCATAGTAGGCATAGTACAGGCATAGTAGGCATAGTACAGGCATAGTAGGCATAGTACAGGCATAGTAGGCATAGTACAGGCATAGTAGGCATAGTACAGGCATAGTAGGCATAGTACAGGCATAGTAGGCATAGTACAGGCATAGTAGGCATAGTACAGGCATAGTACAGGCATAGTAGGCATAGTACAGGCATAGTAGGCATAGTACAGGCATAGTAGGCATAGTACAGGTATAGCAGGCATAGTACAGGCAAAGTAGGCATAGTAGGAGAGGTGTGCGATCGAAAACCAGTCGCACAAATGTGACAAAGCCTTCTTTCCTTTCAAAAAAAAATTAATTTTTACTTTTATAAAATATAGAAGTTGCTACTTGCTAATTAGCATTTTCAAGCCGATCTCCTATTAAGAGGGATCCGATTAGGGCTGCCACTCTAGATGTTTTATAGCTAGATCTAGATATTTTTTGCAAGGCCTAGAGGTATAATTGGGAAACTAGATGATGGCTAGAAAGTCTAGATATTTTTTTAACGTACTAGATATTATCTAGAGGGAAATCTTTAAGTCGAGTAGTGTCATAAAGAATAGTAAAGGAGGGGGATTAACTTGTTTTCCTTTACTTTTTTGTTCTAGGTTATGCAATATTGTTAGGCTAATGTTGTATTAGTGAGTTTATCTAATATTTTTCAAACATAATGTTGGGCTGAAAACACAGAACAGAGAAATTTTGGGCTGAAGTGGAGGATTTCAAAAATGCTTCTGGAGAGAATCCATTTTTATATCTCATGAATTGTCTTAAGCAAGGATTGATACTACCTCATTCAAATGCAGATGTGGAAGTTTGGAGATGAGAGCGATGTGACATGAGTGCTCGACAGTCTTCATAGACGCATTTTCCGCCCGAAGCAAGGGTGATGACCTTTTTTTTTGGAAAACACCATGTCCACGTGCGATTGTTAAATTTTATTTTGCAACACAGTGTTGCAAAGATCCCTAAACATCTGTTTCCTAGGTCCCGCAAGCAGCCGTTTTCATTTCATTGCTTGGTGAACTACTTGAGCATGTAATGTAAAGTTCAAATTTTGTCCTTTACGTTTAGTAGTAGGCGGACTCCAACAACTAAAAATCATCGCCACATCGTACTATGCCTACTATGTCTGTACTATGCCTACTATGCCTCTACTATGCCTGTACTATGCCTACTATGCCTGTACTATGCCTACTATGCCTGTACTATGCCTACTATGCCTGTACTATGCCTACTATGCCTGTACTATGCCTACTATGCCTGTACTATGCCTACTATGCCTACTATGCCTGTACTATGCCTGTACTATGCCTACTATGCCTGTACTATGCCTACTATGCCTGTACTATGCCTACTATGCCTGTACTATGCCTACTATGCCTGTGCTATGCCTACTATGCCTGTACTATGCCTACTATGCCTGTACTATGCCTACTATGCCTGTACTATGCCTACTATGCCTGTACTATGCCTACTATGCCTGTACTATGCCTACTATGCCTACTATGCCTATTTATAACTACCCGCTGACTGGTAGCCTTGCTGGGCACCCAGACCTTCGGGGCAGAGCTGGAACTTCGGTTTACAGTGATCCCTCGCTATATCGCGGCTTCGCTGCTTCGCGGAATTTTTTACAGTGAATCCTGATTGGCTCAGGGACTTTACTGTTAATGATAATGTTTTACAACACCGTTCTTTAAACTATTATAGTTATTTGTAAGAAAACGTTAATATTTCTATTTCTTAAACACATGTTGGGCCTGAAAAGAGGTTTTGTTTTTTGTTTCATTTTGCAGTACAGTATTGCATTGTAAAACAACAGTGAAAAATAAAGCTGAATACTTCGCGGATTTCACCTATCGCGGGTTATTTTTGGAACGTATCCCCCGCGATAAACGAGGGCTCACTGTATACATAATTTGCAAAGTTTTTAAAGGCAGTCAACTACACGGCGCAATCAAATGGTAATCACGGATGTGATTATTCGACAATATTCAACAGTCACTACGGTAGCAAAAAATCAAATATCTTTAAAAAACGCAAAAATGTTCAAAACAACAAGAAGCTGATTGTTCCACAGACATTTTGGTCACATACAATCTGTGGCACAAATCCAACTCTTCTCCAAAACAGTCCGCTTGAAAGTGCATTGTTTGTTAGCTAAGCTAATTTCTTTTTTCTCTAGTTTCTAAAACTTTTTATGACGTTTTACTGAAGTTCTAAGCCATTGTATTTTTCTCAGAAAAACCAAACAACCTTGGTAGAAGTTACCGCACAGTATCAAAAAGAAATAGACTTTATTGTTATTATTATTTTTTCAATGTCAGTTTATTTGAAATCAGATACAATGATAGAAAAGTGTGTACTCCGCAGTTCTTATGTTTGAAAGCGATTTCGGATAGAAGATGACTTACAATTAGTTCGTTAGACTGTTTAGAGTTTACTGCGGTCTTACATTATCTTCATATAGCCGGAAGTTTTTATTTCAGATTTTTTTTTATAGAGCTACTAAATGATCATGGCTACTTGAAAAAGAACTAAAAAGTATTATTTGAGCGATTTGGTAGAAAATTTTAAATTGGTAGATTTATCTGAAGAGGAGCCCAAAGACGATAATGGTTCGGATAGGGAGAGCTACTTTAGTGATTCAGAATTTAAAAATGACGCTAACACTGTTGCTCATTTGCAATCAACAGCAACAGCAAACACCAGTCATGACTCTGTTCAGTCTGCAGGCAATACTAGTGATATTTCAACTACCGACACAACTCGCAATGAGAGCATGTTAGAACTGTTTAGCTAGGGTTACCATACGTCCCGCTTTTTCGGGCCTTGTCTCGCTTTTTTCATCGCAAATCCTGCTTTTTGCTTCAGTCAAACAGAGCAGTTTGTTCACAGGTGTTCAAACTTTAGTATCGGTCAGGCAGGTCATAATGATATTTGGAGTGATCTCCAAAAAAAAAAAAAAAAGGTCAACACCTGTTTGGCTGCATAATTTATGCAGTTTTCGGCCTGAAAATTACACCAAATGTGCTGGCGGACAAGTGTTGACCTTTTTTTTTTTTTGGAGATCACACCTGTTTCCTTTGTTTTTTACCTCGTCGTTTCCCTCCACAAGCCAGTCTAGAACTTAATTTGGGCGTCCCGATTTTGTTTCAAAAATAATTGAAAAACCCATAAATTTGGCCTCGTGCAAAGTCGCCATCCATTGTCCCAATTTTTGCTTTTCCAGATATGGTAACCCTATGTTTAGCAGCAATGATGATTCTGACACTGCCTCAGCATCTAATTTCGCTGACCACAACTGGAAATCTGTAGAACCAACTTACACATCTCCATCAGATATAAATTTTTCTGAATCAAGTGGCATAAGCAATTCTGTCACTCTCAACAAAGAGTCATTGCTAGTGCAATTTTTTTTGCTGTTCGTGACCGAGCATATCATAAAGATTATGGTCACAAAAAGAAATAGATATGCTGAGCAAATAATAGCACATTCAGTAGTAACTGCAAAAAGCAGAATGAAACGTTGGGTTGCCACCACAAACACAGAAATGAAGAGGTTTCTAGGAATTCTTTTTACAATGGGTTTGGTAAAAAAAGCATGCATAGAAAATTATTGGTCTACTGATCCTGTGATAGCGACTCCCATGTTCAATTCTACGATGCCACGAGACAGGTTTGAGCTACTACTCCGTTTTTGGCATTTTAGTGACAACGAATCTGCAGTTGATGGCGATCGTTTATCCAAATTGCGAAAAATATGCAATGCTCTACTTGAACGATTTCAAGCTTTATATACCCCTGGGAAAGAAATATCTATAGACGAATCAATGGTTTTTTCGAGAGGCCGCTTGATCTTTCGTCAGTATATTCCTGGCAAAAGACATAAATACGATTTGAAACTTTACATGCTGTGTGAACATACAGGATATGTGTGGAATGACCTGGTATACTGCGCAAAAATGAATCCTCTCTCTGGTTTCGGTCACGCAGAAACTGTTGTTCTAAAGCTCATGGAAAAATTGTTAGATCGTGGTCATGCTCTTTACGTGGATAATTTTTACACAAGCGTGCCTTTAGCGAAAGCTCTACTAAATCGAAAAACGTTGATTTGTGGAACATTGAGGAAAAACAGAAAACAGCTCCCATAAAATATTGTTTCTACCAAACTAAAAAAAGGACAGCACATTGCAAAACGAAAAGGGCGTATTGTTGTAGAAAAGTGGCAAGACAAAAGGGAAGTGCTAATGCTCTCAACACATCATTCCGGAAAAATGGTTGAGAGCAACAGACAAACAAAAGGAGGGTGGAAGAAAAAAAAACCAGAGTCTATTATATCGTATAATAATTTTATGTGCGATGTGGACAGAATGGATCAACTGATGTCCTATTATAGTCCACTACGAAAAACGCTAAAATGGTACCGCAAAGTTGTGTTACAGCACCTCGACATGGCTATGGTAAATGCTTTCATTTTGAACAAAAAGGTTGGTGGTACAAAGGCGCAGTTGAAATTTTGAAGGAGTGTAATTGCTTCGCTGTTGAGTTCTGATATTAGAATAAATGAAGACCTCCCACAAGCATCAGATACAGCCGCATTTCATCATCATAAAAGTTCTGATCTTTCTCGTCTGTCTGGCCAGCACTATTTGGCTCACATCCCTTCAGCAACTTCAAAGAAAGATGCTGCTTGAAAGTGCATTGTTTGCAATCATCAAAAGCAACGCAAAGAAACTCGCTACATGTGTCAAACATGCCCCTCAAAACCAGCTTTGTGTGTGGTTCCTTGCTTCAAAAAATTCCACAGTGAAGCCTGCATTTGAATGCGATAAACCAGTCAGCGTACTATTTCAAACAACACAGTACTGATTTCTTCATATTGATTTTGCGAACTTAAATTGCTTTCTTTACCCGTCTTATTTTGCTTGATTGTTTCATTATTGTTTGGACACAATTTTACGTTTTATTACAAACCACGTTTCGCTTTATTCAGTTGTCTGACATATCGGCATAATATGCGAAATATGCGCTTTTACGATAAAACGCGTTAGCGTGTACCGAGAAAACTTCGCCGCGGTCAATGTGTTAAAGTACACCCACTGATGACTCTTTGATATAACTCGCACTCGGTAACTTTCTAAGCGGACAATTTGCTATTTATCATTCTACAATGCCACTTTATCACTGCACATTAAAATTGGATATGACCCCATGAATAAACTGCGACTCATTGAGGAGATTAATGTAGGTTCGACACCTGGCGGAAAGAACACCAACTTGATGTCAATAACCGCATAAGCGAAATCTCATCTTCTAACTTAGCACAAAACCAAGAAAGAGCTAGCAATAAATATCACTCGCTGTATATGCATCCCCCAAGCTTAATACCCAGGCCCGGAGCATTAGAATCGTTTATGTTAACAAGTCCATCGTTCGGTGAAACGCCGGTTCCGGTGTGCTCCTGAGGTGCGGGGGCCCTGCTAGTAGCTCGAACACTGCGATCACGCAAACCCCGCCGAATAACTGTGTGGGGGAATCTCCGCGTGTGATTGTTAAGTGGTATCTGGCGCTAGTTAGGTCGCCTATCGGGTGGCGCTATGTAACACATTAGTCATTACCCGGGCGGTGTGCTAGTTGTCGGAATCGATAGCTATGCTCGGAGTGGAATAGGGAAAGTGGTTGACCTCTTGGCGGCCGTGCATTATATAAGCCGCGGTGCAGTCATTTGGGACCCACCGAAATCAGTTAAGCGCTCTTTTAACGTAATGCGTACATTGTATTCTTAAAGGTCAACGTTAATGCAACGCATCTGTGGGATTCGAACCCGCGTCTTTGGAGCTGGTTTCCTCGCGCGCCGAGTTTCGCTGACATGCACCGCGTGCTGTCAGCTATGCCTTAAAGCACCGCATTTAGTTTATTACCTTTGGAAGTTATTTCTATGCCTAACCACTTCTTGTGTGATCAGCTTTACGTAAGGATATCAGCTTTAGTCCATATTTGAGCGATTGGCAGTAACGTCAAAACAAACCTCGTTCAAAGGTAAACGGCACGTAAGTCTTGTGCGTTGTGTTAGATTGCTTTATATAAGTCAACGTTAATGCTATTGGGGGGATCTCTTGGCCCTTGGCAAAACCTGCTGATGAGCCCAAAAGGACAAAACGCGTCCAGGGATGGCTTTGTAAACTTGTAAATATCTCTCGATAGCATTGCTTCCTTTGGAAGCCTCTCATTTTCAGCATTCACTTTGTTGTTTCGCTTCTCGCTCATAAGACGCTCTCTATCGATCGTAACCACTTGGAGCTAGCAATTAAAATGAATTGATCAAATTAATAAATTGCTATAAAATGCGTTATGAAAATGATTATCTTAAACATCGTTCCATTGAATTGCGTTTTATAGATAAATGTGGTAAGGTGATCATCATAACGATAAAAATGTCATAATTTTTTCCGATTTTTCAAAATTGGTTTGTTTAGACTTGGCTAGCAGCAGGACTGCTTGCAAGCTGAGTTTGTGAGTTCGTTGTTAAATTATTAGTAATTGCTTCACTGCAAAACGCCTTTGCCTTTTTCGCGTGAATGATGGCGTTCACGAACTGATTAACCGTGGGTTGTTCTGCATTGTATCTTTAGTGGAGCTAGTATCAGTAGTAAAATTTTTGTTGCAAGCGCAGTGGTAGTAATGGTGCATAGTAACTGTGTAAAGAATTCTAGTAAACCGATGCATTTTAGTCTATGCGCTGACAAAATTAGGAAATAGCAGCTAGTTTCCCCTCTAAAGTAATAACAGATTTTTTTGAAAGAGAGTCATATACGAGAGTTATTTGTAAGTTTGTATTTACATACTAGATCAAGGTGCTTGATTGTGGTTGTTGTTGTCGTCGCCATTATTTCAATCAAATACTGTATAAAAGTGAACAAATAATATGCCAAACAGTAAGAAATAAACAATAAACGATTCATAAAATAAGGAAAAGTATATTTGACAAAAATCTTTGTAGCTAGATGAACTTAGCATTCACTGAGCGTGCCGTTAGCATTAATCTTTGTCAGTCGAAAAAAATTGCGAGCTATAATGTAACTGGGTATTCAGTTGCTTACCTTACAATATCTGGCGCTTGAGAATATCCAGCGTTTTGAGTTTTAGCGAATATCGGATATCCGGTAATATTGTTCTCTCGTTCAGCTCTTTTTATTTATATTTTAGCAGTTATTTAGAAATATTTCCAATATTTATGAGGCGTTGAGAATATATTGTTATGAATAAAATCACCATAATATTTGCTGTTCTGGCTGGTTTTTCATTAAAGAAAACTCAAACAGGTACAGAAGAATAAATGCCCATGTGATTATTTTAAAATAGGTTCTGCTTTATTTTTTGGAGGAAAAACGCACTTGAATGAATTTTCCGCAGCTTAGTTGTCATGGTTGAGGAAGAAGTACGCCAAGTGCGCAACATTGAAGACCTACAAAACAACTTTGGGCCAGAACAAATTTTTCTTTAGCCTATTTTTCACCAGGCATGAGAAATTAACGATCGTAGTGCATTGTACTGCAGTTTTCAAGTTGCATTGCGAGATTATTCTATGTTAATAGCCGAGTCAACTAACAGTTAAAAAATATTTTTAATTGAATTTGACAATGAAGTTAAAAAATATTTTTAATTGAATTTGACAATGAAAAAGTAATGAGAAATAAATCTTTTGGCCAGTATTGACTTTTGAGCTTACATTTTTGATGTGGTGGGTTGAGCAGGGCAACAGATATTCAGCCAACACGCTGAATATCTGTTGCCCCAATCGAACCCTCTAGTCTTTTTGGAAGAACAAACGTCACCGAAAAAAGTGTTTTTACACATTTCTTGTCATGGCACCTTTCTTACTCCTCTTTCGTTCATGCTGCATTGAGCCCCAGATCTCTTGTGGCATCTAGTGATATAAATAACAATGTTGTAACAGAGCATAGCTATTTGCTTCGTGGAAAAACTCGGATGAGGGAATTCTGTAATCCGATTAGTAAGTGCGAGAATCGTAATGACGTAACAAATGCGTCTTCAATAACATCATTAACTGACGCCAACTCTCGCGTAAAGTAAGTTGTTTATACTACTCCGGAAACATCGAACTCTTGATCACTTGCCAAAAAATGGGTTTTTAAAGTCAGGCAGTTCACATACGGAGCAAAAAACATCGAGCTCCACCAAAAATATTACCATGTAATGGTTGTGCAAATTTAAAAACAAATTCCCTAAATTTGGCTTCCAATGTGTCAGATCTTTGGCCCATCAACTCAATGTATTTTTAAACATCAAAAATACAAGAAAGCATGGAAAATTACTTTGAAATTCCATTGCCAAATACTTTTAAGTTCCATTGTCATATTATTTCGCCTTAAAACAACTCAGTGATAAAAACTTTTTCTGTAAAGCTTTTCACATTGCAACCTTCGGCAGCGTTTTGTATTTTGCTTTGACATCTCACCAAATGAATTGGTCAAAGCAATTTTTCAAAACCTTTTGTTTCAGTTGTACTACAGGTCAAACCTGATTATCCGTAATGCTCGGAGGACACGGAATTCGTTCGGATAATTGAGTCTTTGGATAATCGATTTTTGCTGTCAATGGTATGGTCCTAGAATCAAAAAATTCGGTGGACAAGATTTTCTTACGGATAGTCGAAATTTCAGATAATCGCATTTCGGATAATCGCGTTTGACCTGTACTTCCTCTGGAACTCGTTTAATCGATGTCGGATACATCTGCAATGGCTCGGTTACCTGCCAGGGAAAAGAACCTTGCGATGTTGGATGTTTTAAGTATTATAAGTGTCAAAATGGCAGTCGTGTACTTCGATCGACTTTATGTGATGGGGATCCTTGCAACGGATGTAGCAAGAATGATGGCTGGAAGACTGGAATAGGATGCCGATGTGTGAGGAACGGAGAATACTGTCGAATTCCTCAACAGTTATTGTGCGATCAAATACCTGATTTCGACTAGAGGGAGGATCTTTGTTACGACAACTACGATTTGTCAATTAATATAATAATAATATGTCATTTTATAAAAGTGATTATAATGTAATCATAGCAAGTATTGATATAATTTGCTTGCGAACAGAGTTTCATTCTCCGAAGCTAAAAGTAATTAATAAGACTGATAATTTAGTAAGTATATTTTGAGATTTTAAGGACAATGCCATCACCTGTTCTTATTGAAATAGAATTGAACTCCAAATGTTTGAAAATGTTTTTTGTTTGGCAGCGAATCTTCTTTTAAAAAATCACTGTGCTTCAAATGCCTGGACAATACTATGGTGATATCGCGTGGTCAAGTGTGCAATAAGATCATCGATTGTTCTGATTTGTCAGACGAGTGCCTCTGCTATGGGGAAGTCCCTGATATTTGTGATAATGTCACTCAAAAAATAACAGTTCTAACTCAATCTGGGTGAGAATTGGTGCTGTTGGTTTCATTACTTTTGTTGTTGTTTAGTTTTTCTGTAATTCACTCTGGCATCTGTCCGGTGGAGGATGCCAAAAGTAGCGAAGAGAATGAACGAGAGATGTAATTGATTTTTGTATTGAACTTCAATGCCTTACTCACTTTTCTCAAAACTTTTAAATATTTTTCTATAAACTTGTTTAGTTTGGACACAACACATTATTTTATGAGGCTATTGATCATCACTATCGATTGGTAGCTATGCAAACAAAAACCGTTCTTTACTTGACTTCATAAGAACCAGTTTCATCTTTACCTTCAATGTATTAAAAAATACTTGGTGATTACAAAATATGTAACTATTGCAAATGTAAGATAATACTTAGTTGAAGAAGGCGTATTATCGAAACTAATTTTTTTGTGAATATTTAACTACTGCCCGAAAAACAATTGTAAATCAGATTTCAAAAATGACTTCATAATCTTGAAATTTTAAAAAAGAAAATCTGTGACATTCTTCAAGTTTGCACCTTGGAAACTGCTCAACCAAACTTCAGTAAGTTCGTATCGCTTTTTTGTTGGAACACGCTTGCTTTGTTAATAAAATAAAAATTTATGAATTAACTGAAAGGTTAAGTAAATCTGGGGAAAATAAGCCAGTTGATTTGCTATTCTCTAGCAGCCGCTCCATTAATAAATAAATTTAGCTGCGCCACTGTAGCGATGGGCATGCTGCAAAAATCTATAAAGATGACGAAGTGTTATTTAGAAATTTTAATTGTGCAATAGCGACAGGTATAACTGTTTCAGAGACGTGCCACCATGTGCTGTTGGCCAGGTGGATTGCGGAAATGGGACATGTATCGACAGGAGCTCAGTGTGCGACTCTAAAGTTGATTGTCCAGATGCCAAAGATGAATCGTGAGTTGACGGAGGTTTGGTGCTTACAAAAACTTTCTGAGCATTTTCATTCGCTTGATCTTGATTATACCAACCGATTGAACTTAAATCACTACTGTTTGATGTCTTGCCTCCATTCTTAGAAACAAGAGAATTAAACACAACACGATTACACCAGGAGAGTGTTGTGAACGGGAATGAGCTGTAGAGGAATCATCTCCTCTTTTAACGCTTCACAAAATCTCGAATTCAATGTATGAATGGCAATTTTTTAGAAAATTGTGTTTCCCAATACTGGTTTGTGTAACCTTTTTGATCCACAAGAATTTTTGCAAATATGCTGTTGTAGCTCAATCAATCAGTGATCAACTTTTTTTCAGAAACTCCTACTGCAGAGCCACTCTGCAATGTGAAGAAATGGTTAATATGACCCAGAAATGCAGGTGAGAATATGATCAGTTTCAGGCCGCATTTCAGGGGAGTAGGGAGGGATGTGTGGTTGAGTCTTGATCTTAGTGTATCAAAAACACACACTCTTAATAGTAAAAATTCGGCAAGTAAAGTATTTGCAATATCCAAAGATAAGCAAGACAACAAGGCTAACATAATGTAGTTAATATTTTTCAAACTAAATTACTTTGGCTGTTTAATGCTTCCTGGATTTTGTGTATCTTCGTTTTAATGTGTTGTTTTTCGTTTGTTTTTCTTCTGTCAGTGTTTACACAACATCAAGTAACCAACATTTTCTCTTCTACTAAACGGCCAGTTATTGTTATAACAAGCTGTGAGAGCCATGATTGCGTATAACAGTAAAGTGTGGGTTGCCAAAGAGGTAGCTTTGTAAAACCTTAGAATTAATTAAGTTGATTAACTGCTGAACACAAAGTGTAGAGTTTAATATAATTTCCTCCGCAACGCTCTTAAAAGAAGCAAATTTGTAAAATGTATAGATATGCACCGAAAAACAATATCGTTTATTGGATAAATTTGTAACTGATTCTACTGTATATTGTCTAGGCACTCCACTGAATGCCCAAACATTAATATTTTTGCCACAATTTGCGATGGGATAGGGGAGTGCTCCTTATTTGGTAGAAGAGGAGAAAATCCAGGTTTTTCTGACGATGAAAGCCGAGACCAATGCTTCTCCTATCTTAACCTCAACTGTTCAAGCAAAGATTACAATATTTCCATTTCATCTGGAAAAGTGACTCTACACATTAAAGGAGTGGTAAGTCATTGTGATATCAGCTTCAAGGCCATGCCAAGGTGGCAAGGATTAGATTTGCGTCCCTGTGGTACCAGATAGCCTTTGGCCGGTCACGTTTATCAGGACACTTCACTTCTTATTCTGTGCCCCATTCTGCTACGGATTCTTTTGGCTACACACTGCTCAGCTTCTCTTTCTCTGTATACAATCTCTGGTTCAGGTCGTAGGGAGTTGACCTGATCCGAGGACTCAATGATCAAATGCTATGCTTCTATCCTAAGAAGAGTCTGGAGACAACATCACAACTCTTGGATAAATTTCTCTCTGGCCAACAGCTTCCTCACTCGCTGTAGCAAATCCTAAATAAGACCATAGTTATTATTTATGTCTGAGTTTTCCAATATACGTGCTGAGAATCACTTGGGTGTTGCTTATAGTTGGATTTCAGAGTGTCGCAAAACTTCATTTGTTTTACAGAAATTACGGGAAAAGTAAGTATTTACCGACGCGATGGCGTAGTGGTTAGAGTGCCCGCTTCGCAGTCGGTAGACCTGGGGTTTATTCCCCTTGTCGAGTCATACCAAAAGACTTTAAAAAATGGCATCCGCAGCTTTCCTGCTTGGCGCTCGGCATTTACGGGAGGTTGTGGAGAACAAGCCGGCAAGTTCGCTTGTTGTGTCCTTGGGCAAGGCATTTAACGGGACGCCCCACCTTTATGTTTAAGACAGGTGGCCCATAAACCTCGAAAAAGGCAACTCCCAAGCGAGTGCGGACTTCCCGTCCAAAGTATAGCGATACAATTCGCTTTCTCGTGAATGGAGAATAAATATGGCAAATAAAACAAATAAAACAAAAACAAAAACTTCAAATTAAAAAAGGTTGCAGCATCATTAATAGCTGTTCAACAGAATGCTAGCCATATTACTAGATTTTGCTGCAAATTTTAATCTCTATATACGCTGTAAGGGTCTCACAGATCAAGAGGCTACATTTAATGTAAGTTGTACTTAAGAAATCTTTCCAATGTCCAAAAAAACTTTCAAATCAATGGAAAAACTGCATGTAAAAGCAAATACAAATAATTTGCATTGCGACTTGACCTCATTCCGCTTATCCGCTTTGATTGCCGGCTTAAGGCTTCAACATCCAGACTTGAAGTTTTTCAGACAGGAAATGTAGACACGTGCAGCTTAAAAACAGCTTTAAAACTCTTACGATTGTTTATTTTTGAATGTCTATTTTTTGTTTCGATGTTGGTCGCAATTCGCCGTACTCTGCCAGTCACTTTGTTTCCTCAATTGCGCTTGACTGTGCTTGTATTTTAGACCACTAACTTATTCTCCTCCGCATAGCCTCCTTTGTCTTTCGCTGGTGCGTTTTTCTGACACACTACCTTTCAATACAGTCTAATGTAATTTTCCAGCACATTAGTATAATTCAGGTCAATAAAATGTCAATTTTCGATCTAGAGTAAAAATATCACAAGGCTATTTACTCGAAATGCAACATTACATACAGTTGCGGTAAGATTTTCTTGAGGTTCGTCGAATGTCTAATCGAGATAAGGGTCTTTTTCAGGGGACAAGGAAAGGCCGACCCCGAACTGGAGGATGAAAAGTGGCTTGTAAAACTGATGTTTCTTGTGGACATCACCACGCACCTTAACGAACTTAATCTTCATTTGCAGGGTACAGGAAAAACAGTGATGTGTCTTTTTGAAGTATGCAAAGGATTTGCATCTAAACTGGATGTCTACACACGGGACATCCGAATCGCCACTTTTCGCTACTTTGAACACCTAAAGGCTTTCTCAGTGGATTACCAAGTTAATTCGGTTAAAATTGATATGTACATTAGGGGTTCAACGTCTCAATTTTGCACCAGATTTCAAGATTTTCAGCATTTTGGTTTATTGTTTTCTTTTCTCATCAAGCCCGAGAGCAGCGAAGACTTGAACTTATGTGCATTTGAATGGATGGATATTGAAGACTTCCAGTTGCAGCTGATCGATTTCAAAGCCTCTTTATTGTGGACATCGAAATTTGTTGATTTGCGGAAATCGCTGGAAACGATTGAAAACAAGCAAAAAACATTTTACCACGTTGGAAATCTTTGCAGGAGAAATTTAGTTGTCTGAAGAAGATGGCAATAGCTTTGCTGTCTGCATTTTAAGCCACTTATTTGTGTGAACAAATATTTTCCCAAATGAAGTTTATTCTCAGTGCCCATCGCAGCCGACTTACGGAGGATCAATGAAAATTGTGTGTTCAACTGAGTGTATCTAAATTTAGTCCAATATTACTGAGCTGAGCAAAGAAAAGCAAGGACAAGGAGTCTTTCTGTAGTTTCATTAAAAAGAGTCCTTTGACTGTATTCGACCTTTTCCAATAAAATTAATAAACAAATTTGTTTCTTATCCGTTTGCTATTCACATCGTTGACTGTGCAAACCAAACACATAAAAATGCTTGGCACGCGAAGCTGCTTACATCTTGATATTATTCGTAAACTGGCACACTGCGTTCAAAAGGTTGCCGACCCCTGATGTAGAAGATCACTAAAAACTTTTATTAGTTGCACTGGCTTGTCCAAACTTTCAAATCTTAACAGATTATAAGCTCGATGTCCACGTTGTGCCCTTAGATAAGACACTTCTCGACTACTTCAAGGGCACGGGTTATTTTTTGGTGATAGAAGCATTGTACCACTCCCAGTAGTTCTGGCTGCTCAGAAAACGGCCTGAACAGAAAGTTTTTTGATACGAAAGAAAAAGTTGCATTACAATTAAATATGTGTATTAGAGAAAACAAATTGAATAGTATGACCTTCTAAGTGCACTACATATTTGCCGAGACGTTTAAATCAAATAAAACATTTTAGCATTTTTTATTCTCTAATAATAACATTGTCAACTATTCTGACAGCAGCCATTGGAACAATTGACATTGCTTCCAGGTTTTAGGGAAAAGTGCCGATAAAATGCACTAAAATAAGTTTGAGTCTAAATCAAATTCAGAGACGTAGCAGCCGCCCCCCAAACCCCCCAATTGGGGGGGGGGCCCAGGCCAACTTTGGGGGCCCAAGTTAGTCTGAAATTGCTTTTTGGCTACGTGACTATTTTCACTTCAGCAGACTTGTTTACAACCGATTTAAACTGTAGGAAGAAATTGGCTTGTGACATCATAAGTGAATGCAACGTCATTGTATCTCGCAGAATCTAGAATATTTCGATTGATTTTCTGGTAGAATCTTGAATATTCGATTGACGTAACAATGCCGTTGTTACGCAACAATCATAGAATGGTCTGGAATTCTGTTTGGCTAGAAATACCGGGACAATATATATACACTGCAGAGTGCAGATAAAGTATTTTATTGACATTGTATAGAATGAAACGTTCAAAAAGTGGTGCTCAAAAGAGAAAAGAAGCAGCCACTGCTCGAGATGCTGTAGCGAAATTGCCCAAGATGACAGATTTTTTCAAGATTACTGAGCAGAGTAGACGTGGCACTAGTACCGAGAGGGATGAAGAAAACTATAGTGTACAAGAAAAAGAAGACTATGACGATCAGCATCAAAGTGATTGTGAATTTCCAGAAAATGTAAGTTGTGATTTACCTGCCAATACGCAACCTTCAATATCAAAAATATCTGAATCTCAATTTACCCCTATCCCTGATGACCCATGTAAATGGCCTGAAAGTATTCTGATGCTCAACGATGTGATATAGTAAAGCGTGGACCACATCAACTAATAATGAATTTTCCATATAATAACACAACTCCAAGGCGACGTTTTTCCTCCATCCATTATAAACGTGTGTTACCTAATGGTGAAAGTGTTTCACGGTCGTGGCTAGTTTATTCTGGGGAATCAGATCAAGTTTTTTGCTTTTGTTGTAAGCTAATTGGAAAAACACTAAGCCCCTTTTGTAGTGGTATAAATACATGGGAGGGTTTTTCGAAAAAACTGAAAGACCATGAAAACGGCATTTCCCACCAAGAATGCTGCAGTCAATGGATGTTGCTAGCTGAAGGGATAAGAAATTCATCCACTATCGACAAACGCGAGATGAATATTTTTTTCAATGAAAGACGTTTTTGGAGAAATCTTTTAGAGAGACTTATCGACATTGCCTTGTTTCTATCGGAAAGGAATCTTGCTTTTAGAGGATCTGAAGAAGTCTTAGGATCTCCTCACAATGGAAATTTTCTGGGTATATTTGAGCTTTTGGCAAGAAGAGATACGATCCTAAAAGAGCTTCAAGACAGAATCAAGAATAAAAACACTAAAGATCACTATTTGAGTCCTACCATACAAAATGAACTAATTGAATTGCTAGCGACAGAAGTTGAAAAAGAAAATTTACAGCAATTGAAATTGGCAAAATATTTTTCTATAATTTTGGACTGCACTCCAGATATGTCACATCATGAACAAATGTCTGTCATTCTCCGTTATGTACTATGTAATGAAGAAGCTGCTGTTGTTAAAGAAACATTTTTTGGCTACTTGAGAATAAGTGACAGTACTGGGAAAGGCTTGCTGGACGCTTTCTTAGAAAAAGCGACCGAACTGCAACTCGAATTGTCTGATTGTCGAGGCCAGTCATATGATAATGGTGCTAACATGAAAGGAAAACATTCTGGGGTCCAAGCAAGAATGCTAGACATCAATCCCAAAGCTGTTTACGTGCCCTGTGCAAACCATACCCTTAACTTAGTTGTTGTTGACAGTGCTAATTCATCGACGGAAGCATTGACATTTTTTGGAGTACTTACAAGGTTGTATGTGCTGTTTTCTTCCTCTACTCAGCGCTGGGAAATTTTGAAGAAACATGTGGAGCTGTCCATAAAGTCACAATTTGATACTCGTTGGGAAAGCAGAATTAAATGCATCAAACCTCTTCGATACAATTTAAAAGAGGTGTTGCTGGCACTGAAAGACTTGGAAGCCATTTCCATAGAAAGAAAAGATGGAAGAGCTGCCTCAGAAACAAAATCGTTGATAGCTCATTTATCAAAATGGAGTTTTCTTTTGTCGGTGTTTATTTGGTATGATATCCTATTCCAAGTCAATAAAGCAAGCAAGATTCTTCAATCGTATGGAGTCTCCCTTCATACAATGGAAACGGAAATCCAGGCAACTGAAAAGTTTTTGCAAAACTATCGCACAACGGGTTATGACAGTGCCGCAACATCTGCTGTTGAAATAGCACAGGAATTGGATATTGATCCTTCTTTTCCTCCGTCAAGAAGTGGAAAGAAAAGAAGATTGTTTGATTACCAAGGTGAAGAGGAACAACGAGCTACTCCTGAACTGAAATTTAAAAGCAACTTTTTCTATCCATTAGTAGACCAGGCTATTATGTCAATAAAGGAGCGCTTGTAATTTGTTACGTGAGGTTTCTTCTGCCTTTTCGTTTTTGTACACACGAGACAAACTTTTGCTTGTGCAACAAGAAAATGCTCTTCTTACTTGCTGTAAAGAGTTCCAAAAAAGTTCGGTGACATTGATTCTGATGAAATGAGCGCTGAGCTACAGCGGTTTGTTTTAATTTTACAAAAAAAACGCAATCTCAATACGGCTCAAGACTTTCTGAACTATCTTTTAAAGACTCATTTATTTGAATTGTATCCGAATGTGTACATCGCACTTCGAATCTTACTAACTTGCCCCGTGACTGTTGCCAGCGCTGAAAGAAGCTTCAGCAAATTGAAACTGATCAAAACTTTTAATAGAACGTCTATGACAGACAGCAGACTATCTTCATTAGCCATGTTGTCAATCGAAAATGACTGCACCCGATCTCTTGAATATGACAATGTCATAACAGCATTTGCGAACAAAAAGGTTCGCTCCAGACTATTTAAATGATACTGTGTTTTTATAACTTTTTCATGTTTTTCAGTGTCATTGCTTTCGTTTCGCAGTGTCTGCATAAATGTCCTACTGAACTCTGGCATCGGTGCCGAATTTTTTATGACTTGCACCTTCGGTATCGGCATGCTTTATTCTGACATTAGCCTGTTTACTTATGTACAAATTGTGGTGTATTTTCTTAATGAAGCTTTTCAATTTTACATCTCTAAAGTGATATGACCTGTGCGCAGGGGCTCTTGCGCTTACTTTGGGAGGGGGGCCGAAGTTGGAGTGCTACGGGACTGATCAAATTGCTTGGATATTTGTAGTATCCAAGTATGGTAGTCACTTTACGATTACAGAAATAAATTACTTAGTTGCAGGCTTTATTTCACGACTTGGTGCAACCCTTTGTAATGATGTTTGCGATATCAAGTTGCTTGGCTATAACCACGGCCTTGGTACCGGCATATAGCAAAAGAAACCATATCTCTCCCAAATGTCTTGCATCCGATCACTCAGTTTGCCCAATAACCCATTTTCAAACAAAAAATTTTCCTTTATATGTACGACTAGCCGACGTCGCCCGCAAGATGCCCAATCAGCAATGTCGAGGTTAACAGTATCAATTCATCCAGCTGTGCCGGCTTTACCCAATAAATCATTGTGACAACAGTAACAAAAAGAATGTTTTTTGACATAGCAAAATCTGGTTCCGAAACGAAACTACCGTTTTATGAAGAGAAATCGAGTAAGAAATAAAATTGCAGGAGACTGCGCATAGCCTCTATATTTTCCTAAAAGTTTTCGAAGTTTTTGGTTACATCTTGCTTGTCCTGTTTTTGGTATAGCTCTACTAAGAAACTGGACTTGCTCATAATTCAAACAGCCAACAATTTTACAAACGTTTGATGAAGTTTAATTTTACAAACGTTTACAAACATTCGATGAAGTGCATGGAAACATAATTTTAAGATTGCAGAAGGGCACCAAAGCGATTGATTACTACTTTCAGGAATCTAATATATAAAGCGCTATTCTGTCTGTACATGTGTACATGCGTACGTACGCCCAATTTAACTGCTCCGAAACTAATGGGCGTGCAAACATCAATCTTGGCACAATTGATTATCACTTAAGGGTTGGTGACGTCATCATGCCGTCATTATCAAAGATAGGCCGTCATAATCAAAGATAGTTTTTTAATTTACATTTCTCGACAGAGCAAAACCGTTTTGTGCTCAAAGGAAAGCTAACACCCAATCTATCACTTTGTCCGTGGTGTGTTGCGTCGTGTCTGGTTCCTGTGGGATTCGAACCCACGTCTTTGGAGCTGATCTCCTCGCGCGCCGAGGCTCGCTGACATGTAACCATGCACTGCCTACTATGGCTTATAGCACCACATTATATTTATAACCTTTAGAAGGTCTTTCTATGCCAAAACACTCGTAAGTCTTTTGCTTTGTGTTAGATTGTTTGGGTTTGTCCCATGTCGGATATCAGGCAGGTCGGGGGCCATGTGAAGTGTTTTGCACTCCACATGAGACCTAGTGATGACGATACGTTTCAATTACCCATACTTCTGGGATGTTCCTGCCTATTTTGCAATACTAACGTTGTTCGGATCGTGGCTCTTTGTAAAAACTAAATGTTACGCACTCCCAAAGCTTTCCTACGAGATGAATTCCCCTGATCATTGCCTAATGGAGACTGTTCATGTTAACAAGTTCATCGTTCCGTGAAGCACTCCGGCATGTCGCTCTCAGGGTGCGTGGGGTTAAGAGTGGGATTGTGCACTGTATCGCCAGCCAACCTCGCCAAAGCACTGCGTGGGGAATCTTGCTGCTGTACGCGATTAACCAAGAGTGATCAAACCCCTTGCGGCCCACTATATTGAACCCGCATAACGTATAGTTGGACGAGGCATCCGACCCTCGTGTTCGAGTGGGGCAAAGGCAGTGGTTTCGCCCAGCCGTCTAAATTTTAAACAACACGTGCCCGACTGCACGCTTTATGACAGTTCCGGGCTACGTAGATTTTGACAATATGGTTTGCTTTCACTAGCGCCGCGTTTTGCGCTTTTAACACTCTAACGTTGGTCTATGCGCTGATTCGTGATATGTTATGATTCGTGATGCCACATCTCTTTTTAGTGATGAAGCAACATTTCATATCAGCGGCAAAGTTAGCTGTCACAATGCCAGAATGGGTACTCAAAAATCCAAAAGAGATTTTAGAACATCACCGCGATTGCCCGAAGGTTAACGTGTTTCGTACTGTTTTCTTGAGAAAAAATTTATGGGCGTTTCTTTTTCAGGAAAGCACAATTTCACGACAAACTTATCTTGAAATGTTACAGCAATGGCTTTTCTCCCCTAAATCAATAAAGATTTTGAAAATTTCATTTTTCAGCAAGGTGAAGTACCACTGTATTGGCATTATAATGTTCGGAGTTTTCTGAATGAAACTCTACCTCAACGTTAGATAGATAAAACAGGACCTGAATACTTAACACTACACTTGTGGCCGCCAAGATCGCCAGACCTTTTACCGTGCGACTTTTTCTTATGAGGTTATATCAAAGATATGGTTTTTGTGCTTGCATTAGCGACTAGACTAGATGACCTCGAAAATAGATTCACGACAGCAGTGAATTTATTGGACTAAGACACTCCAAGGTGTGTTTAAGACGAATCCAATTATCATCTTGTTTGTGTAGTAGGAGGAGGGCACATAGAACACTTATAAAATGGTTTACAGCTTACCATTCACAACTTGTAACACCATTTACTGCATTTTGTAATTGTTACATCTTGATAGCAACTGTCTTAAAAAATTTTCTGTTTGTTGATCAGAATATTCATAACTATGACATCACCGGGATACGTGCGCTTACAACGTCACAATGATATTGATTTTTGAAAATAGTATCTCCTTCCTTTTCATTTGATATATGCTTCATTCACGGGCGGTTTGTCGTTGCAAAGAAACAGCTAGTTAAAATTGAGGCATTCTTTTTGATTAAATATAGCAGGCATTTTTTGTTTGTCAAGTAGCCTATATTGATATCATAAACAGATATAGTCGTTTTTTCGACAAATTAATGGATAAACTTGGCGTTTTGCTCCCCTTAGTAACCGAGGATCTTTTTTAGAATACGGTAGATGTTATTGCTAAAGCAGCACATAAACTTGCGTTACACTAGCAATAACATCTACCATATTTTGAAGCAGCTTTTGAGGGAAGCGAGATGTCAGATGTACCAATAAAATTGTCAAAAGAATGACTATATCTGTTTATGATAGGTATTTTTTTTGAATTACCCAGTACATTGGGACAATAAAGTAGATGAAAATAATTGTACAGACGAAACGTTTTATAGTAAAGAAGGAGATCCTATGTTTGTTGCGAAATTACTGATGTGATTAAACATAATCCTAGGTTCGATTATCGAACTGGTCTTGCTATTTACATGTTTATGGAAAATTGCGGTGGCGGCAGCTTCCTAAGGGAATTGGATGCTCCCTCACTATTTCCAGCTATATCGGCCAACTAACCTTGTTTAATTTTATCACCCACCTACTTTTATTGTGACGTGGAAAGCGCTAATGGTTATAACAAATTTGTTGACAGATGGAGGACGATCTCAAAAATTGCAGCAATTTTAATAACAAGTGTTGTATGCCACGACATAGAAAGAAACACTATTTTTCGTCTAACCACCATTTGATTGCAAATACGCACTTGAGAAGGATGGTTTGGTTGATGGGAATCATGGCCTTGGGTGGCAACTTAGTAAGATATCTTCAGTATTGATAAGACGGACATTCTTAGCTCGAATGCATTCTCCGTGTTTTCGTAAAACGCAGTTTACGATAATTTTTTGCAATTGGTTGTAATATTTATAGGAAGAAGTGCATTGTGCTTACAGTATAGGTAACTACAAAGCTGGTATAAACACAAATGGTTCTATGTTTAACTTAAATAAGTTTTTCCATGATTGGAGTGTTAAGTTATATAACTCACAAAAATTTTCAGGCAGTAATCTTTGTGGAAGGGAGAGCAGTTTACAGATTAATTGGGAAAAGTGTCTCCGCTCCTACAAGAATCAACCATCTCCTGATCCTCAATCTCGCCGTAGCCGACCTCTTTATGGGAATCTATCTTTTGATGCTAGGGATTGCCGGGGTCAAGTTTGAAAGGGACTTCTGCCATTATGAACAGAAATGGCGTTCCGATAATATTTGCAATGTTATGGGGGTGTTGACGGTGATATCGAGCGAGACTTCTGTTGCTACAATGGTGACGCTCACTTGTTTTAGAGCTTTTGCGGTTTTTAAGGTAAATTTAGCTTCGCATTTTTCGGCATTGTAAATATGTCAAGCAGAAAAATTCATTCGTGCATTGCTAATATTTTTAGGTATAACGTTGATACCAATATGTCCATTCATTTGAATTCTTAAAATACATTTACTTTTGCAGCCCTTCGAAGCATCAAACAAACCTTCTTGGCGGATTGTTCTTCTCCTAATCTTGTTTGCTTGGTGTTTTTCCTTTATTCTCGCTTTCCTTCCCTTTTCCGGCTCTTTGCAGTACATGTTTGAGGATGAGGCTATAATTAACGACAGTTATTTCTTTCCAAACGATGTAGTAAGCTTTAATTCTGCCAAGAGCTGGGCGGAAAAACTGTTGACCTATGATCCAGTATTGGTGACGTCATCGATCGATACGGTTGAGCGAATTCAAAAAGCTGCTTCGTGGCAGGAGCTACGCAACATTATGGTTGCACTGAACATAACAATGTTCCCCAAACATACCAAATTTATAGGGTGAGTAATTGCATTTTTTTTCCGACCTGCAGTGATATTGTATAGTTCAGACTTGCATGAAAGTAATAACAAATTGTTTAATGCTGATTTGGAGTTTACGCTTTTTGTTACTTCATATTTTTACTTGTAAACATTCTGCTTGTGGAATTAGTCAAAACAAGGAAGTTTGTTGCATTCTTGTAGTGATTTCATTGTGTTGACTGACACGGTGGATAGTGGTTACAGAGCCCCCCCTTTGTGATCCGTAAACATTGGCTCAGTTTCCTCGTCGAGTCATACCAAGAAATCAAAAAAAAATGATATCCCGACTTGTGGTGGGGGAGCCTAACAGTCTACTCGCCGTTGTGGCTCAGTCTGTCTAAAGACATGTAAACAGAACGTAAGCTGGTGTGCTTGAATGAATAAATTGTGTTGAAACCCATGACGCAAGGCGTATTTTATTGAAAGGGAGAGCTTGTTATGTGGATATACTTTTGGAAAGTTCGTTTGGCCCTTTTTCTAAATGAAGACTTCTTTGTTTTCGGAGATCAACTTTTGGAACTAAAAATCATTTTCTCCCCTTTCTCAAGTTGAAGGATTTTTTTGAGGCAGGATTAAAGTGTAGAGTTGCCGCCAGCTCCCTTACTTCTTACGTCAGTGGTTTACAAACACGGTGTTAACTTTATTGGATAAGAATTGTTCCACAATTATAAAATTAGGTTTGGGTGACAAAATTTCGCTGACAGACCAAGGAATGTCAGTATTAAGCATAGACCACCTACATTGACTGCTATACAACAAAATGAACACGAGTTGAAACTTGTGTGCGCATAGATCAAGGGTTCTTAACTGAGGGTAAAATTTGATCTGCCTTGGGGGTAAGTTTCGTTAGAAAAAAATTCACTCTTTTACCTATTACAATAGGAATTTGTAGAAGTGAAAATATAAAAAAATGTTTGGGGTAAATTTTACTTTTGAAATTTTCCATGGGGTAAATAGAGAATAAAGGTTGACAACCCCTGGCGTAGATCAAGCAACTGCATTGTGAAGTGTATGACTAATAATTGAAAAAGTGCACTAATTTGACAGTGGATATACATTTAAGATCATCCAAAAGCGAAATAAGTTTTCACAAAAGTGAAAAAATTTAAATAAAGTTCACTAAGTTTAAGTAGTTGCAGAATTATAGCAGTTTTCTTTTTTGCTTGAGTTCAATTCGATTCTTCCAGTCTAGTTATGGTCAAGGCTTGACGTCAAGACAGTGTTTTGTAAGCTTAGGTACTTTCCTTTGCTCTAAAGAAAAAATTGGAAGATGAACTGAAAAGAATAGGGGGCTATAGTGTGTTGGAAAAACTTTCACCCTTGAACTGGGCCACTTTAATGGCAGGGGTTAACAAAGCAAACAAAAACATTTGCAATGTCTGAGATCTTGAAGCGCTAATTGCGGTATTTTGAGTGCCCAACACTCTTTTCTCTTACTGGATTCGTTACTAGAAATATAAAGCTGAAGGCAATTTCATTCCACGCATCTCAGATTGCAGCACCAAGCAAAAAGTGTTTGAGTACCGATTCCCGATTCGATTTAGCCCTCGTACGTTGATTACGTTTTGCAACGTCAAAGTTGATTGTGGGCCACATTTGACCTCATGTTTAAAATCGCTTTAATCATGATTTTAAGCAATGCTGAATGTTTCGTTTGTTACAAATATCAATCAAAGAATCTATAAGAATATCAAAACAATTCTGTTTGTATAACTTTAGTACAGTGTCGATATTCAAACATAAAAAAATAACAAAGTCAATGTTTCTCTTCAAGTAACCTGTAGTGTATTTGTAAGAAATTTGAACACAAGTGTGATTTATGATAGGATTAGAACTTGATATTTTAAGTAGAGTAGACGCCGCTTATTGAGCCTGCCTCGGGACCGACGGCTGGGCTTGTTAACCGACGGACGATTTTTCTAAATATGTTGAGCTAAAATATTTGTGCTAACTGTAACAAAGATAAAATATTTAAAGCTAATTACATTGTACGCAGAAATTTGTATAGAAAATACATATTCGGATAATAAATATTTTGATATTTAAAATCAAAGAGACCGCGTATGTGCTCTCGCACTCAATTAAGGCACTACTACTACTGCACAACATGCGCTGTTACTAACGGTTCCTTTAAACTTGACGCACTTCAAAAGCACAACTACAATAGCAAAGTTTTTATCTATTTGGATAAAGAACAGCATTAATTTATCACAAAAACACTTATTGGGCGCCACCCAATCTAGAAATGGGACTTTTCTGTGCAGTAGAATCTTAGGTTGGTTCGAACTGTCCAATTCTTTGGAACCAGGCGCCAGATCAACTAGCTTTTTGGCAGTAGGTCTTCCCTTTGATCACTGCCGCTTTACTGATTGACCGTAATTTGTGTATTGTGACGTTGTTTCATTATTTCATTAAGTACCCTTTTTCTCGCATTATCGTGCAGATGCAGTCTGCTACATGTAAAACAATCAGTTTTTCGACTGCCAGCATCTAATCTGGGCAGCACAACAGCTTGGGGGTGGTAAAAGGATAGACCCTCGGCCCTGGTTTTGATTTGTGCTGGCCCGAATTGAGTTTGGGTGCCTGACCAAACGACGACGACGACGAATTTTTAGACATGAAGGTTTTGTGATAAACAGAAGAATTTTAGACAGTAACCAAAATGCTTGATGTTTATCCGCACAGAGAAAAAAATCAAGAATTACGTAATGAAATTTGTAAGTTATGAAGCTTTTAAAACAAATTTAAAGGAATTGCGTAGAAAATTTAAGCTTATTGAACGGGCTTTTGGGCGTATAAAGCGAGTTTTGTTAATACACAGTCAAATGGAAGAATTCCAGGCCGGACAAATTTGGGTTTAATATGCGGGTGGGCTTATAAATCGTGGGCTTAATAAGCAGCGTCTACTGTATTTTGATTCACAAGCATGTTGTCACATGAACCTAAACTGGATGTGATTCAAAGAAATCCATTGGGTAAAAAAGTTGGTTACTTAGAGGTTAAATGCAACAAGCACTAAACTGAATCAATCGACCACACCAATTCTGCTAAGTATAAGAAAACAAGTCTTTAACAAGTCTTTATACCAGGAAACTTAGAGAATAAACTTGTAATGAAATTTCGTATGAACAAGGATTTCAATTCACATACATAAAACAGGAATGAGAAACTAGTTCATACAAGGAACTAGCTAAAAACAAAACTGCAACAAAAATTCTAATAGGTAAAAAATGATCATCCTAGAAAACACATTTCTATTTCTCTCAGCCATTGTTTTTTCTAAAAGACCTAAAAAGAATCGCAGGAAAATGGGAAAATAATTAGGCAGTTATCAAAAAAACATGAAATGTAACAACTGAAGAATACAGTATAAGACATAACATAATATTACATATTGGGGTCAATTTTGACCCCAATTAATGTTTATGGTATATTTTTTGAAAGCTTAATATAAAAAAGAAAATTATGGTTTTGAGGGGAACATCATTCTCATTTGTACAAATACCGTCTGAATGAAGATATCAAGAGGGCACAACTTAAACAACCAAGAATAGAAGGAGTTACCACTAATTAACTGGTCTTCGGGTCAGTTTTGACCCCAATAACCGTATGAGGTTTAAATCAGTATGTCTCAGTGTTCTTTGAAATGGCATCAACTTATGTCCGTTTTCAGAAGTGCACGGACTGGTCTCTGGCGTTGCTACGACCTTGGATGATCTCATTGTTTGTGGGTCTTCCAAAGAAGCAAGTTCGAACAATTTGAAATGATTGGTGTAGAGCCTAAAGAAGCATCATTTTTGATTTAATTTAAAGAAATCGAGGATTTTCAATAACTAAGTTAAATATTTGGGCATGCGATTGACAAAAACAGTAAAACGCTCGACTGAAGACCTTTATGACAAGCAGTCAAGGAATCAGCTCGTCAAGCGATATGCTTGGTTTCAAAAATGGTTACTATCTATCCATTTACTATCAACAACAATTCGGTTACTTTTAAACATCATAACATCCAATTTGATTGGGATTTGAACCCGAAACAATGTACATTTTGTAAGTAAGGGAAATACTTAAAATGAAAAAGCTTCGTGATGTGAATCAAATATGGAGCAAGTAGAACGTGTTAATCAGGCTAATGAGTGAAAAATTTTTGCAGTAAACTAGCCCAAACTTTGCCGTAAGCAGGTAACCACTGGTCGACTCCTAAATTACATATGGCTGCTACATTGTTGAAGTCCGTTGAAATAGTGAGGGAAGGGGTGTGAAATCTCTACCAGCTGCGCAAATTGCTAAAGTTATTACAGTAACTAGCATGCTTTTTCCCTTAAATTACAATATTTGACGTAGAATATTACGGCTCCTAGCTGACCAAAAGTTAATCGTTATTTAAAAAATTGCTTATTTATACATTTTTCAAATCCGCTTTTCCTCCAGGAGGGTCTCGGGGTACCTCTAGGAGTTCCTCGCAGCACCCAAGAAATTCCTTTCAAATCTCACGATCATCAGCTACTGGGGGCGCATCGAAGAAGAGCCGATGTACTGTGGCCTCCCCATTTGGTATCAGTTTGTACCTCACAAAACATCAAATTATTGTGTAAAGAATAACTGGGAGTTGTTTATTTGAGCTTCACCCCTAAACTTGACCAAAGAGCTACTTGCTTTTAATGATTTTTTTGATTAAAGAAAATGTCGACGTACTGTTTTGTAGCTCTGTTGCGTCATAATGATACCTGTTTGTGAAATGCTAAAAACGTGGGTTGCTTTCCTTGTTTGATATCGATACGTCAATCAAGAATTTGTTTCATTCGATGGTAAACAAAAAGTTATAACAATAACAATACAATTTTGATCAGTACACTTGGTATAAACACAAGCGTAGCTAGGGGGCATTCAGGAGTCATAAACTCTTAAAATTTTTTAAATTCAATCGAAGAATCACACCATTTTTGCCGAAAATGGAAAAATTAGTCACCTTCTAAAAATTGTTTTCAAAAAATGGTTCATTCAATAAATACTATATTTTTATCCGTTCAAAAATTTGTTGTTGGCAATGGCACTGATCAAACACAGATCACATACAACTAAATAGTTAAATAAAAATAGTCATCATCAAAAGTGGCCCGAGTCGTCAATTTTAGGATTTGAAGCCAATCCGGCTCGGAATACACAACTCTGAATACTGATCTAGCTTCTGCTACGCGCAAAAACCTTAAATCCTAATCCTGGTTCGACTCCAAAAAAATAACGTTACCACTTTTTTACTGTATGCTTTACATTCACGTGCAGCTACGGTGGAATTGACAGAAGTAGTATTTTCCACTCCTGATTCAGAGCTGATCCTGATAATTTTGAAAAATTGCACTTCTGATCCAATTCTAAATCCAAATTGTTTCTGAAATCTTTTCGGATCCGACTCCTGAAATTATACCCTGGCCACATATGGCCCTCACAGTACTCACTACAGTACAAACTAGGCTTATTGAAATAAAAATTTTTAAGGATCTGTGTAGCTGCATTAACTGCTATTGAACCTGATGGGCCAGATATGAGCAACAAAATGCAGAGATGAGCTTGTTTTTAAAAGCTGTGTTTGTAGGCTGGTGCAATAGCTGCTCAGAATTCAGATATAGAGCGCAAAAATTGATAGAAGATGAGGAAGATGGACAATGCATTAACCTAGTTGTATGGAAATTCAATGCAAGATGTAGATAGATCTAATGTAAATAGCGCTGTGATTTGTAAAGGAAAAGGTTGGCATTAATCCAGGTTTTCCCGGATGTGTCTGTGATTAAACAGAAATCTAAAAAATTCATAAAGTGGTTGCAATATTTTTCAAAATTCTTCAGAAAATCGTTATATGTTTACTTTGACCTCAACATTAATTTTGAGCAAGTGGTTAATAAATTTTTTCAAAAAAAATTGTAGGTTGTACTTCAACTAAGTTTTGACATATGGCTTACAGCACCAGTGAGGTTGTTTTGACTTGGATTTCGTCACCATCACTCACTGTGTGCCCTATTGTGTTGACTACAGTTGTGTAAGCGCATGAAAATATTTGTGCAAGTGCGTTAAAATTAGCTTTCTTTTTGTGTAAAAACTGCAAACATCCCTCATCTCCTCTAGAAGGCAAAGCCCTAATATCCCCGTTATTTTCGACTCCTGCAAGCTATGCAACTACACCCCAGGTTGTGTCGTTCAAAAACATTTTGGCTTTTTAAGGAAATCCTGGCTTTGCCACAGCAGGCTGCATGTGGTAAGTTAACCCGTTCGATTCCAAGCTTTGACCAAACCAATCGTTTTATTATTCCAGTCATATTGCTCTTCCACGTACCTCTTAGCCAGCCAATCGGTCTACTCCAGTTGATGTGAAACAAAAAGAATTGGTTCAGTTACTTTTTGTTTGCGCATGCAACTTACTAGGCCAACCAACAAAGCCGATGTTTCAACCATCATTACAAAATTGCAGTGGATCGGTATTAAGACATTTTCAAATTTTGAAGCTACAGCTTTCATCCATTTATGATTTACCATTTACTTTTCTCGATAATTCTATTTTTGCTAGTAGTAGTTCTATGAAAGTGTGAGCATACCTGGGTTTGAACCTGCCAACATTCATTTCAGATATTACGGCGCTACCACCGTTTGCATCTTCAAATTTTTAGTATCCCCATCTGATCTAGCTTGGAAATTTTCACTATTTATAAATCTTTTCAACTTCTTTGCTTTCATTTTTGTGCTTTGCGCCTACGTTGCCATAATTTGGAAAGCCATTGGAAAGAAGTCGATAGAAGACGCTAGAAAGCCAAGTGGACGAAAACTAAAATTGAAAAGTAAGTCTTACTGATTCCATTTTTATGCTTGGTCGAATTGAAGACTTTTTTCGAGATCAAGTTTTTGAAAGCAATGGTTTTGGCTGTTTTTGTGTCGCATAACCACATTTTATTTTCGGAAACCGATGGTTTTGACCTTTTACAAGTTGAAGGCGCCAATTTCATTTTTTTCTTTGACGATCACATTTTGTGTAAACCCAAAAAATGAGATAACAGATTTATATTTTACCGGGAAATTTTTTGATTTACTTCATGTGGGATGATTGAAACCAGCCTCGTTGCATATGAAATAACTTCTGAATAACGTTTCCTGGTGTTTGTCTTAAATTCAAAAAATTTCCGCCATTTTATAGGAATGCAGAGGAAGATTTTTCGATTGGTGGCGACGGATTTTTGTTGCTGGGTTTCTATCTCCATTATGGCTTTTGTCAACTTCAGTGGAATTGAAGTTCCCAACTCCATATACGTCTTTTCCGCCATTGTTCTCCTTCCAATCAATAGCGCCCTCAACCCGATCCTTTATTCTGATGGGTGTGAAACGGTGCTGGCCAAGATAAAAAATCTAAAAAAACTTGTCAACCAATAGACTCCAGCAAATCAAAAAGATAAGGAAAGGTGATAAACTTTCATTCCTTGAAATTCAAACGACGCTACATTACAGACCTATGTATTCGTATCTGATGTGAAACCTTTTTTAACAATTGGTGTTTTTTCCCTGAAGATTTTTATTTGGAGATACATTTTTGTAACAACATTACTTAAGTGTGTATATTCTTTTGATCACTTTGGCGTAATTAGCTCCCAGGGTTACGTAATCTACCACCATTCTTCCATCTCCAAGAATGGAATTGAGTAACGACAGCTTTAATAGCGACACCTATTTGCTGTTTGGCTCTTTTTTACTCACCATGTGGTGCATTGCCAAATATTGTAGATAAACGTTGGTGAACTCTGCAAGTGCAATAACCATGCGTTACCATTTTGTATTCAGAAGCTCTTGAGATTTGTGTCTGAGCTTCGATCCGTAGAACTTGCGATTATATTTTGCTCTTTCAATTACAAATTAATACAGGCAATTATTGTACAAAATTTTGTTTTTTCTGTTTTCCATGTTAGCGTTATTTTAACCAAAATTTATAGTCAAACCGATCTGGGATATTTTACCTGCATCATCATACAGAGAAGCTTTATGTGGCAGACAGGTGGCCCCACCCGTACTTCACCGGATTATAATTGTGAAGTTGTTAACCCAGCATGTCAGACGACTCTTGGGTACCCACCAGTGGCAGTCCGCCTTGTTGGTGGTGGGGCTACCAGTCACTCAAGACTGGTTCGAAATGGGCTGCCATCTTTCCCCTAGCCTAATATCAATTAGGTTGACGGCATGAACCTGAATTACCGTTCATGCCGTACCTCCATCCCAAGGAAGAGGAGGGGTAAACACACACACACACACACATGATAACGACTTATGGAAGAGTTAATAAAATTTTTTATTAACTCTTCTTGTGTTATGGTTACCGGAAAAATTTTGCGGTTGTGGATCGAATGTGGTTGTGTTCAAACATGCTTCATAATGGTCAGTAGCTTATAGCTGGCTGTGGCATAGCTCATTTCTATCACAAGCTTGCAATCATGCAAAGTAAATTGCTGTGAAGTTGCTAAGAGCTCTACAGTACTAAGCTCATGCGCGGATCGTACCGGCAATCTCATCATTGCGAGCCAGTGCTGAGCGCATTGAGCTTCGCTGCTGTCGAAATTCATAGTTTGAGAAATTACAATGCCTCTGTTGAAAACTTTTTGCAATTTCAACTCAATGCTATTTCACTGCAATAGTCTAGTGATTAGAGTAACCGCTTTACATTTGGATAAACATGAACTTAATTGCCTCTAATTGTCGAGTCATGTCAAAAATTTATAAAAAGGTATTTACAGCTATCCTCTTTAGCGCTTAACTCAAAAAAGACAGCATGGAGAAAAAGCCGGCAAGCTTGCTTGTTGTTTCCTTGTATAAGGCACTAAGCCGGATACCTCCAGTAATGGGGTAACAAAATTTAAACAACAGGGTCTCTCACTAATAGCCGTAGATCAGTAGCATGCAGATATCAAATTATAAAGTATCAAGCTTTGCAATAAGCTCACTTTTTAGCCGGTTTGCAAACTCATAAAATCCCTAGAACAGGCTTGCACAAATCGGTAATAACCGGCCAATTTCCATGACTAGATAGGCCTACCATCTGCTTATGGCATAAAGGTGATGGAGCCAGAAGTTTACACGTCGTGGAGTTTCAGTCTGACAAAAGACTAGTAAACAGAGAATGATGTCACATTCATGAATGAATCAATTTCAATGCTAGGATCAGTTTTAAGGAACTTGGAGGAAGCCATTGCACTTTACGCCCTACTGTAGGTCTTCCCTAATTATCTCCAAATACAGTGAATCACCCATCCTGTACCTTAATGAAAGTTAGATAAAGATTCTGCGACAGGAAAATTCGCTCGATCGAGTTCAACGACTACCTTCTAGGGATGTTCAAAACGAGTTTTTCAGGAACAAAACAAAATTTTACTACAGAAAAAACAGTTCAAAACGAAACGAAACAAAATTTCATGCAGAAATATTTCTAAATTACTTTATCGTCGCTTATCTGTGTCATTGTTCTTCTTCGAAAACTCATGTGACAATAATAATTTAATTAGCCGTTCAGTGTGTTCAATGCGGCTCGCGTGTGAAGCGTGTTCGTCACACGGGACGAGTTCAACCTTTGAGGATTTGATTTCGAGCGCATAACGAAATGAAACTGCTTGGATTTCGAAACAAAATTCTTTACTAAGGAAGTCAATTTATAAAGAAACGAAACCAAAACAAAGCAATTTTGCTTCGAAGAGAAAGGAAATTTTGAAATATTTTCGTTTCGAACACCCCTACCACCTTCTAGGTCCTATCATTCGAACTAAGAACTTATACTCGAAAAGCTAGAGCTATCAGCTCACTCTAATAACGCATATAAGTTTGCAGAACACAGGTATAATCATCAATCATCACAATGATTTTTTCTGTAGCAGCAAAATAGCCTCCCTGCCTTATGCACGCGTTGATCTTGTCTTCTAGGTCTTCACATTTTTCTCTTCACTCTTCTCTCCACTCTTTTTCTTTTTTTGTTTCTCCGGTAGTATAAATACCCTCCATGCATGACGCAATTAAGAAGCATTCCCGAGTCAACCGAAAAGTTGCTTATCAAAAAGAAACACTTTGCAGACGGGAATTACCCAATACACTAAGAAAATATATAAATAAAGCGTTGGAGGCGAGTAATACCGGAAACAATTACCAAGAAGTGTGAACTTCGTTGAAACAGAACAATGGCTTGACTTTTTCCTGAATTATTATTGTTACACTACTTATAGGTCTATGCTAAACAGTTAGATACTATATTCTACAAAGTTTTGAGGAACCAAACAAAAATCCAAAACAATACTTTATTGAGCATAATTAAATTAACATAACAAAATTCTCCGAAGCTTTTCGTCCCCTCTCAGGGACTTCATCAGGGCTAAACAAATTAAGCTATAATACCAAAATTGAATGTAATGTGATATTAAGATACTGGAAGCTAATGATTCAATTAGTTTATTTAATTATGTTCAATAAAGCATTATTTTGGATTTTTATTTGGTTCCTCAAAACTTGGAAGAAAAGTTTCCCTATCCGAAATTTAAATTCTACAAAATGAACAGTAAAAAGCAATACTCCTAAAAAAGGCAAAACTAACGACTTCAACTTTTTTACAAAAATAAGCAATCCAAAAAGATTTTAAGTCGACCCAACTTTTGGTCGCGATCGATTCATGTGGAATTACTGCTTTATCTTATAGTTCACTTAGATCAGTACTCTTTACCCTTACACTTGTGGAGCCCTTGTTGTTCTTTTACAAATGTCATGTAACCCTAATCACAAAAAATTTTATATCAACTACGTTGGCTATGGCTTTGCAACCTAAAATCCTTAATTCATGATTTTCAAACTTTGTCACGCAAGAGAAAATTTGTTCCTTAATTGACTGCATTAGTGATTATTGACAAAAGCCAAAACAAAATTCGTTGCTTCCGCCCCTTCTCCACGTAAATACTTTTTCTCTATAAATCATTTTTACGGAAGCGGTTATTTTGTCTGTTTTGTCACAGAATTGAAAGCTATTCACTTTCTAATATTTGAAAGTTTCCGCCCTTTTACAGCTTCAAGACCATTTTTTTTGGAAATCAGCTCGATGAAATGCACTTATGCTCACGTTATATTCTTCTTTGGTGGTATCCCACACACCTAGAATCGACTAAAGGATTTGTTACAAGAAAAATTAAAAAAATCCCGGTCTTTGTTTCACTCTGATTTTATATCATAGCACGTGCATCACAACATGTTGCGTAAGAAAACAGCTAGTCGTATCCTATTTTTTCGTTATTTAATCACTGCTTCTTTCAATCTTGCAAGAAAATCTGCTTTTTGCTTCTTCGTATATTTGTGACGGAATAATGATTGAAATGAAATTGTTGCCCTTCAAATGAAGCACAATGTTTAATTAAAGTGATTGCATTATGCATTTACAATAGAGTTGTCGAGTTTTGCCAAAATGTTTTTAAAAATGTATGTTTTGCGAAACAAAGTTAAAGAAGAAGTTACCCCCCAGTGCTCACGCAAACCCTCTAAATTTTTCACGGAACCAGGTTGAACAGCTTTGAATTAGATCAGCTTAAGGCTTAGATCTTAGTTTTGTTCATTTAAATTGTGGTTTTTAAAAAACCAGTTGAACTTCAACAGCGGCCTCTCTACCAAAGACATGTTCTTTATCTACAATATAAGCCACTAATTCTTCATATTTGAATCTAACTCTAGTCTTTATTTTTAACATTTTGGTAGTTATAGAATTTATAATATTATTTAATCCGGTACAGTTTGCTGAACCAATAGTTCTTACTCGACAAAACTGAATGATAGCCCTTCCGAACGTCGCCGGCAGAGCTGGCTAGTCCAGTTATAAATTCTCTTGTGCGTTGTATGGATTTCTATTGACAAATAAAAACGTTGCGACTATACAGCACAGGATGATTCAAAAAGAATGCATCAATTTTAACTTGCTACATTTTCACAACCAAAAATCGCTCACAAATGATAAATACGTCAAATCAAAGAGAAGAAAATAAAATATTGGGAAATTGATATCATTGTGACGTCATAGACAAGCAAACCACTGGGCTTGTCATAATTGGGCAAAGTCATTTTTTCCAGCACGATTGTTTTATCTTCTTTTTGCTCGGCACATGATGATAAGCGCGCAAGAAAAATCTTTCTGTGTTGTGCGGTTCAGCGAAACTGAATCTGTTATCTGACTGCAGCGGGTGTCTCAACAGTGTTTTGTTGTTGCTGCGCCAAGTGCCAAATGGATTCGTCGAACTTGGTACAAACAATTTAAGAAAACATGTTGCTTGTGTAAGAGGAAGAGCCCAGGGCAAAGGACTTCAGAGAAGGCAGTCTTAAAATTTCAAGATATTTTTTCGCGAAGCCAACAGAAGTCCATCCTCGGTGCCAGCCAAGAACTTGGCATTTTTCAACCAACTGTATGATGTGTGTTTAGACGACGTTTAGTCATGCGACCATGCAAGTTGCATATGGTACAAGCTCTTCATGCTGGCAACAGAGCAAAGCGTAAGGAACTTAGTAATGCCACTTTAGAGGATATGGAAGATGACAACTTCTTACCACGTTTGAATTTTAGTGATGTAGCAACATTTCATATCAGCGGCAAAGTTAGCCGTCACAAAGCCAGAATAGGGACTCGAAAATTCAAAAAAGATTTTAGAACATTACCGTGATTCCCCGAAGGTTAACATGTTTTATGCTGTTTCCTTGAGAAAAGTCTGTGGGCGTTTCTTTTTTGAGGAAAACACAATTTCAGGACAAACTTATCTTGAAATGCTACAGCAATGGCTTTTTCCCCCAAATCGATAAAGATTTTGAAAATTTCATTTTTCAGCAAGGTGAAGAACCACTGCATTGGCTGAACCTGAATTGTAATATTCGGAGTTTCTAGATGAAACTCTACCTCAACGTTGTAGATAGAACAGCTCCCCAAGACTTAACACTATATTTGTGGTCGCCCAGATCACTAGACCTTTCACCGTGCGACTTTTTCTTATGAGGATATATCAAAGATATGGTTTTTGTGCTTGCATTAGAGACTAGACTAGATGATCTCAAAAATAGATTCATGGCAGCAGTGAATTTATTGGAATAAAGCATTCTAAGGGGTGTTTAGGGCGAATTTAATTATCGTTTTAAAGTAGGAGGAGAGCACATAAAACACTTATGAAATGGTTTGCAGCATACCATTCACAACTTGTAACACCATTTACTGCATTTTGTAATTGTTACACCTTAATAGCAACTGCCTTAAAAAATTTTCGGTTTGTTAATGAGGATATTCGTGACAATGACATCACAGGGATATGTGTGTTTATGACGTCTCCATAATATCGATTTTTGAAAATACTATTTCCTTCCCTTTTATTTGATATATGTTTCATTCACGAGCAGTTTGTCGTTGCAAAGAAACAGCTAGTTAAAATTGGGGCATTCTTTTTGATTAAATATAGCAGGCATTTTTTGTTTGTCAAGCAGCCTACATTGATGTCATGACTAGATATAATTGTTTTTTCGACAAATTAATGGATAAACTTGGCGTTTTGCTCCCCTTGGTAACCGAGGATCTTTTTTAGACTACGGTAGGTGTTATTGCTAGTGCAACATATAAACTTATGCTACCCTAGAAATAACATCTATCGTATTCTGAAGCAGCTTCCCAGTTTTCGAGGGAAGCGAAACGTCAAATTTACCCATAAAATTGTCAAAAGAACGACTATATCTGTTAATGATAGGTATTTTTTTGAATCACCCTGCACATTGAGGCAATAAAGTAAATGAAAAGAATTGTACAGACGAAACGTTTTATAGTAAAGAAGGAGATCGTATGTTTGTTGCGAAATTACGGATGTAATCAAAAATTAATCCTAGGTTCGATTATCGAACTGGTCTTGCTATTTACATGTTTATGGAAAATTGCGGTAGCGGCAGCTTCGTAAGCGAGTTGGATGCTTCCTCACTATTTCCAGCTACATGGGCAAACTGACTTTGTTTGATTTTATCACCCACCCACTTTTGTTGTGACGTGGAAAGCGATAATCGTTATAACGAATTCGTTTTCAGGTGTTGAACGGTAAAAATTGCAGCAATTTAAATGACGAATGTTGTATGCCACGGCATATCTCGTCCAACCACCATTTGATTGCGAATACGCACTTGAGAAGGATTGTTTTGTTGATGGGAATCATGGCCTTGGCTGGCAACTTAGTAAGTTATCTTCAGTATCGATGAGACAGACATTCTTAGCTCGGATGCATTCTCCGTGCTCTGGGAAAAAGCAGTTTACGATAATTTTTGCAATTGGTTGTAATATTTATAGGAAGAAGTGCATTGTGTTTACAGTATAGGTAACTACACAGCTGGTATAAACACAAATGGTTCTATGTTTAACTAAAATAAGTTTTTTCGTGATTGAAGTGTTAAGTTATATTTCACAGAAATTTTCAGGCAGTAATCTTGGTGGAAGGGAAAGCAGTTTACAGATTGATTGGGAAAAGTGTCTCCGCTCCTATAAGAACCAACCATCTCCTGATCCTCAATCTCGCCGTAGCCGACCTCATCATGGGAATCTATCTTTTGATGCTTGGGATTATTGGGACCAAGCTTGATGGGGACTTCTGCCGTCATGAACTGCACTGGCGATCCAGTATCACTTGTCAGGTTATGGGAGTGTTGACGGTGATATCGAGCGAGACTTCTGTTGCTACAATGGTGACGCTCACTTATTTTAGAGCTTTTGCGGTTTTTAAGGTAAACTTAGCTTCGCATTTTTCGGCATTGTTAATATGTCAAGCAGAAAAATTCATTCGTGTATTGCTAATAATTTTAGATATAATCTTGATACCAATATGTCCATTCATTTGAATTCTTAAAATACATTTACTTTTGCAGCCCTTCGAAGCATCAAACAAACCTTCTTGGCGGATTGTTCTTCTCCTAATTTTGTTTGGTTGGTGTTTTTCCTTTATTCTCGCTTTCCTTCCCTTTTCCGGTTCTTTGCAGTACATGTTTGCGGATGAGGCTATAATTAACGACAGTTATTTTTTTCAAAACGATGTAGTAAGCTTTAATTCTGCCAAGAGCTGGGTGGAAAAACTGTTGACCTATGATCCAGTATTGGTGACGTCATCAATCGATACGGTTGAGCGAATTCGAGAAGCTGCTTCGTGGCAGGAGCTAAACGACATTATGGTTGCGCTGAACATAACAATGTTCCCCAAACCTACCAAATTCATAGGGTGAGTGATTGCATTCTTTTTCCAATCTGCAGTGATATTGTATAGTTCAGACTTGCATGAAAGTAATAACAAGTTGTTTAATGCTGATTTGGAGTTTACGCTTTTTGTTACTTCATATTTTTACTTGTAAATATTCTGCTTGTGGAATTAGTCAAAACAAGGAAGTTTGTTGCATTCTTGTAATGATTTCATTGTGTTGACTGACACGGTGCATAGCGGGTTGCAGAGCCCCCACTTTGTGATCCGTAAACATTGTCTCAGTTTCCTCGTCGAGTCATACCAAGAAATTAAAAAAAAATGATATCCCTTCTGGTGGTGGGGGGGCCTAGCAGTCTACCCGCCGTTGTGGCTCAGTCTGACTAAAGACATGTAAACAGAACGTAAGCTGATGTGCTTGAATGAATAAATTGTGTTGACAACCATGGCGCGAGACATATTTTATTGAAAGGGAGAGCTTGTTATGTGAATATACTTTTGGAAAGTTCGTTTGACCCTTTTTCTAAATGAAGACTTCTTTGTTTTCGGAGATCAAGTTTTGTAACTAAAAATCATTTTCTCCCCTTTCTCAAGTTGAAGAATTTTTTTGAGGCAGGATCAAAGTGTAGAGTTGCCGCCAGCTCCCTTACTTCTTACGTCAGTGGTTTACAAACACGCAGTTAACTTTATTGGATAAGAATTGTTCCACAGTTATGAAATTAGATTTGGGTGACAAAATTTCGCTGACAGCTCAAGGAATGACAGTATCAAGCATAGACCACCTACATTGGCTACTATGCAACAAAATGAACACGGGTTGAAAGTTGTGTGCGCATAGATCAAGAATTCTTAACTGGGGGTAAATTTATCCCTTTGGGGTAAGTTTCGTTAGAAAGAAATTCACTCTTTTACCTAATACAATAGGGATTTGTAGAAGTGAAAATATAAAAAAATGTTCGGGGTAAATTTTACTTTTGAAGTTTTCCATGGGGTAAATAACAGAATAAAGGTTGAGAACCACTGGCGTAGATCAAACAACTGCATTGTGAAGTGTATGACTAATAATTGGGAAAGTGCACTAATTTGACAGTGGATGTACATTTAAGATCATCCAAAAGCGAAATAAGTTTTCACAAAAGTCAAAGCACTAAGTTTATATAGTTGCAGAGTTGGAGTAGTTTCTTTTTTTGCTTGAGTTCAATTCGATTCTTCCAGTCTAGTTATGGTCAAGGCTTGAGGTCAAGACAGTGTTTTGTAAGCTTAGCTCCTTTCCTTTGCTCTAAAGAAAAAATTGGAAGATGAACTGAAAAGAATAGGGGACTATAGTGTGTTGGAGAAACTTTCACCCTTGAACTGGGCTACTTCAATTGCAGTGGTTAACAAAGCAAACAAAAACATTTGCAATATCTGAGATTTTGAAGCGCTAATTGCGGTATTTTGAGTGCCCAACACTCTTTCTCTTACTGGACTCGTTACTAGAAGTATACAGGGTGGGCCGTAAGTCGCGCACCAAAACATTTAAGACAATTTGGTTATATAATCGTTATTTTATTTAAAATAAGCTTGTCTAAGGAACTGATGACACGTTGTACACGCTGATACAATCACAGATGCTCAAACTCTGTTTTCACAAGAACTTACAAATGCTCACACTCCACGCAATTTCTTGGTGCGCGACTTACGGCCCACCCTGTATAGCTGAAGACAATTATATTCCACGCATCTCAAATTGCAGGACCAAGCAAAAAGTGTTTGAGTACCAATTTCCGATTTGATTTAATCCTCGTACGTTGATTACATTTTGTAATGTCAAAGTTGATTGGGGGTCACATTTGACCCCATGCTTAAAATCACTTTAATCATGATTTTAAGCAATGCTGAATGTTTCGTTTGTTACTAATATCAATCAAAGAAGCTATAAGAATATCAAAACAATTCTGTTTGCATAACTTTAGTAGGGCTGCAGTGTCTATATTTAAACATAAAAAATTAACAAGGTCAATTTTTCTCCTCAAGTAACCTGAAGAGAATTTGTAAGAAATTTGAACACAAGTGTGATTTATAATAGGATTAGAACTTGATCTAAGTTGATATTTTAGGCACAGTAGACGCCGCTTATTAAGCCCGCTTCGAGACCGACGGACGATTTTTCTAAATATTTTGAGCTAAAAAATTTGTGGCTAACTGTAATAAAGATAAAAAGTTTAAAGCTAATTATATTGTACACAAAAATTTGTAAAGAAAATACATATTCGGATAATAAATTTTTGATATTTAAAATCAAAGAGACCGCGTATGTGCTCTCGCACGCAATTAACGCACTACAACTACTGCACAACATGCGCTGTTAATAACGGTTCCTTTAAACTTGACGCACTTCAAAAGCACAACTACAATAGCAAAGTTTTTATCTTTTTGGATAAAGAAAAGCATTAATTTATTACAAAAACTCTTATTGGGCGCCACCCAATCTAGAAATGGGACTTTTTTGTGTAGTAGAATCTTAGGTTGCTTCGAACTATCAAATTCATTGGAACCTGGCGCCAGATCAACTAGCTTTTTGGCAGTAGGTCTTCCCTTTGATCACTGCCGCTTTACTGATTGACCGTAATTTGTGTATTGTGACGTTGTTTCATTATTTCATTGAGTTCCCTTTTTTTTGCATTATCGTGCAGGCGCAGCTTGCTACATGTAAAACATAATCAGTTTTTCGACTGCCAGCATCTAATCTGGGCAGCTCAGCAGCTTGGGGTGGAAAAAAGATAGATCCTCGGCCCTAGATTTGTGCTAGCCCGGATTGAGTTTGGGTGCCTGACCAAACGACGACGACCACAACGAGTTTTTAGACATGAAGGGTTTGTGACAAAACAAAAGAACTTTAGACAACAACCAAAATGCTTGATGTTTATCCATACAGAGAAAAAAATCAAGAATTACGTAATGAAATTTATGATACGAATTATTTATAGGAGCTGGTGTTAGCCTGTTAAGATATTAATTTAATTAATTGATGTTAAGGCATATAGGCTAACTGCAATCAGTTGAATAAAATACCATACTGTCACAACCGGTTTCGTTCCTATTAGGACTCTGCAGATGGACTCAGGTGTTGAACCGACGATCACATGAATTGCTTTTTGCGGTTTATACACCTCCGCCATCGGTGATACCAACTGGTGCTGTTAATTTCAAGCTTGTATATTATGCACGCTCACTATAGTGAGCTTAATGCGATATTTGCTTTAATATAGCAGGCATTCCTCATATGTCGAGTATAACGATATTTCAATCAGATTACTTCGTTCTTTCGACAATTTTCTATTTAAATTTAACGTTTCGCTCCTCTTAGTTACCGGGAAGCTTCTTCAGAACACGGTAGATGTTAATAATGTGACCATCTACCGTGTTCTGAAGAAGCTCCCCGGTAACTAAGGGGAGCGAAACGTTAAATTTAAATAGAAAATTGTCGAAAGAACGAAGTGATCTGATTGAAATATTTGCTTTAATTCCCAGCCAAGCCAGTGCCTCTATTACGTTTAATTGCGTCATAGTGCTACCTGTTTGGTGAAATGCTCAAGACGTGGATTGCTTTACTTGTTTGATATCGATAAGGTCAATTGAGAATTTGTTTCATTCAATGGTAAACAAAAAGTTATGACAATAACCATACAATTTTGATCAATACTCTTAGTATAACCACAGGCATAGCTAAGGGGCCTTCAGAAGTCATGAACTCCCAAAATTTTTAATATCCAATCAAGGAATTACAGCATTTTTTGCCGAAAATGGAAAAATTAGTCACCTTCTAAAAAATGGTTCATTCAATCAATATCATATTTTTATCCGTTCAAAAATTTGTCACTGGCAATGGCACTGAGCAAACACAGAGCACATACAACTATATAGTTAAGGGCACACACTGATCAAAAATTTTAATTTTTATGGACTTCTTGTTTTCAGTCGATCTTTGACTGAAATTTATCATAGATTTCAAAGGTGCACTTGAAAATTGTGCATACCCAAGTGTGTGCCCTTAAATAAAAATAGTCATTATCAAAAGTGGACCGAGTGGCCAATTTTAGGATTTGAATCCAATCCTGCTCGGAATACACAACTCTGAATACTGATCTAGCTTCTGCTACGTGCAAAAAACTTAATCCTAATTCTGGTCTAACTCCGAAAAAAAACGTTACCACTTTTTTACTGTATGCTTTACATTCACGTGTAGTTACAGTGGAATTGACAGAAGTAGTATTTTCCACTTCTGATCCAGATCTGATCCTGATGATTTTGAAAAACTGCCTTTCTGATTCAATTCTAAATTCAAATTGTTTCTGAAATCCTTTCGGATCCGACTCCTGAAATTATACCCTGGTCACATATGGTCCTCACAGTACTCACTACAGTAAAAACTAGGCTTATTGAAATAAAACTTTTCAAGAATCTGTGTAGCTGCATTAATTGCTATTGCGCCTGATGGGCCAGATATGAGCAATAAAATGCAGAAATGAGCTTGTTTTTAAAAGATGTGTTTGTAGGCTGCTGCAATAGATGCTCAGAATTCAGATATAGAGCACAAAAATTGATAGAAGATGAGGGAGATGGACAGTGCAATAACCTAGTAGCTTGAAAATTCAATGGAAGATGTAGATGGACCTGATGTAAATAGCGTGATGATTTGTTAAGAAAAAGGTTGTCATTAATCCGGATTTTCCCGGACGTGTCTGTGATTAAACAGAAATCTAAAAAATTAATAAAGTGGTTGTAATATTTTCCAAAATCCTTTAAAAAATCGTTATATGTTTACCTTGACCTCAACATTAATTTTGAGCAAGTGGTTAATAAATTTTTTTAAAAAATTGTGGGTTGTACTTCAACTAAGTTTTGACATATAGCTTACAGCAACAGTGAGGTTGTTTTGACTTGAATTTCGTCACCATCACTCACTGTGTGCCCCATTAATGTGTTGACTGCAGTTGTGTAAGCGCATTAAAATATTTGTGCAAGTGCGTTAAAATTAGCTTTCTTTTTGTGTAAAAACTGCAAACATCCCTCATCTCCTCTAGGAGGCAAAGCCTTAATATCATCGTTATTTTCGACTTCTGAGAGCTATGCAACTACACCCTAGGCTGTGTCGTTCCAAAACATTTTGGCCTCTTTTTTAGAAAATCCTGGCTTTGCCACAGCAGGCTGCAGGTGATAAGTTAACCTGTTCGATTCCAAGCTTTGACCAAACCAATCGTTTTATTATTCCAGTCATATTGCTCATCCACGTATCTCTTAGCCAGCCAACCGGTCTACTCCAGTTGGTGTGAACAAAAAGAATTGGTGCAGTTACTTTTTGTTTGCATATGCGACTTACTAGGCCAACCAACAAAGCCGATGTTTCAACCATCATTACAAAATTGCAGTGGATCGGTATTAAGACATTTTCAAATTTTGAAGCTACAGCTTTCATCCATTTATGATTTACCATTTACTTTTCTCGATAATTCTATTTTTGCTAGTAGTAGTTCTACGAAAGTGTGAGCATACCTGGGTTTGAAGTTGCCATCATTCGTTTCAGATATTACGGCGCTAGCAGCGTTTGCATCTTCAGATTTCTAGTATCACCATCTGATCCAGCTTGGAAATTTTCATTATTTATAAATCTTTTCAACTTCTTTGCTTTTATTTTTGTGCTTTGCACCTACGTTGCCATAATTTGGAAAGTCATTGGAAAGAAGTCGACAGAAGACGTTAGAAAGCCCAGTGGACGAGAACTAAAAGAATTGAAGAGTAAGTTTTACTTTTTGCATTTTTATGCTTGGTCGAAATAAAGACTTTTTTCGAGATCAAGTTTTTGAAATCAATGATTTTGCCTGTTTTTGTGTCGCATAATCACATTTTATTTCCGGAAACCGATGGTTTTGGCCTTTTACAAGTTGAAGGCGCCACTTTCTTTGACGATCAAATTTTGTATAGACTCAAAAAATGAGATAACAGAAGATTTATATTTTACCCCGAAATCTTTTAATTTATCTCATGTGGGATAATTGAAACCAGTTTCCTTGCCTCTGAGGTAACTTCTGAATAACGTTCTCTGGTGTTTTGCTTAAGTACAAAAAATTTCCACCATTTTGTAGGAATGCAGAGCAAGATTTTTCGATTGGTGGCGACGGATTTTTGTTGCTGGGTTCCTATCTCCATTATGGCTTTTGTCAACTTCAGTGAGATTGAAGTTCCCAACTTCACATACGTCTTTTCTGCCATTGTTCTTCTTCCAATCAATAGTGCTCTCAACCCGATCCTTTATTCTGATGTGTGTGAAAAGATACTGGCCAAGATAAAAAATCTAAAAAAACTTGTAAACCAATAGACTCCAGCAAATCAAAAAGATAAGGAAAGGTGATAAACTTTCATTCCTTGAAATTCAAACGACGCTACATCACAGACCAATATATTCATATCTAATGTGAAACCTTTTTCACAATTGGTGTTTTTTCCCTGAAGATTTTTATTTGGAGATACATTTTTGTAACAGCATTACTTAAGTGTGTATATTCTTTTGATCACTTTGGTGTAATTAGCTCCCAGGGTTACGTAATCTACCACCATTCTTCCATCTCCAAGAATGGAATTGAGTAACGACAACTTCAATAGCAACACCTATTTGCTGTTTGGTTTCTTTTTACTCACCACGTGGTGCAGTGCCAACTATTGCAAATAAACGTTGGTGAATTCTGCAAGTGTAACAACCATGCGTTACCATTTTGTATTCAAAAGCTCTTGAGATTTGTATCTGAGCTTCGATCCATAGAGCTTGCGATTATATTTTGCTCTTTCAGTTACAAATTAATACAGGCAATCATCATACAAAATTTTGTTTTTTCGGTTTGTCATGTTAGCGTTATTTTAACTAAAATTTATAGTCAAACCGATCTGGGATATTTTACCTGCATCATCACACAGAAAAGCTTTCATGATTAGTTTCCTGTTTGACGAAATGGGCTACTAAGTTTGAAGTAAACAACTTTTTAGAAAAATGATTCAGTGTGTTCGCAGGGCAGTGCTTCTGAAGCATTAGGTTCATGCTTGAAGAAGAACGTGAAAGTTGCTTCTCCCATATTGCAAAATTAAATCAGAGTGGAATTGAGATCGCAACTAATCGTAATTCTGACGCATTATCCAAAACAATGCAGTACAAAAGTTGCTTTTCAAGGGCCAAAAACTCAGCAGTATATTGGCACTTCAAGAATTCCTAATCTCGAGACGAAGGACGCGCACAGTATGTCTGTATTTTCTTTTCTTTTTTGTATTGAGCACTTCCACAGCTATTCAAAAAAAATGAATTGCCGACGATTTTGATTTTTGTTCATTAGGTGTGATTTTTTGCATCTTTTTTTATTTCGTAAATTTTTTCCTGTTTTATAAATCCAATGGGCTGCGTACTTGCATTCCTTCTAAATTTATTACTGTCACGTGTCAAGATGCATCTTCTCTTGAAAACTGTAAGTTTCTGTGATATTTTTGATCTTACCGTTTGCTTATTGTTTTTGTTTTTAAAGTATATTTATGAAGTTAAAGAGAAAAAAATGAATTTACCACAACCAACAATGGATTGTTAAACGGCTGTTAAGACTGCATCCCGCAGGTTTTTATGCTTTTCATTATAGTTTAACCATAGAACGGTAACCAGGGGTGATTTTCCTAGTTATTTTGTGAATGACGCAATTTACTCACGAGGCATGATGGGAATTGCTTGACTGGCTCAGTGTCTTGTCTGATTTGAGTTGTGGATTTGTGCTGTCCGACTTTATTACTTGGTTATTTCCATAGAATGCATTATAGAGAGAATTTCTCCCACACTGTTACCGTATGTTGTACAGCCTGGGTGGAATTTTCTCATTGTTAGCCAGGTGCTATGGGACTTGGGTCATGGGACTCAGCCAGTACATAGTCCCATCTCTTCGTCATATGGCAGGGTATCTATGATCCAGATCAGACACAAGAAAAGGATCGTGACCGAGGGTTTATCCTTTTAGCACCGCAACCTGCTGTGTTGCGTAGATCAGTTGCTGGCAGTGACGGATTAAGTCAGCACCTTGTTTCGTCATCCAAAACTATCAGACCCATTATTCCTCGAGGTGCCCTATGTATGGGACATGTTAAAATAATGTGGCCTGCAGTTTGTTCACTAGCACCAGACTCGCATTTCGCTGAAGAAGCGAGACCCCATTTGTGCATGGATGAACCGAAACGCCCAAGTTCAGCACGCAGGCAATTGAGTTTAACCCAAGCTCTTCTGGCCAAACTCATTCCAATAGGCATTGTGCTCACCCTAGAAATATGGACATCGAGCGCTAACACACTCTTGGAGTACTTTGTGTTCCATGCCAAGTTCGTCCATTGGGCAGCGCGGATGCCCAACTCAGATAAGTTGTGCAATAGTTTCCACGCGGTAGGAACAAACGGGTGTCTAGATTCCAGTCTCTCCTTGCTAGCAGCCTGCGGATCAGTAAGCTGGCCACGCAGAATGTGGCCAGGGTCCAAAAAACTGCGATTAGTCAAGGAGAGTGTCGCTCCTTGGCGGCGAAGCTCAGCTGGCTGGATGCCTGAGAGAACTGGAAGGTTGTCCGTTGGATTGGGACGTAGGCATCTAGTGACATTGCGCAAAGCGTCATTAAGAACACCGTCAACGAGGCGAATATGCGTGCTGTGACACCAAGCTGGTGCACAGAATTCAGCAGTCGAGTAGATTACAGACAAGGTAGCTGTGCGCAATGTCTTGGCACTAGCGCCCCGTACCGAACCTGCAAGTCGCCTCAACAGCGAAACGCAGGCAGATAGTTTTTTGCGCAATGCCTCAAGGTGATGATGATACATAAGCGCTCTGTCCAGTTTTACACCGAGATATGTCAGCACTGGGCAAATGATAAGGCTTTACCTTTGTCCTTAACTTTTAGCTCACGTTTAGCCTCTCGATTGTGGAGATGAAAGGCTGCAGTTACCGTTTTAGCATGAATGAGCTTTAGTCACCAAGTTTGGAGATATGAGATATGCAGAAAGTGTAATCATGTCTTTTCTCAAAGTTCTTTCCAACACCTTGCGATCTCCAGATGAGTAGAGGATCGACAAGTCGAGGTCTAAGACTGTCCAGAACATCGACTTTTCACACATTAGCCGGATAGCACGGAGTATGTTAAACAATCTTACTAATAGGTCACGACAATTTTCTCTTCAATGTCTCGTTTCAGCAAATGCTATTGCTAGTCAGCTGGCAGAAAACGGGAAATAAAAGGGTGCAAATCGAGAGATTTCTCAATTCTTAATGCAGGAATTGTCTGACCTTTGGAGGGCTACTGCTTCAGATGCAGTAGATATCTCTGGAGATTTTTTCCAAAAGAATTTGCTGCTGCCCTCCACCACGTAAAGCTCCGGGTTTTGACTCTATTCTTCCGGAGCTTTTAATCCATGCTGGTCCCGGCTTGAAGTTCTGGCTACGTGGCTTCCTTTCTTCCTGCTTGCGCCGACTGAAAATTCCAAAAGTCTGGAGAAGGGTGCTGGTGGTGGCGACTCCTAAGCCCTCACATCCTGTAGAATACCCACACACCCACCCGTCCCATCTCTCTACTCTGAGTCCCTTACAAGATCCTCGAACGACTGATCTACAATCGCGTCGAACCAATAGTCGACCCCTTGCTTCCAAAGCAACATGATGGATTTCGAAACGGAAAGTCTATTGTAGATCAGGTAGTTTTGCTTACGCAAAACACTGAGGATTCTTTTGAGGCAAGAAAAGAAAGCTGGTGCCGTGTTTGTTGATATAACAGCTGCTTATGACATTGTCTGGCACCGTGGTCTCACGTGCAACCTGCTGATACTTCTGCCGGACAAGCACATGGTCCGGATGATTATGGAACTTGTTTGGAACAGAAGCTTCACCCTGATAACTGGTAACAGCAATCCAAGCAGGCTCCGATGCCCGAAAAATGGTGTCCCTCAGGGATCAGTTTTAGCTCCTCTTCTTTTCAATATGTACATATAGAATCTGCCTTCCATAATCTGCAAGAAGTTTGCCTATGGTGACATAGTCCCATGATCCAAGAACACTCCTTCACCAGAAAAAAATAATCTGGCCGGTATAAGCTTTTGTCAAATCAATTGATACACTTTACAGAAAAAGTTCAGTGAGATAGAATAGCATCGGTTATCATCATATTTTCATTATTATATTCAAATTCTTCCGGTGCCAAAGTGGTCATGCAGTCATGTTAAGCAGCTTCTGTTGTACTAAATGTTACATTCTCTCTCACTTTTTCATAAAAACATGGATGTGACAATTCAGTGTACGATATCATATGATTATATCACTACATACTGGCTGTAGATCAGAGGTATTGCTGAAACATCAAACACTCAAAATTCCAGGTTCTCTTTCTGACAATTTTAATGGTACTTTTATGGAGTACTCCAAACCTTTTGTGATAACATCACGAACGACTACCACTAAATCTAAATAAATATGTTTGTCTACTAAATAAGGTGAGTGATAGCAAAATATTATTATTATATATATTTTGGTAGTCGCTTTTTAAAGAAAAAATGTTTTTAGTTAAATAACACACATTTGCTGAGCTAAGAATGCATTTTATTGATCCTTTATTCTGTGGTTGTCGATCACTTTCATGAATCAAAATTTTTTCACCAACAGGATCAAATAACTTTTTGAAGTGAGGCTAAGGACTGTCCAAATTTTCATTAATGCATAAGGATCATGCTTAAAACAAAAGATAAGCAACGATTAAGTGTTGGGAACGTATTTAATTATTGAACATGAAAGGAACTAAAAGTAGAAAAGCTTTAAAACGACTTTACTGTTTCTTCTTGATGCCAGCAATCATCCATACATGTCAGTGCGGTTGACACAATCCTTACATCTCCAACTTCATAAATTGAATTTCCCGCAAACAAAACTACTTGTGTTAATTTAGAAATTTGACTCCAACGCTTGTTTTCATAGTGCAATGTTTCTCAAACTTTTTTGTCGGTTGGCGCAGTAAAAAACAAATAAAATTTCGTAGCACACCAGAAAAACAACAGTTATGTATTATTGTAAAATGGAAAATCATTTAAATTGTATTTAAGTATTAACTTCAACGTGAAGGATGTGCCTGTTTTTGAGAGCAAATGTGATCTAATGGAGGCTTCAAAGTCGACAAACAAGCTCGCATTTCAGCGTCGATTGTAAGAAGTGTCTTTCTCTTCTTTGACTTGATTTCAGTCAGTGATGAAAACCCAAACTCACAAAACCATGAAGGTGCAAATGGAAAAATTATCTAGATTGCTTTTAAACTGATTGCAGGATATGACTTATTGATTGAGATCCAAATCTCATCGAGGCTTTTCTCGGCAAATCTTGACTGATAAAATGTATCGTTTTTAAAATCAATGAGCTGCTCTTCTTCAGTTGTAAGTTTTGCAGCTTCATATTTTTCAAGCGAATTGCTGACCCATCCATATTTTTAGTTGCAACTGTCGGGAAGTAATGCTGCAGTGTTGACTGCAGATGTATCAATGTGAACAGAATTTCGGGGATGAGTTCTTTATTTGAAGCATATTTGTTGTAAATAGGAAAGCAGTCAATGACTCCTTTTGTGATCTTACTTTGCCACAGCATCAACTTTTCGCCAAATAATTTCAGTTTTGAGGATACAGTGATGATTTTTTTTGGTGGTCCTTGAAGACTTAAATTCAGTGAATTTAATTTGTCAAATAAATCAGAGAGAAATGTCACCTTAATCCAATTAATCCGATTAAGCTGGCCCGATGCATGTACCGCTAATACTACAAATCCCACAACGCCTTACTAGTATGTTGGCGCGCAGTCGAAACCAGCAAACGCTCCTTTTTTCTGTTGACAGTCATTAATAACCATGCTGCAGTCACATCGGCCAAATTAATTTCAACCTCCAATAAAATAGCCAAACGAAAGATAGACAACAGGAGCTTTCAAGACAGGTGGGAAGCAGATCATCTGTTTACGAATATAAAGGAGAGGCCTGTTTGTCTTGTGTGCGGAGCTAAAGTGGCTGTAACGAAAGAATATAACATAAAAAGACATTGCGAAACAAATTATTATGAGAAGCATAAGGGCCTGAACGTAAAGCAGAAGCTGCAAAAGGTGCAGGAGATGAAAAAAGTCTAGTTTCCCATTAAACTACGTTCATGAAAGAAAAATCAAAAAGAAGCTGCTGTAAAGGCCAGCTTTATTGTGGCAGCAGAGATAGCAAAATCAGCCCGGCCCTTTTATGAAGGAGAGTTTGTCAAAAAGTGCATGGTCAAAGTTTGCGACAGTGTGTGCCCAAATAAAAAGCAAGATTTTTTAAATGTTAGCCTGAGCCGAAACACCGTAGTTGAAAGCGTGTGTGAGCTTTCCACTAATCTACATAAACAACTAATAAGAAACGAGAAAGATTTTATTGCATATTTTTTTGCTGTGGATGAGAGCAGCGACACGTCTGATACTGCCCAGTGGTCAATTTTCATCCGTGGAGTAGACTCGAGCCTGTGTGTCACAAAGGAACTTTTACGATTAAAATCAATGCATAGCACAATCACAGGAAAAGATATCTTTAAAGAGGTATCCAAATGTATAACTGAAATGAGCCTTCCTTGGAATAAACTCGTGGGACTGACAACAGATAGTGCGCCAAAAGAGTTGATTGGTCGGCAGAGTTTAGAAGAAGATGCAAGTGAGCTTGCAGTTTATCACTGTATTATCCATCAGGAAGCGCTGTGTGGCAAAGCTCTGCAAATGGAACATGCTATGAGCTGCATATCATGAGTAGTTAACTTCATAAGAGTCAAAGGTTTGAATCACCGGCAGTTCAAGTCTTTTCTGGAGGAGTTTGATTCGGAATACAGAGATGTGCCCTATCAGATAGAGGTGAGATGAAAAGTATTGAACAGATGTTTTTAGCTACGTGAGGAAATCTGTCAATTTGTGGAAAACACAGAGAAAGACACAACTGAGCAGAAGGATAAAAAGTTTCTGTATAAGTTAGCATTTCTGTCTAACATTGTGAGCCATATCGATGTGCTTAACCTGCAGCTTCAGCGGCGGGGCCACATCATCACAGACATGTACGTAGCAATGAGAACCTTTAAAACTAAGTTGTGTCTGTGGAAGACTCAGATGCTGCTAGGAAACTTGGATCATTTTCCGTGCTGCCAAATCATGGCGGAGCAAATTTTTTCTGCCGTGCTGCCTAGTGAACAGTTTGCTGAAAAAATCAATGCGTTCAGCGCCGAATTTTCCCGGCGATTTGCCGACTTTGAGGCTCAGAAAGGGAGATTTGAACTGATCAGTAACTCGTTAGCAATCGACGTGTAAAGCACAGCAACCAGCCTCCAAATGGAGCTAATTGAACTCCAATATAATTACATGCTCAAATCAAAATATGACTCTGTCGGTGCTAGGCAGTTTCCATATTTCCTCCCTGACACAGCGCCATAATTACGCACCCAAGCTGCTCAAATGCTTTCAATGTTCGGCAGCGCATATCTATGTGAGCAACTTTCCTTTCTGATGAAGGTGAACAAAACACCTCACAGAAGTCGACTCACTGACGAACACCTTCACTCCGTCCTGACAATTTCCTCAGCTCAGAGCCTGACCCCAGACATCAATGAACTTGCATCTAAGAAAAGATGCCAGCTATCTGGCTTATATCAATGGGCAGAGTAAATTGGAGTGTAACAAACGGAGCTTGAATATGTTTCTTATGCACCTTTTCTACTGCAAGGCATGGTCGAATAACATTATAATAGTTGAAATGTTAGATTTTTATTGAATAACATTATGATTTTTGGTTCTTTTGTTGTTGGCTTTGAAAAAGGTTTACTTTAAAAAGGAACTTGAAAGGATACAGGGAGAGACATACTTTATTTAAATAAGAAATGAATACCACCGATGTGTCTTTTGTTTCAAATTTAATTTCTTACGTATTTGTAAGATCAAGCTTTGGTTGTTCCAGATTCTGTGTTTATGCAAAACTAAAGTGTGTTTTGATATCAAAAGGTTAAACATTACATATCAGTTGCAGTTAATTTTTCAATAAATTTTGAGTTTGGCCCGTGACCTTACTTCATTGCTTAATTTTGGCCCACTGTGAATTTGAGTTTGACACCCCTGGTTTAACGCTTCAAAGTAAAGCGTAAATAAGCTCCAGTCGAATTTGTTGGGCACCACAAAAAAAAGCGCAAGAGCAATTTATGCTTCTTGATGAGTAACGCAATAAAGCGCAAGGTTTAATTTTATTTGTTATGCAGCGCAAGGTCCGCAATTGCAAAAGGTGCGAAAATGCGCTTTTGCGCACTTAATTGCGGACCGCCTACCTCTGCTATTTTAACATTACTTAATGACAAATTAATCAAATATCTGTTGTTTTAGCCGTCAAAGCAAAAACAGAAAGCAACTGCAACTTGGACCTGTTACAGTGTCTAATTGATAACTACGTGTAGTTACAAATGCCGTTACTTTTGCAAAAAAGTAACGACGTTACAGTCACAGTTGAAAAAAGCAACTAGTTACAATTTTGATTAGTTGCTTCCCATCACTGTATATATACTCAATCTTCGAACGGCTTCCGTTTCTGCGTTTGTGGCGTCATCAGCGGAGCACAGAGCATTCTGTCATGCACTACCAACTGACAGGTTACAATGTGCTGGAAAAACCGTTTCGTTTTTGGTTCGTAACGACTTCTCTACACCGTATCGCAGAGTGCTCAAACTGCACTATATATATATTTCTATTTGAACAGCTGCAAAATAGACATTAAAAACATTAAAACCACAACAGTCTGTTTCGCCTAGTGGCTCATCAGGTGGTGCGTCTGCAAAATACGTGTATGTGCATATATATATATAGTGTATGCCAAGGTAGCTGACTGGCGGTAGTTATAAATAGGCATAGTACAGGCATAGTACAGGCATAGTAGGCATAGTAGGCATAGTACAGGCATAGTAGGCATAGTACAGGCATAGTAGGCATAGTACAGGCATAGTAGGCATAGTACAGGCATAGTAGGCATAGTACAGGCATAGTAGGCATAGTACAGGCATAGTAGGCATAGTACAGGCATAGTAGGCATAGTACAGGCATAGTAGGCATAGTACAGGCATAGTACAGGCATAGTAGGCATAGTACAGGCATAGTAGGCATAGTACAGGCATAGTAGGCATAGTACAGGTATAGCAGGCATAGTACAGGCAAAGTAGGCATAGTAGGAGAGGTGTGCGATCGAAAACCAGTCGCACAAATGTGACAAAGCCTTCTTTCCTTTCAAAAAAAAATTAATTTTTACTTTTATAAAATATAGAAGTTGCTACTTGCTAATTAGCATTTTCAAGCCGATCTCCTATTAAGAGGGATCCGATTAGGGCTGCCACTCTAGATGTTTTATAGCTAGATCTAGATATTTTTTGCAAGGCCTAGAGGTATAATTGGGAAACTAGATGATGGCTAGAAAGTCTAGATATTTTTTTAACGTACTAGATATTATCTAGAGGGAAATCTTTAAGTCGAGTAGTGTCATAAAGAATAGTAAAGGAGGGGGATTAACTTGTTTTCCTTTACTTTTTTGTTCTAGGTTATGCAATATTGTTAGGCTAATGTTGTATTAGTGAGTTTATCTAATATTTTTCAAACATAATGTTGGGCTGAAAACACAGAACAGAGAAATTTTGGGCTGAAGTGGAGGATTTCAAAAATGCTTCTGGAGAGAATCCATTTTTATATCTCATGAATTGTCTTAAGCAAGGATTGATACTACCTCATTCAAATGCAGATGTGGAAGTTTGGAGATGAGAGCGATGTGACATGAGTGCTCGACAGTCTTCATAGACGCATTTTCCGCCCGAAGCAAGGGTGATGACCTTTTTTTTTGGAAAACACCATGTCCACGTGCGATTGTTAAATTTTATTTTGCAACACAGTGTTGCAAAGATCCCTAAACATCTGTTTCCTAGGTCCCGCAAGCAGCCGTTTTCATTTCATTGCTTGGTGAACTACTTGAGCATGTAATGTAAAGTTCAAATTTTGTCCTTTACGTTTAGTAGTAGGCGGACTCCAACAACTAAAAATCATCGCCACATCGTACTATGCCTACTATGTCTGTACTATGCCTACTATGCCTCTACTATGCCTGTACTATGCCTACTATGCCTGTACTATGCCTACTATGCCTGTACTATGCCTACTATGCCTGTACTATGCCTACTATGCCTGTACTATGCCTACTATGCCTGTACTATGCCTACTATGCCTACTATGCCTGTACTATGCCTACTATGCCTGTACTATGCCTACTATGCCTGTACTATGCCTACTATGCCTGTACTATGCCTACTATGCCTGTACTATGCCTACTATGCCTGTGCTATGCCTACTATGCCTGTACTATGCCTACTATGCCTGTACTATGCCTACTATGCCTGTACTATGCCTACTATGCCTGTACTATGCCTACTATGCCTGTACTATGCCTACTATGCCTACTATGCCTATTTATAACTACCCGCTGACTGGTAGCCTTGCTGGGCACCCAGACCTTCGGGGCAGAGCTGGAACTTCGGTTTACAGTGATCCCTCGCTATATCGCGGCTTCGCTGCTTCGCGGAATTTTTTACAGTGAATCCTGATTGGCTCAGGGGCTTTACTGTTAATGATAATGTTTTACAACACCGTTCTTTAAACTATTATAGTTATTTGTAAGAAAACGTTAATATTTCTATTTCTTAAACACATGTTGGGCCTGAAAAGAGGTTTTGTTTTTTGTTTCATTTTGCAGTACAGTATTGCATTGTAAAACAACAGTGAAAAATAAAGCTGAATACTTCGCGGATTTCACCTATCGCGGGTTATTTTTGGAACGTATCCCCCGCGATAAACGAGGGCTCACTGTATACATAATTTGCAAAGTTTTTAAAGGCAGTCAACTACACGGCGCAATCAAATGGTAATCACGGATGTGATTATTCGACAATATTCAACAGTCACTACGGTAGCAAAAAATCAAATATCTTTAAAAAACGCAAAAATGTTCAAAACAACAAGAAGCTGATTGTTCCACAGACATTTTGGTCACATACAATCTGTGGCACAAATCCAACTCTTCTCCAAAACAGTCCGCTTGAAAGTGCATTGTTTGTTAGCTAAGCTAATTTCTTTTTTCTCTAGTTTCTAAAACTTTTTATGACGTTTTACTGAAGTTCTAAGCCATTGTATTTTTCTCAGAAAAACCAAACAACCTTGGTAGAAGTTACCGCACAGTATCAAAAAGAAATAGACTTTATTGTTATTATTATTTTTTCAATGTCAGTTTATTTGAAATCAGATACAATGATAGAAAAGTGTGTACTCCGCAGTTCTTATGTTTGAAAGCGATTTCGGATAGAAGATGACTTACAATTAGTTCGTTAGACTGTTTAGAGTTTACTGCGGTCTTACATTATCTTCATATAGCCGGAAGTTTTTATTTCAGATTTTTTTTTATAGAGCTACTAAATGATCATGGCTACTTGAAAAAGAACTAAAAAGTATTATTTGAGCGATTTGGTAGAAAATTTTAAATTGGTAGATTTATCTGAAGAGGAGCCCAAAGACGATAATGGTTCGGATAGGGAGAGCTACTTTAGTGATTCAGAATTTAAAAATGACGCTAACACTGTTGCTCATTTGCAATCAACAGCAACAGCAAACACCAGTCATGACTCTGTTCAGTCTGCAGGCAATACTAGTGATATTTCAACTACCGACACAACTCGCAATGAGAGCATGTTAGAACTGTTTAGCTAGGGTTACCATACGTCCCGCTTTTTCGGGCCTTGTCTCGCTTTTTTCATCGCAAATCCTGCTTTTTGCTTCAGTCAAACAGAGCAGTTTGTTCACAGGTGTTCAAACTTTAGTATCGGTCAGGCAGGTCATAATGATATTTGGAGTGATCTCCAAAAAAAAAAAAAAAAGGTCAACACCTGTTTGGCTGCATAATTTATGCAGTTTTCGGCCTGAAAATTACACCAAATGTGCTGGCGGACAAGTGTTGACCTTTTTTTTTTTTTGGAGATCACACCTGTTTCCTTTGTTTTTTACCTCGTCGTTTCCCTCCACAAGCCAGTCTAGAACTTAATTTGGGCGTCCCGATTTTGTTTCAAAAATAATTGAAAAACCCATAAATTTGGCCTCGTGCAAAGTCGCCATCCATTGTCCCAATTTTTGCTTTTCCAGATATGGTAACCCTATGTTTAGCAGCAATGATGATTCTGACACTGCCTCAGCATCTAATTTCGCTGACCACAACTGGAAATCTGTAGAACCAACTTACACATCTCCATCAGATATAAATTTTTCTGAATCAAGTGGCATAAGCAATTCTGTCACTCTCAACAAAGAGTCATTGCTAGTGCAATTTTTTTTGCTGTTCGTGACCGAGCATATCATAAAGATTATGGTCACAAAAAGAAATAGATATGCTGAGCAAATAATAGCACATTCAGTAGTAACTGCAAAAAGCAGAATGAAACGTTGGCTTGCCACCACAAACACAGAAATGAAGAGGTTTCTAGGAATTCTTTTTACAATGGGTTTGGTAAAAAAAGCATGCATAGAAAATTATTGGTCTACTGATCCTGTGATAGCGACTCCCATGTTCAATTCTACGATGCCACGAGACAGGTTTGAGCTACTACTCCGTTTTTGGCATTTTAGTGACAACGAATCTGCAGTTGATGGCGATCGTTTATCCAAATTGCGAAAAATATGCAATGCTCTACTTGAACGATTTCAAGCTTTATATACCCCTGGGAAAGAAATATCTATAGACGAATCAATGGTTTTTTCGAGAGGCCGCTTGATCTTTCGTCAGTATATTCCTGGCAAAAGACATAAATACGATTTGAAACTTTACATGCTGTGTGAACATACAGGATATGTGTGGAATGACCTGGTATACTGCGCAAAAATGAATCCTCTCTCTGGTTTCGGTCACGCAGAAACTGTTGTTCTAAAGCTCATGGAAAAATTGTTAGATCGTGGTCATGCTCTTTACGTGGATAATTTTTACACAAGCGTGCCTTTAGCGAAAGCTCTACTAAATCGAAAAACGTTGATTTGTGGAACATTGAGGAAAAACAGAAAACAGCTCCCATAAAATATTGTTTCTACCAAACTAAAAAAAGGACAGCACATTGCAAAACGAAAAGGGCGTATTGTTGTAGAAAAGTGGCAAGACAAAAGGGAAGTGCTAATGCTCTCAACACATCATTCCGGAAAAATGGTTGAGAGCAACAGACAAACAAAAGGAGGGTGGAAGAAAAAAAAACCAGAGTCTATTATATCGTATAATAATTTTATGTGCGATGTGGACAGAATGGATCAACTGATGTCCTATTATAGTCCACTACGAAAAACGCTAAAATGGTACCGCAAAGTTGTGTTACAGCACCTCGACATGGCTATGGTAAATGCTTTCATTTTGAACAAAAAGGTTGGTGGTACAAAGGCGCAGTTGAAATTTTGAAGGAGTGTAATTGCTTCGCTGTTGAGTTCTGATATTAGAATAAATGAAGACCTCCCACAAGCATCAGATACAGCCGCATTTCATCATCATAAAAGTTCTGATCTTTCTCGTCTGTCTGGCCAGCACTATTTGGCTCACATCCCTTCAGCAACTTCAAAGAAAGATGCTGCTTGAAAGTGCATTGTTTGCAATCATCAAAAGCAACGCAAAGAAACTCGCTACATGTGTCAAACATGCCCCTCAAAACCAGCTTTGTGTGTGGTTCCTTGCTTCAAAAAATTCCACAGTGAAGCCTGCATTTGAATGCGATAAACCAGTCAGCGTACTATTTCAAACAACACAGTACTGATTTCTTCATATTGATTTTGCGAACTTAAATTGCTTTCTTTACCCGTCTTATTTTGCTTGATTGTTTCATTATTGTTTGGACACAATTTTACGTTTTATTACAAACCACGTTTCGCTTTATTCAGTTGTCTGACATATCGGCATAATATGCGAAATATGCGCTTTTACGATAAAACGCGTTAGCGTGTACCGAGAAAACTTCGCCGCGGTCAATGTGTTAAAGTACACCCACTGATGACTCTTTGATATAACTCGCACTCGGTAACTTTCTAAGCGGACAATTTGCTATTTATCATTGTACAATGCCACTTTATCACTGCACATTAAAATTGGATATGACCCCATGAATAAACTGCGACTCATTGAGGAGATTAATGTAGGTTCGACACCTGGCGGAAAGAACACCAACTTGATGTCAATAACCGCATAAGCGAAATCTCATCTTCTAACTTAGCACAAAACCAAGAAAGAGCTAGCAATAAATATCACTCGCTGTATATGCATCCCCCAAGCTTAATACCCAGGCCCGGAGCATTAGAATCGTTTATGTTAACAAGTCCATCGTTCGGTGAAACGCCGGTTCCGGTGTGCTCCTGAGGTGCGGGGGCCCTGCTAGTAGCTCGAACACTGCGATCACGCAAACCCCGCCGAATAACTGTGTGGGGGAATCTCCGCGTGTGATTGTTAAGTGGTATCTGGCGCTAGTTAGGTCGCCTATCGGGTGGCGCTATGTAACACATTAGTCATTACCCGGGCGGTGTGCTAGTTGTCGGAATCGATAGCTATGCTCGGAGTGGAATAGGGAAAGTGGTTGACCTCTTGGCGGCCGTGCATTATATAAGCCGCGGTGCAGTCATTTGGGACCCACCGAAATCAGTTAAGCGCTCTTTTAACGTAATGCGTACATTGTATTCTTAAAGGTCAACGTTAATGCAACGCATCTGTGGGATTCGAACCCGCGTCTTTGGAGCTGGTTTCCTCGCGCGCCGAGTTTCGCTGACATGCACCGCGTGCTGTCAGCTATGCCTTAAAGCACCGCATTTAGTTTATTACCTTTGGAAGTTATTTCTATGCCTAACCACTTCTTGTGTGATCAGCTTTACGTAAGGATATCAGCTTTAGTCCATATTTGAGCGATTGGCAGTAACGTCAAAACAAACCTCGTTCAAAGGTAAACGGCACGTAAGTCTTGTGCGTTGTGTTAGATTGTTTTATATAAGTCAACGTTAATGCTATTGGGGGGATCTCTTGGCCCTTGGCAAAACCTGCTGATGAGCCCAAAAGGACAAAACGCGTCCAGGGATGGCTTTGTAAACTTGTAAATATCTCTCGATAGCATTGCTTCCTTTGGAAGCCTCTCATTTTCAGCATTCACTTTGTTGTTTCGCTTCTCGCTCATAAGACGCTCTCTATCGATCGTAACCACTTGGAGCTAGCAATTAAAATGAATTGATCAAATTAATAAATTGCTATAAAATGCGTTATGAAAATGATTATCTTAAACATCGTTCCATTGAATTGCGTTTTATAGATAAATGTGGTAAGGTGATCATCATAACGATAAAAATGTCATAATTTTTTCCGATTTTTCAAAATTGGTTTGTTTAGACTTGGCTAGCAGCAGGACTGCTTGCAAGCTGAGTTTGTGAGTTCGTTGTTAAATTATTAGTAATTGCTTCACTGCAAAACGCCTTTGCCTTTTTCGCGTGAATGATGGCGTTCACGAACTGATTAACCGTGGGTTGTTCTGCATTGTATCTTTAGTGGAGCTAGTATCAGTAGTAAAATTTTTGTTGCAAGCGCAGTGGTAGTAATGGTGCATAGTAACTGTGTAAAGAATTCTAGTAAACCGATGCATTTTAGTCTATGCGCTGACAAAATTAGGAAATAGCAGCTAGTTTCCCCTCTAAAGTAATAACAGATTTTTTTGAAAGAGAGTCATATACGAGAGTTATTTGTAAGTTTGTATTTACATACTAGATCAAGGTGCTTGATTGTGGTTGTTGTTGTCGTCGCCATTATTTCAATCAAATACTGTATAAAAGTGAACAAATAATATGCCAAACAGTAAGAAATAAACAATAAACGATTCATAAAATAAGGAAAAGTATATTTGACAAAAATCTTTGTAGCTAGATGAACTTAGCATTCACTGAGCGTGCCGTTAGCATTAATCTTTGTCAGTCGAAAAAAATTGCGAGCTATAATGTAACTGGGTATTCAGTTGCTTACCTTACAATATCTGGCGCTTGAGAATATCCAGCGTTTTGAGTTTTAGCGAATATCGGATATCCGGTAATATTGTTCTCTCGTTCAGCTCTTTTTATTTATATTTTAGCAGTTATTTAGAAATATTTCCAATATTTATGAGGCGTTGAGAATATATTGTTATGAATAAAATCACCATAATATTTGCTGTTCTGGCTGGTTTTTCATTAAAGAAAACTCAAACAGGTACAGAAGAATAAATGCCCATGTGATTATTTTAAAATAGGTTCTGCTTTATTTTTTGGAGGAAAAACGCACTTGAATGAATTTTCCGCAGCTTAGTTGTCATGGTTGAGGAAGAAGTACGCCAAGTGCGCAACATTGAAGACCTACAAAACAACTTTGGGCCAGAACAAATTTTTCTTTAGCCTATTTTTCACCAGGCATGAGAAATTAACGATCGTAGTGCATTGTACTGCAGTTTTCAAGTTGCATTGCGAGATTATTCTATGTTAATAGCCGAGTCAACTAACAGTTAAAAAATATTTTTAATTGAATTTGACAATGAAGTTAAAAAATATTTTTAATTGAATTTGACAATGAAAAAGTAATGAGAAATAAATCTTTTGGCCAGTATTGACTTTTGAGCTTACATTTTTGATGTGGTGGGTTGAGCAGGGCAACAGATATTCAGCCAACACGCTGAATATCTGTTGCCCCAATCGAACCCTCTAGTCTTTTTGGAAGAACAAACGTCACCGAAAAAAGTGTTTTTACACATTTCTTGTCATGGCACCTTTCTTACTCCTCTTTCGTTCATGCTGCATTGAGCCCCAGATCTCTTGTGGCATCTAGTGATATAAATAACAATGTTGTAACAGAGCATAGCTATTTGCTTCGTGGAAAAACTCGGATGAGGGAATTCTGTAATCCGATTAGTAAGTGCGAGAATCGTAATGACGTAACAAATGCGTCTTCAATAACATCATTAACTGACGCCAACTCTCGCGTAAAGTAAGTTGTTTATACTACTCCGGAAACATCGAACTCTTGATCACTTGCCAAAAAATGGGTTTTTAAAGTCAGGCAGTTCACATACGGAGCAAAAAACATCGAGCTCCACCAAAAATATTACCATGTAATGGTTGTGCAAATTTAAAAACAAATTCCCTAAATTTGGCTTCCAATGTGTCAGATCTTTGGCCCATCAACTCAATGTATTTTTAAACATCAAAAATACAAGAAAGCATGGAAAATTACTTTGAAATTCCATTGCCAAATACTTTTAAGTTCCATTGTCATATTATTTCGCCTTAAAACAACTCAGTGATAAAAACTTTTTCTGTAAAGCTTTTCACATTGCAACCTTCGGCAGCGTTTTGTATTTTGCTTTGACATCTCACCAAATGAATTGGTCAAAGCAATTTTTCAAAACCTTTTGTTTCAGTTGTACTACAGGTCAAACCTGATTATCCGTAATGCTCGGAGGACACGGAATTCGTTCGGATAATTGAGTCTTTGGATAATCGATTTTTGCTGTCAATGGTATGGTCCTAGAATCAAAAAATTCGGTGGACAAGATTTTCTTACGGATAGTCGAAATTTCAGATAATCGCATTTCGGATAATCGCGTTTGACCTGTACTTCCTCTGGAACTCGTTTAATCGATGTCGGATACATCTGCAATGGCTCGGTTACCTGCCAGGGAAAAGAACCTTGCGATGTTGGATGTTTTAAGTATTATAAGTGTCAAAATGGCAGTCGTGTACTTCGATCGACTTTATGTGATGGGGATCCTTGCAACGGATGTAGCAAGAATGATGGCTGGAAGACTGGAATAGGATGCCGATGTGTGAGGAACGGAGAATACTGTCGAATTCCTCAACAGTTATTGTGCGATCAAATACCTGATTTCGACTAGAGGGAGGATCTTTGTTACGACAACTACGATTTGTCAATTAATATAATAATAATATGTCATTTTATAAAAGTGATTATAATGTAATCATAGCAAGTATTGATATAATTTGCTTGCGAACAGAGTTTCATTCTCCGAAGCTAAAAGTAATTAATAAGACTGATAATTTAGTAAGTATATTTTGAGATTTTAAGGACAATGCCATCACCTGTTCTTATTGAAATAGAATTGAACTCCAAATGTTTGAAAATGTTTTTTGTTTGGCAGCGAATCTTCTTTTAAAAAATCACTGTGCTTCAAATGCCTGGACAATACTATGGTGATATCGCGTGGTCAAGTGTGCAATAAGATCATCGATTGTTCTGATTTGTCAGACGAGTGCCTCTGCGATGGGGAAGTCCCTGATATTTGTGATAATGTCACTCAAAAAATAACAGTTCTAACTCAATCTGGGTGAGAATTGGTGCTGTTGGTTTCATTACTTTTGTTGTTGTTTAGTTTTTCTGTAATTCACTCTGGCATCTGTCCGGTGGAGGATGCCAAAAGTAGCGAAGAGAATGAACGAGAGATGTAATTGATTTTTGTATTGAACTTCAATGCCTTACTCACTTTTCTCAAAACTTTTAAATATTTTTCTATAAACTTGTTTAGTTTGGACACAACACATTATTTTATGAGGCTATTGATCATCACTATCGATTGGTAGCTATGCAAACAAAAACCGTTCTTTACTTGACTTCATAAGAACCAGTTTCATCTTTACCTTCAATGTATTAAAAAATACTTGGTGATTACAAAATATGTAACTATTGCAAATGTAAGATAATACTTAGTTGAAGAAGGCGTATTATCGAAACTAATTTTTTTGTGAATATTTAACTACTGCCCGAAAAACAATTGTAAATCAGATTTCAAAAATGACTTCATAATCTTGAAATTTTAAAAAAGAAAATCTGTGACATTCTTCAAGTTTGCACCTTGGAAACTGCTCAACCAAACTTCAGTAAGTTCGTATCGCTTTTTTGTTGGAACACGCTTGCTTTGTTAATAAAATAAAAATTTATGAATTAACTGAAAGGTTAAGTAAATCTGGGGAAAATAAGCCAGTTGATTTGCTATTCTCTAGCAGCCGCTCCATTAATAAATAAATTTAGCTGCGCCACTGTAGCGATGGGCATGCTGCAAAAATCTATAAAGATGACGAAGTGTTATTTTGAAATTTTAATTGTGCAATAGCGACAGGTATAACTGTTTCAGAGACGTGCCACCATGTGCTGTTGGCCAGGTGGATTGCGGAAATGGGACATGTATCGACAGGAGCTCAGTGTGCGACTCTAAAGTTGATTGTCCAGATGCCAAAGATGAATCGTGAGTTGACGGAGGTTTGGTGCTTACAAAAACTTTCTGAGCATTTTCATTCGCTTGATCTTGATTATACCAACCGATTGAACTTAAATCACTACTGTTTGATGTCTTGCCTCCATTCTTAGAAACAAGAGAATTAAACACAACACGATTACACCAGGAGAGTGTTGTGAACGGGAATGAGCTGTAGAGGAATCATCTCCTCTTTTAACGCTTCACAAAATCTCGAATTCAATGTATGAATGGCAATTTTTTAGAAAATTGTGTTTCCCAATACTGGTTTGTGTAACCTTTTTGATCCACAAGAATTTTTGCAAATATGCTGTTGTAGCTCAATCAATCAGTGATCAACTTTTTTTCAGAAACTCCTACTGCAGAGCCACTCTGCAATGTGAAGAAATGGTTAATATGACCCAGAAATGCAGGTGAGAATATGATCAGTTTCAGGCCGCATTTCAGGGGAGTAGGGAGGGATGTGTGGTTGAGTCTTGATCTTAGTGTATCAAAAACACACACTCTTAATAGTAAAAATTCGGCAAGTAAAGTATTTGCAATATCCAAAGATAAGCAAGACAACAAGGCTAACATAATGTAGTTAATATTTTTCAAACTAAATTACTTTGGCTGTTTAATGCTTCCTGGATTTTGTGTATCTTCGTTTTAATGTGTTGTTTTTCGTTTGTTTTTCTTCTGTCAGTGTTTACACAACATCAAGTAACCAACATTTTCTCTTCTACTAAACGGCCAGTTATTGTTATAACAAGCTGTGAGAGCCATGATTGCGTATAACAGTAAAGTGTGGGTTGCCAAAGAGGTAGCTTTGTAAAACCTTAGAATTAATTAAGTTGATTAACTGCTGAACACAAAGTGTAGAGTTTAATATAATTTCCTCCGCAACGCTCTTAAAAGAAGCAAATTTGTAAAATGTATAGATATGCACCGAAAAACAATATCGTTTATTGGATAAATTTGTAACTGATTCTACTGTATATTGTCTAGGCACTCCACTGAATGCCCAAACATTAATATTTTTGCCACAATTTGCGATGGGATAGGGGAGTGCTCCTTATTTGGTAGAAGAGGAGAAAATCCAGGTTTTTCTGACGATGAAAGCCGAGACCAATGCTTCTCCTATCTTAACCTCAACTGTTCAAGCAAAGATTACAATATTTCCATTTCATCTGGAAAAGTGACTCTACACATTAAAGGAGTGGTAAGTCATTGTGATATCAGCTTCAAGGCCATGCCAAGGTGGCAAGGATTAGATTTGCGTCCCTGTGGTACCAGATAGCCTTTGGCCGGTCACGTTTATCAGGACACTTCACTTCTTATTCTGTGCCCCATTCTGCTACGGATTCTTTTGGCTACACACTGCTCAGCTTCTCTTTCTCTGTATACAATCTCTGGTTCAGGTCGTAGGGAGTTGACCTGATCCGAGGACTCAATGATCAAATGCTATGCTTCTATCCTAAGAAGAGTCTGGAGACAACATCACAACTCTTGGATAAATTTCTCTCTGGCCAACAGCTTCCTCACTCGCTGTAGCAAATCCTAAATAAGACCATAGTTATTATTTATGTCTGAGTTTTCCAATATACGTGCTGAGAATCACTTGGGTGTTGCTTATAGTTGGATTTCAGAGTGTCGCAAAACTTCATTTGTTTTACAGAAATTACGGGAAAAGTAAGTATTTACCGACGCGATGGCGTAGTGGTTAGAGTGCCCGCTTCGCAGTCGGTAGACCTGGGGTTTATTCCCCTTGTCGAGTCATACCAAAAGACTTTAAAAAATGGCATCCGCAGCTTTCCTGCTTGGCGCTCGGCATTTACGGGAGGTTGTGGAGAACAAGCCGGCAAGTTCGCTTGTTGTGTCCTTGGGCAAGGCATTTAACGGGACGCCCCACCTTTATGTTTAAGACAGGTGGCCCATAAACCTCGAAAAAGGCAACTCCCAAGCGAGTGCGGACTTCCCGTCCAAAGTATAGCGATACAATTCGCTTTCTCGTGAATGGAGAATAAATATGGCAAATAAAACAAATAAAACAAAAACAAAAACTTCAAATTAAAAAAGGTTGCAGCATCATTAATAGCTGTTCAACAGAATGCTAGCCATATTACTAGATTTTGCTGCAAATTTTAATCTCTATATACGCTGTAAGGGTCTCACAGATCAAGAGGCTACATTTAATGTAAGTTGTACTTAAGAAATCTTTCCAATGTCCAAAAAAACTTTCAAATCAATGGAAAAACTGCATGTAAAAGCAAATACAAATAATTTGCATTGCGACTTGACCTCATTCCGCTTATCCGCTTTGATTGCCGGCTTAAGGCTTCAACATCCAGACTTGAAGTTTTTCAGACAGGAAATGTAGACACGTGCAGCTTAAAAACAGCTTTAAAACTCTTACGATTGTTTATTTTTGAATGTCTATTTTTTGTTTCGATGTTGGTCGCAATTCGCCGTACTCTGCCAGTCACTTTGTTTCCTCAATTGCGCTTGACTGTGCTTGTATTTTAGACCACTAACTTATTCTCCTCCGCATAGCCTCCTTTGTCTTTCGCTGGTGCGTTTTTCTGACACACTACCTTTCAATACAGTCTAATGTAATTTTCCAGCACATTAGTATAATTCAGGTCAATAAAATGTCAATTTTCGATCTAGAGTAAAAATATCACAAGGCTATTTACTCGAAATGCAACATTACATACAGTTGCGGTAAGATTTTCTTGAGGTTCGTCGAATGTCTAATCGAGATAAGGGTCTTTTTCAGGGGACAAGGAAAGGCCGACCCCGAACTGGAGGATGAAAAGTGGCTTGTAAAACTGATGTTTCTTGTGGACATCACCACGCACCTTAACGAACTTAATCTTCATTTGCAGGGTACAGGAAAAACAGTGATGTGTCTTTTTGAAGTATGCAAAGGATTTGCATCTAAACTGGATGTCTACACACGGGACATCCGAATCGCCACTTTTCGCTACTTTGAACACCTAAAGGCTTTCTCAGTGGATTACCAAGTTAATTCGGTTAAAATTGATATGTACATTAGGGGTTCAACGTCTCAATTTTGCACCAGATTTCAAGATTTTCAGCATTTTGGTTTATTGTTTTCTTTTCTCATCAAGCCCGAGAGCAGCGAAGACTTGAACTTATGTGCATTTGAATGGATGGATATTGAAGACTTCCAGTTGCAGCTGATCGATTTCAAAGCCTCTTTATTGTGGACATCGAAATTTGTTGATTTGCGGAAATCGCTGGAAACGATTGAAAACAAGCAAAAAACATTTTACCACGTTGGAAATCTTTGCAGGAGAAATTTAGTTGTCTGAAGAAGATGGCAATAGCTTTGCTGTCTGCATTTTAAGCCACTTATTTGTGTGAACAAATATTTTCCCAAATGAAGTTTATTCTCAGTGCCCATCGCAGCCGACTTACGGAGGATCAATGAAAATTGTGTGTTCAACTGAGTGTATCTAAATTTAGTCCAATATTACTGAGCTGAGCAAAGAAAAGCAAGGACAAGGAGTCTTTCTGTAGTTTCATTAAAAAGAGTCCTTTGACTGTATTCGACCTTTTCCAATAAAATTAATAAACAAATTTGTTTCTTATCCGTTTGCTATTCACATCGTTGACTGTGCAAACCAAACACATAAAAATGCTTGGCACGCGAAGCTGCTTACATCTTGATATTATTCGTAAACTGGCACACTGCGTTCAAAAGGTTGCCGACCCCTGATGTAGAAGATCACTAAAAACTTTTATTAGTTGCACTGGCTTGTCCAAACTTTCAAATCTTAACAGATTATAAGCTCGATGTCCACGTTGTGCCCTTAGATAAGACACTTCTCGACTACTTCAAGGGCACGGGTTATTTTTTGGTGATAGAAGCATTGTACCACTCCCAGTAGTTCTGGCTGCTCAGAAAACGGCCTGAACAGAAAGTTTTTTGATACGAAAGAAAAAGTTGCATTACAATTAAATATGTGTATTAGAGAAAACAAATTGAATAGTATGACCTTCTAAGTGCACTACATATTTGCCGAGACGTTTAAATCAAATAAAACATTTTAGCATTTTTTATTCTCTAATAATAACATTGTCAACTATTCTGACAGCAGCCATTGGAACAATTGACATTGCTTCCAGGTTTTAGGGAAAAGTGCCGATAAAATGCACTAAAATAAGTTTGAGTCTAAATCAAATTCAGAGACGTAGCAGCCGCCCCCCAAACCCCCCAATTGGGGGGGGGCCCAGGCCAACTTTGGGGGCCCAAGTTAGTCTGAAATTGCTTTTTGGCTACGTGACTATTTTCAGTTCAGCAGACTTGTTTACAACCGATTTAAACTGTAGGAAGAAATTGGCTTGTGACATCATAAGTGAATGCAACGTCATTGTATCTCGCAGAATCTAGAATATTTCGATTGATTTTCTGGTAGAATCTTGAATATTCGATTGACGTAACAATGCCGTTGTTACGCAACAATCATAGAATGGTCTGGAATTCTGTTTGGCTATAAATACCGGGACAATATATATACACTGCAGAGTGCAGATAAAGTATTTTATTGACATTGTATAGAATGAAACGTTCAAAAAGTGGTGCTCAAAAGAGAAAAGAAGCAGCCACTGCTCGAGATGCTGTAGCGAAATTGCCCAAGATGACAGATTTTTTCAAGATTACTGAGCAGAGTAGACCTGGCACTAGTACCGAGAGGGATGAAGAAAACTATAGTGTACAAGAAAAAGAAGACTATGACGATCAGCATCAAAGTGATTGTGAATTTCCAGAAAATGTAAGTTGTGATTTACCTGCCAATACGCAACCTTCAATATCAAAAATATCTGAATCTCAATTTACCCTTATCCCTGATGACCCATGTAAATGGCCTGAAAGTATTCTGATGCTCAACGATGTGATATAGTAAAGCGTGGACCACATCAACTAATAATGAATTTTCCATATAATAACACAACTCCAAGGCGACGTTTTTCCTCCATCCATTATAAACGTGTGTTACCTAATGGTGAAAGTGTTTCACGGTCGTGGCTAGTTTATTCTGGGGAATCAGATCAAGTTTTTTGCTTTTGTTGTAAGCTAATTGGAAAAACACTAAGCCCCTTTTGTAGTGGTATAAATACATGGGAGGGTTTTTCGAAAAAACTGAAAGACCATGAAAACGGCATTTCCCACCAAGAATGCTGCAGTCAATGGATGTTGCTAGCTGAAGGGATAAGAAATTCATCCACTATCGACAAACGCGAGATGAATATTTTTTTCAATGAAAGACGTTTTTGGAGAAATCTTTTAGAGAGACTTATCGACATTGCCTTGTTTCTATCGGAAAGGAATCTTGCTTTTAGAGGATCTGAAGAAGTCTTAGGATCTCCTCACAATGGAAATTTTCTGGGTATATTTGAGCTTTTGGCAAGAAGAGATACGATCCTAAAAGAGCTTCAAGACAGAATCAAGAATAAAAACACTAAAGATCACTATTTGAGTCCTACCATACAAAATGAACTAATTGAATTGCTAGCGACAGAAGTTGAAAAAGAAAATTTACAGCAATTGAAATTGGCAAAATATTTTTCTATAATTTTGGACTGCACTCCAGATATGTCACATCATGAACAAATGTCTGTCATTCTCCGTTATGTACTATGTAATGAAGAAGCTGCTGTTGTTAAAGAAACATTTTTTGGCTACTTGAGAATAAGTGACAGTACTGGGAAAGGCTTGCTGGACGCTTTCTTAGAAAAAGCGACCGAACTGCAACTCGAATTGTCTGATTGTCGAGGCCAGTCATATGATAATGGTGCTAACATGAAAGGAAAACATTCTGGGGTCCAAGCAAGAATGCTAGACATCAATCCCAAAGCTGTTTACGTGCCCTGTGCAAACCATACCCTTAACTTAGTTGTTGTTGACAGTGCTAATTCATCGACGGAAGCATTGACATTTTTTGGAGTACTTACAAGGTTGTATGTGCTGTTTTCTTCCTCTACTCAGCGCTGGGAAATTTTGAAGAAACATGTGGAGCTGTCCATAAAGTCACAATTTGATACTCGTTGGGAAAGCAGAATTAAATGCATCAAACCTCTTCGATACAATTTAAAAGAGGTGTTGCTGGCACTGAAAGACTTGGAAGCCATTTCCATAGAAAGAAAAGATGGAAGAACTGCCTCAGAAACAAAATCGTTGATAGCTCATTTATCAAAATGGAGTTTTCTTTTGTCGGTGTTTATTTGGTATGATATCCTATTCCAAGTCAATAAAGCAAGCAAGATTCTTCAATCGTATGGAGTCTCCCTTCATACAATGGAAACGGAAATCCAGGCAACTGAAAAGTTTTTGCAAAACTATCGCACAACGGGTTATGACAGTGCCGCAACATCTGCTGTTGAAATAGCACAGGAATTGGATATTGATCCTTCTTTTCCTCCGTCAAGAAGTGGAAAGAAAAGAAGATTGTTTGATTACCAAGGTGAAGAGGAACAACGAGCTACTCCTGAACTGAAATTTAAAAGCAACTTTTTCTATCCATTAGTAGACCAGGCTATTATGTCAATAAAGGAGCGCTTGTAATTTGTTACGTGAGGTTTCTTCTGCCTTTTCGTTTTTGTACACACGAGACAAACTTTTGCTTGTGCAACAAGAAAATGCTCTTCTTACTTGCTGTAAAGAGTTCCAAAAAAGTTCGGTGACATTGATTCTGATGAAATGAGCGCTGAGCTACAGCGGTTTGTTTTAATTTTACAAAAAAAACGCAATCTCAATACGGCTCAAGACTTTCTGAACTATCTTTTAAAGACTCATTTATTTGAATTGTATCCGAATGTGTACATCGCACTTCGAATCTTACTAACTTGCCCCGTGACTGTTGCCAGCGCTGAAAGAAGCTTCAGCAAATTGAAACTGATCAAAACTTTTAATAGAACGTCTATGACAGACAGTAGACTATCTTCATTAGCCATGTTGTCAATCGAAAATGACTGCACCCGATCTCTTGAATATGACAATGTCATAACAGCATTTGCGAACAAAAAGGTTCGCTCCAGACTATTTAAATGATACTGTGTTTTTATAACTTTTTCATGTTTTTCAGTGTCATTGCTTTCGTTTCGCAGTGTCTGCATAAATGTCCTACTGAACTCTGGCATCGGTGCCGAATTTTTTATGACTTGCACCTTCGGTATCGGCATGCTTTATTCTGACATTAGCCTGTTTACTTATGTACAAATTGTGGTGTATTTTCTTAATGAAGCTTTTCAATTTTACATCTCTAAAGTGATATGACCTGTGCGCAGGGGCTCTTGCGCTTACTTTGGGAGGGGGGCCGAAGTTGGAGTGCTACGGGACTGATCAAATTGCTTGGATATTTGTAGTATCCAAGTATGGTAGTCACTTTACGATTACAGAAATAAATTACTTAGTTGCAGGCTTTATTTCACGACTTGGTGCAACCCTTTGTAATGATGTTTGCGATATCAAGTTGCTTGGCTATAACCACGGCCTTGGTACCGGCATATAGCAAAAGAAACCATATCTCTCCCAAATGTCTTGCATCCGATCACTCAGTTTGCCCAATAACCCATTTTCAAACAAAAAATTTTCCTTTATATGTACGACTAGCCGACGTCGCCCGCAAGATGCCCAATCAGCAATGTCGAGGTTAACAGTATCAATTCATCCAGCTGTGCCGGCTTTACCCAATAAATCATTGTGACAACAGTAACAAAAAGAATGTTTTTTGACATAGCAAAATCTGGTTCCGAAACGAAACTACCGTTTTATGAAGAGAAATCGAGTAAGAAATAAAATTGCAGGAGACTGCGCATAGCCTCTATATTTTCCTAAAAGTTTTCGAAGTTTTTGGTTACATCTTGCTTGTCCTGTTTTTGGTATAGCTCTACTAAGGAACTGGACTTGCTCATAATTCAAACAGCCAACAATTTTACAAACGTTTGATGAAGTTTAATTTTACAAACGTTTACAAACATTCGATGAAGTGCATGGAAACATAATTTTAAGATTGCAGAAGGGCACCAAAGCGATTGATTACTACTTTCAGGAATCTAATATATAAAGCGCTATTCTGTCTGTACATGTGTACATGCGTACGTACGCCCAATTTAACTGCTCCGAAACTAATGGGCGTGCAAACATCAATCTTGGCACAATTGATTATCACTTAAGGGTTGGTGACGTCATCATGCCGTCATTATCAAAGATAGGCCGTCATAATCAAAGATAGTTTTTTAATTTACATTTCTCGACAGAGCAAAACCGTTTTGTGCTCAAAGGAAAGCTAACACCCAATCTATCACTTTGTCCGTGGTGTGTTGCGTCGTGTCTGGTTCCTGTGGGATTCGAACCCACGTCTTTGGAGCTGATCTCCTCGCGCGCCGAGGCTCGCTGACATGTAACCATGCACTGCCTACTATGGCTTATAGCACCACATTATATTTATAACCTTTAGAAGGTCTTTCTATGCCAAAACACTCGTAAGTCTTTTGCTTTGTGTTAGATTGTTTGGGTTTGTCCCATGTCGGATATCAGGCAGGTCGGGGGCCATGTGAAGTGTTTTGCACTCCACATGAGACCTAGTGATGACGATACGTTTCAATTACCCATACTTCTGGGATGTTCCTGCCTATTTTGCAATACTAACGTTGTTCGGATCGTGGCTCTTTGTAAAAACTAAATGTTACGCACTCCCAAAGCTTTCCTACGAGATGAATTCCCCTGATCATTGCCTAATGGAGACTGTTCATGTTAACAAGTTCATCGTTCCGTGAAGCACTCCGGCATGTCGCTCTCAGGGTGCGTGGGGTTAAGAGTGGGATTGTGCACTGTATCGCCAGCCAACCTCGCCAAAGCACTGCGTGGGGAATCTTGCTGCTGTACGCGACTAACCAAGAGTGACCAAACCCCTTGCGGCCCACTATATTGAACCCGCATAACGTATAGTTGGACGAGGCATCCGACCCTCGTGTTCGAGTGGGGCAAAGGCAGTGGTTTCGCCCAGCCGTCTAAATTTTAAACAACACGTGCCCGACTGCACGCTTTATGACAGTTCCGGGCTACGTAGATTTTGACAATATGGTTTGCTTTCACTAGCGCCGCGTTTTGCGCTTTTAACACTCTAACGTTGGTCTATGCGCTGATTCGTGATATGTTATGATTCGTGATGCCACATCTCTTTTTAGTGATGAAGCAACATTTCATATCAGCGGCAAAGTTAGCTGTCACAATGCCAGAATGGGTACTCAAAAATCCAAAAGAGATTTTAGAACATCACCGCGATTGCCCGAAGGTTAACGTGTTTCGTACTGTTTTCTTGAGAAAAAATTTATGGGCGTTTCTTTTTCAGGAAAGCACAATTTCACGACAAACTTATCTTGAAATGTTACAGCAATGGCTTTTCTCCCCTAAATCAATAAAGATTTTGAAAATTTCATTTTTCAGCAAGGTGAAGCACCACTGTATTGGCATTATAATGTTCGGAGTTTTCTGAATGAAACTCTACCTCAACGTTAGATAGATAAAACAGGACCTGAATACTTAACACTACACTTGTGGCCGCCAAGATCGCCAGACCTTTTACCGTGCGACTTTTTCTTATGAGGTTATATCAAAGATATGGTTTTTGTGCTTGCATTAGCGACTAGACTAGATGACCTCGAAAATAGATTCACGACAGCAGTGAATTTATTGGACTAAGACACTCCAAGGTGTGTTTAAGACGAATCCAATTATCATCTTGTTTGTGTAGTAGGAGGAGGGCACATAGAACACTTATAAAATGGTTTACAGCTTACCATTCACAACTTGTAACACCATTTACTGCATTTTGTAATTGTTACATCTTGATAGCAACTGTCTTAAAAAATTTTCTGTTTGTTGATCAGAATATTCATAACTATGACATCACCGGGATACGTGCGCTTACAACGTCACAATGATATTGATTTTTGAAAATAGTATCTCCTTCCTTTTCATTTGATATATGCTTCATTCACGGGCGGTTTGTCGTTGCAAAGAAACAGCTAGTTAAAATTGAGGCATTCTTTTTGATTAAATATAGCAGGCATTTTTTGTTTGTCAAGTAGCCTATATTGATATCATAAACAGATATAGTCGTTTTTTCGACAAATTAATGGATAAACTTGGCGTTTTGCTCCCCTTAGTAACCGAGGATCTTTTTTAGAATACGGTAGATGTTATTGCTAAAGCAGCACATAAACTTGCGTTACACTAGCAATAACATCTACCATATTTTGAAGCAGCTTTTGAGGGAAGCGAGATGTCAGATGTACCAATAAAATTGTCAAAAGAATGACTATATCTGTTTATGATAGGTATTTTTTTGAATTACCCAGTACATTGGGACAATAAAGTAGATGAAAATAATTGTACAGACGAAACGTTTTATAGTAAAGAAGGAGATCCTATGTTTGTTGCGAAATTACTGATGTGATTAAACATAATCCTAGGTTCGATTATCGAACTGGTCTTGCTATTTACATGTTTATGGAAAATTGCGGTGGCGGCAGCTTCCTAAGGGAATTGGATGCTCCCTCACTATTTCCAGCTATATCGGCCAACTAACCTTGTTTAATTTTATCACCCACCTACTTTTATTGTGACGTGGAAAGCGCTAATGGTTATAACAAATTTGTTGACAGATGGAGGACGATCTCAAAAATTGCAGCAATTTTAATAACAAGTGTTGTATGCCACGACATAGAAAGAAACACTATTTTTCGTCTAACCACCATTTGATTGCAAATACGCACTTGAGAAGGATGGTTTGGTTGATGGGAATCATGGCCTTGGGTGGCAACTTAGTAAGTTATCTTCAGTATTGATGAGACGGACATTCTTAGCTCGAATGCATTCTCCGTGTTTTCGTAAAACGCAGTTTACGATAATTTTTTGCAATTGGTTGTAATATTTATAGGAAGAAGTGCATTGTGCTTACAGTATAGGTAACTACAAAGCTGGTATAAACACAAATGGTTCTATGTTTAACTTAAATAAGTTTTTCCATGATTGGAGTGTTAAGTTATATAACTCACAAAAATTTTCAGGCAGTAATCTTTGTGGAAGGGAGAGCAGTTTACAGATTAATTGGGAAAAGTGTCTCCGCTCCTACAAGAATCAACCATCTCCTGATCCTCAATCTCGCCGTAGCCGACCTCTTTATGGGAATCTATCTTTTGATGCTAGGGATTGCCGGGGTCAAGTTTGAAAGGGACTTCTGCCATTATGAACAGAAATGGCGTTCCGATAATATTTGCAATGTTATGGGGGTGTTGACGGTGATATCGAGCGAGACTTCTGTTGCTACAATGGTGACGCTCACTTGTTTTAGAGCTTTTGCGGTTTTTAAGGTAAATTTAGCTTCGCATTTTTCGGCATTGTAAATATGTCAAGCAGAAAAATTCATTCGTGCATTGCTAATATTTTTAGGTATAACGTTGATACCAATATGTCCATTCATTTGAATTCTTAAAATACATTTACTTTTGCAGCCCTTCGAAGCATCAAACAAACCTTCTTGGCGGATTGTTCTTCTCCTAATCTTGTTTGCTTGGTGTTTTTCCTTTATTCTCGCTTTCCTTCCCTTTTCCGGTTCTTTGCAGTACATGTTTGAGGATGAGGCTATAATTAACGACAGTTATTTCTTTCCAAACGATGTAGTAAGCTTTAATTCTGCCAAGAGCTGGGCGGAAAAACTGTTGACCTATGATCCAGTATTGGTGACGTCATCGATCGATACGGTTGAGCGAATTCAAAAAGCTGCTTCGTGGCAGGAGCTACGCAACATTATGGTTGCACTGAACATAACAATGTTCCCCAAACATACCAAATTTATAGGGTGAGTAATTGCATTTTTTTTCCGACCTGCAGTGATATTGTATAGTTCAGACTTGCATGAAAGTAATAACAAATTGTTTAATGCTGATTTGGAGTTTACGCTTTTTGTTACTTCATATTTTTACTTGTAAACATTCTGCTTGTGGAATTAGTCAAAACAAGGAAGTTTGTTGCATTCTTGTAGTGATTTCATTGTGTTGACTGACACGGTGGATAGTGGTTACAGAGCCCCCCCTTTGTGATCCGTAAACATTGGCTCAGTTTCCTCGTCGAGTCATACCAAGAAATAAAAAAAAAATGATATCCCGACTTGTGGTGGGGGAGCCTAACAGTCTACTCGCCGTTGTGGCTCAGTCTGTCTAAAGACATGTAAACAGAACGTAAGCTGGTGTGCTTGAATGAATAAATTGTGTTGAAACCCATGACGCAAGGCGTATTTTATTGAAAGGGAGAGCTTGTTATGTGGATATACTTTTGGAAAGTTCGTTTGGCCCTTTTTCTAAATGAAGACTTCTTTGTTTTCGGAGATCAACTTTTGTAACTAAAAATCATTTTCTCCCCTTTCTCAAGTTGAAGGATTTTTTTGAGGCAGGATTAAAGTGTAGAGTTGCCGCCAGCTCCCTTACTTCTTACGTCAGTGGTTTACAAACACGGTGTTAACTTTATTGGATAAGAATTGTTCCACAATTATAAAATTAGGTTTGGGTGACAAAATTTCGCTGACAGACCAAGGAATGTCAGTATTAAGCATAGACCACCTACATTGACTGCTATACAACAAAATGAACACGAGTTGAAACTTGTGTGCGCATAGATCAAGGGTTCTTAACTGAGGGTAAAATTTGATCTGCCTTGGGGGTAAGTTTCGTTAGAAAAAAATTCACTCTTTTACCTATTACAATAGGAATTTGTAGAAGTGAAAATATAAAAAAATGTTTGGGGTAAATTTTACTTTTGAAATTTTCCATGGGGTAAATAGAGAATAAAGGTTGACAACCCCTGGCGTAGATCAAGCAACTGCATTGTGAAGTGTATGACTAATAATTGAAAAAGTGCACTAATTTGACAGTGGATATACATTTAAGATCATCCAAAAGCGAAATAAGTTTTCACAAAAGTGAAAAAATTTAAATAAAGTTCACTAAGTTTAAGTAGTTGCAGAATTATAGCAGTTTTCTTTTTTGCTTGAGTTCAATTCGATTCTTCCAGTCTAGTTATGGTCAAGGCTTGACGTCAAGACAGTGTTTTGTAAGCTTAGGTACTTTCCTTTGCTCTAAAGAAAAAATTGGAAGATGAACTGAAAAGAATAGGGGGCTATAGTGTGTTGGAAAAACTTTCACCCTTGAACTGGGCCACTTTAATGGCAGGGGTTAACAAAGCAAACAAAAACATTTGCAATGTCTGAGATCTTGAAGCGCTAATTGCGGTATTTTGAGTGCCCAACACTCTTTCTCTTACCGGATTCGTTACTAGAAATATAAAGCTGAAGGCAATTTCATTCCACGCATCTCAGATTGCAGCACCAAGCAAAAAGTGTTTGAGTACCGATTCCCGATTCGATTTAGCCCTCGTACGTTGATTACGTTTTGCAACGTCAAAGTTGATTGTGGGTCACATTTGACCCCATGTTTAAAATCGCTTTAATCATGATTTTAAGCAATGCTGAATGTTTCGTTTGTTACAAATATCAATCAAAGAATCTATAAGAATACCAAAACAATTCTTTTTGCATAACTTTAGTACAGTGTCGATATTCAAACATAAAAAAATAACAAAGTCAATTTTTCTCTTCAAGTAACCTGTAGTGTATTTGTAAGAAATTTGAACACAAGTGTGATTTATGATAGGATTAGAACTTGATATTTTAAGTAGAGTAGACGCCGCTTATTAAGCCTGCCTCGGGACCGACGGCTGGGCTTGTTAACCGACGGACGATTTTTCTAAATATGTTGAGCTAAAATATTTGTGGCTAACTGTAACAAAGATAAAATGTTTAAAGCTAATTACATTGTGCACAGAAATTTGTATAGAAAATACATATTCGGATAATAAATATTTTGATATTTAAAATCAAAGAGACCGCTATGTGCTCTCGCACGCAATTAACGCACTACAACTACTGCACAACATGCGCTGTTACTAACGGTTCCTTTAAACTTGACGCACTTCAAAAGCACAACTACAATAGCAAAGTTTTTATCTGTTTGGATAAAGAACAGCATTAATTTATCACAAAAACTCTTATTGGGCGCCACCCAATCTAGAAATGGGACTTTTCTGTGCAGTAGAATCTTAGGTTGGTTCGAACTGTCCAATTCTTTGGAACCTGGCGCCAGATCAACTAGCTTTTTGGCAGTAGGTCTTCCCTTTGATCACTGCCGCTTTACTGATTGACCATAATTTGTGTACTGTGACGTTGTTTCATTATTTCATTGAGTACCCTTTTTCTCGCATTATTGTGCAGATGCAGTCTGCTACATGTAAAACATAATCAGTTTTTCGACTGCCAGCATCTAATCTGGGCAGCACAACAGCTTGGGGGTGGTAAAAGGATAGACCCTCGGCCCTGGTTTTGATTTGTGCTGGCCCGAATTGAGTTTGGGTGCCTGACCAAACGACGACGACGACGAATTTTTAGACATGAAGGTTTTGTGACAAACAGAAGAATTTTAGACAGTAACCAAAATGCTTGATGTTTATCCACACAGAGAAAAAATCAAGAATTACGTAATGAAATTTGTAAGTTATGAAGCTTTTAAAACAAATTTAAAGGAATTGCGTAGAAAATTTAAGCTTATTGAACGGGCTTTTGGGCGTATAAAGCGAGTTTTGTTAATACACAGTCAAATGGAAGAATTCCAGGCCGGACAAATTTGGTTTTAATATGCGGGTGGGCTTATAAATCGTGGGCTTAATAAGCAGCGTCTACTGTATTTTGATTCACAAGCATGTTGTCACATGAACCTAAACTGGATGTGATTCAAAGAAATCCATTGGGTAAAAATGTTGGTTACTTAGAGGTTAAATGCAACAAGCACTAAACTGAATCAATCGACCACACCAATTCTGCTAAGTATAAGAAAACAAGTCTTTATACCAGGAAACTTAGAGAGCAAACTTGCAATGAAATTTCGTATGAACAAGGATTTCAATTCACATACATAAAACAGGAATGAGAAACTAGTTCATACAAGGAACTAGCTAAAAACAAAACTGCAACAAAAATTCTAATAGGTAAAAAATGATCATCCTAGAAAACACAGTTCTATTTCTCTCAGCCATTGTTTTTTCTAAAAGACCTAAAAAGAATCGCAGGGAAAAGGGAAAATAATTGGGCAGTTATCAAAAAAACATGAAATGTAACAACTGAAGAATACAATATAAGACATAACATAATATTACATATTGGGGTCAATTTTGACCCCAATTAATGTTTATGGTATATTTTTTGAAAGCTTAATATAAAAAAGAAAATTATCGTTTTGAGGGGAACATCATTCTCATTTGTACAAATACCGTCTGAACGAAGATATCAAGAGGGCACAACTTGAACAACCAAGAATAGAAAGAGTTACCACTAATTAACTTGTCTTCGGGTCAGTTTTGACCCCAATAACCGTATGAGGTTTAAATCAGTATGTCTCCGTGTTCTTTGAAATGGCATCAACTTATGTCCATTTTCAGAAGTGCACGGACTGGTCTCTGGCGTTGCTACGACCTTGGATGATCTCATTGTTTGTGGGTCTTCCAAAGAAGCAAGTTCGAACAATTTGAAATGATTGGTGTAGAGCCTAAAGAAGCATCATTTTTGATTTAATTTAAAGAAATCGAGGATTTTCAATAACTAAGTTAAATATTTGGGCATGCGATTGACAAAAACAGTAAAACGCTCGACTGAAGACCTTTATGACAAGCAGTCAAGGAATCAGCTCGTCAAGCGATATGCTTGGTTTCAAAAATGGTTACTATCTATCCATTTACTATCAACAACACTTCGGTTACTTTTAAACATCATAACATCCAATTTGATTGGGATTTGAACCCCAAACAATGTACATTTTGTAAGTAAGGGAAATACTTAGAATGAAAAAGCTTCGTGATGTGAATCAAATATGGAGCAAGTAGAACGTGTTAATCAGGCTAATGAGTGAAAAATTTTTGCAATAAACTAGCCCAAACTTTGCCGTAAGCAGGTAACCACTGGTCGACTCCTAAATTACATATGACTGCTACATTGTTGAAGTCCGTTGAAATAGTGAGGGAAGGGGTGTGAAATCTCTACCAGCTGCGCAAATTGCTAAAGTTATTACAGTAACTAGCATGCTTTTTTCTTTAAATTACAATATTTGACGTAGATTATTACGGCTCCTAGCTGACCAAAAGTGAATCGTTATTTAAAAAATTGCTTATTTATACATTTTTCAAATCCACTTTTCCTCCAGGAGGGTCTCGGGGTACCTCTAGGAGTTCCTCGCAGCACCCAAGAAATTCCTTTCAAATCTCACGATCATCAGCTACTGGGGGCGCATCGAAGAAGGGCCGATGTACTGTGGCCTCCCCATTTGGTATCAGTTTGTACCTCACAAAACATCAAATTATTGTGTAAAGAATAACTGGGAGTTGTTTATTTGAGCTTCACCCCTAAACTTGACCAAAGAGCTACTTGCCTTTATTGATTTTTTTGATTAAAGAAAATGTCGACGTACTGTTTTGTAGCTCTGTTGCGTCATAATGATACCTGTTTTGTGAAATGCTAAAGACGTGGGTTGCTTTCCTTGTTTGATATCGATACGTCAATCAAGAATTTGTTTCATTCGATGGTAAACAAAAAGTTATAACAATAACAATACAATTTTGATCAGTACACTTGGTATAAACACAAGCGTAACTAGGGGGCATTCAGGAATCATAAACTCTTAAAATTTTTTAAATTCAATCAAAGAATCACAGCATTTTTTGCCGAAAATGGAAAAATTAGTCACCTTCTAAAAATTGTTTTCAAAAAATGGTTGATTCAATAAATACTATATTTTTATCCGTTCAAAAATTTGTTGTTGGCAATGGCACTGATCAAACACAGATCACATACAACTAAATAGTTAAATAAAAATAGTCATCATCAAAAGTGGCCCGAGTCGTCAATTTTAGGATTTGAAGCCAATCCGGCTCGGAATACACAACTCTGAATACTGATCTAGCTTCTGCTACGCGCAAAAACCTTAAATCCTAATCCTGGTTCGACTCCAAAAAAATAACGTTACCACTTTTTTACTGTATGCTTTACATTCACGTGCAGCTACAGTGGAATTGACAGAAGTAGTATTTTCCACTCCTGATTCAGAGCTGATCCTGATAATTTTGAAAAATTGCACTTCTGATCCAATTCTAAATCCAAATTGTTTCTGAAATCCTTTCGGATCCGACTCCTGAAATTATACCCTGGCCACATATGGCCCTCACAGTACTCACTACAGTAAAAACTAGGCTTATTGAAATAAAAATTTTTAAGGATCTGTGTAGCTGCATTAACTGCTATTGAACCTGATGGGCCAGATATGAGCAACAAAATGCAGAGATGAGCTTGTTTTTAAAAGATGTGTTTGTAGGCTGGTGCAATAGCTGCTCAGAATTCAGACATAGAGCGCAAAAATTGATAGAAGATGAGGAAGATGGACAATGCATTAACCTAGTTGTATGGAAATTCAATGCAAGATGTATATAGATCTAATGTAAATAGCGTTGTGATTTGTAAAGGAAAAGGTTGGCATTGATCCAGGTTTTCCCGGATGTGTCTGTGATTAAACAGAAATCTAAAAATTCATAAAGTGGTTGCAATATTTTTCAAAATTCTTCAGAAAATCGTTATATGTTTACTTTGACCTCAACATTAATTTTGAGCAAGTGGTTAATAAATTTTTTCCAAAAAAATTGTAGGTTGTACTTCAACTAAGTTTTGACATATGGCTTACAGCACCAGTGAGGTTGTTTTGACTTGAATTTCGTCACCATCACTCACTGTGTGCCCTATTGTGTTGACTACAGTTGTGTAAGCGCATTAAAATATTTGTGCAAGTGCGTTAAAATTAGCTTCCTTTTTGTGTAAAAACTGCAAACATCCCTCATCTCCTCTAGAAGGTAAAGCCCGAATATCCCCGTTATTTTCGACTCCTGCAAACTATGCAACTACACCCCAGGTTGTGTCGTTCCAAAACATTTTGGCTTTTTAAGGAAATCCTGGCTTTGCCACAGCAGGCTGCATGTGGTAAGTTAACCTGTTCGATTCCAAGCTTTGACCAAACCAATCGTGTTATTATTCCAGTCATATTGCTCTTCCACGTACCTCTTAGCCAGCCAATCGGTCTACTCCAGTTGTGATGAAAAAAAAAAGAATTGGTTCAGTTACTTTTTGTTTGCGTATGCAACTTACTAGGCCAACCAACAAAGCCGATGTTTCAACCATCATTACAAAATTGCAGTGGATCGGTATTAAGACATTTTCAAATTTTGAAGCTACAGCTTTCATCCATTTATGATTTACCATTTACTTTTTTTGATAATTCTATTTTTGCTAGTAGTAGTTCTATGAAAGTGTGAGCATACCTGGGTTTGAATCTGCCAACATTCATTTCAGATATTACGGCGCTACCACCGTTTGCATCTTCAAATTTCTAGTATCCCCATCTGATCTAGCTTGGAAATTTTCATTCTCTATAAATCTTTTCAACTTCTTTGCTTTCATTTTTGTGCTTTGCGCCTACGTTGCCATAATTTGGAAAGCCATTGGAAAGAAGTCGATAGAAGACGCTAGAAAGCCCAGTGGACGAGAACGAAAATTGAAAAGTAAGTCTTACTGATTCCATTTTTATGCTTGGTCGAATTGAAGAGTTTTTTCGAGATCAAGTTTTTGAAAGCAATGGTTTTGGCTGTTTTTGTGTCGCATAACCACATTTTATTTCCGGAAACCGATGGTTTTGGCCTTTTACAAGTTGAAGGCGCCAATTTCATTTTTTTCTTTGACGATCACATTTTGTGTAAACCCAAAAAATGAGATAACAGATTTATATTTTACCGGGAAATTTTTTGATTTACTTCATGTGGGATGATTGAAACCAGCCTCGTTGCATATGAAATAACTTCTGAATAACGTTTCCTGGTGTTTGTCTTAAATTCAAAAAATTTCCGCCATTTTATAGGAATGCAGAGGAAGATTTTTCGATTGGTGGCGACGGATTTTTGTTGCTGGGTTCCTATCTCCATTATGGCTTTTGTCAACTTCAGTGGAATTGAAGTTCCCAACTCCATATACGTCTTTTCCGCCATTTTTCTCCTTCCAATCAATAGCGCCCTCAACCCGATCCTTTATTCTGATGTGTGTGAAACGGTGCTGGCCAAGATAAAAAATCTAAAAAAACTTGTCAACCAATAGACTCCAGCAAATCAAAAAGATAAGGAAAGGTGATAAACTTTCATTCCTTGAAATTCAAACGACGCTACATTACAGACCTATGTATTCGTATCTGATGTGAAACCTTTTTTAACAATTGGTGTTTTTTCCCTGAAGATTTTTATTTGGAGATACATTTTTGTAACAACATTACTTAAGTGTGTATATTCTTTTGATCACTTTGGCGTAATTAGCTCCCAGGGTTACGTAATCTACCACCATTCTTCCATCTCCAAGAATGGAATTGAGTAACGACAGCTTTAATAGCGACACCTATTTGCTGTTTGGCTCTTTTTTACTCACCATGTGGTGCATTGCCAAATATTGTAGATAAACGTTGGTGAACTCTGCAAGTGCAATAACCATGCGTTACCATTTTGTATTCAGAAGCTCTTGAGATTTGTGTCTGAGCTTCGATCCGTAGAGCTTGCGATTATATTTTGCTCTTTCAATTACAAATTAATACAGGCAATCATCGTACAAAATTTTGTTTTTTCTGTTTTCCATGTTAGCGTTATTTTAACTAAAATTTATAGTCAAACCGATCTGGGATATTTTACCTGCATCATCATACAGAAAAGCTTTCATGATTAGTTTCCTGTTTGACGAAATAGGCTACTAAGTTTGAAGTAAACAACTTTTTAGTAGAATGATCCAGTGTGGTCGCAGGGCAGTGTTTCTGAGGCAACTGCATTGTAGATCCTAGGTTCATGCTTGAAGAAGAACGTGAAAGTTGCTTTTCCGATCTTGCAAAATTAAATCAGAATAAAATTGAGGTCACAACTAACCGTGATTATTACGCATTATCCAAAACAATGCAGTGCAAAAGTTGCTTTTCAAGGGCCAAAATCTCAGCAGTACATTGGCACTTCAAGAATTCCTAATTTCGAGACAAAGGACGAGCACAACATGTCGGTATTTTCTTTTCGTTTTTGTTTCTAGCTCTTGCATAGCTATGTAATGAAGATAAACGCTGACAATTTGGATTTTTGTTTGGTGTAGTGAGTATTTTTGCATGTTTTCTTCTATTTCTTAGATTTTTTCCTGTTTTACAAATTTATTTGGCTGTGTAATTGCATTCCTTCTAAATTTATTACTGTCAAGTGTCAGGATGCATCTTCTCTTGACAACAGTAAGTTTCTGTGATGCCTTTGACCTTACCATTTGTTACCAATCACAAGGCAATCACGCATCAACCAAGTTTGAAAGCGTGGCTATGTCCACTAAAAACGCCCAAACAAGTGGAAAAGATGATACGCGGGTCATACAATCACAGATTTGAGGTCAATGATGAAGTGCTGATAGTTAGATGGAAAGATAACAAAGCTGTTGGAATTGCAGTAAACTTTGATAAGATTCTGCTGGAAGTTTCGGTTCAGCGCTGGTCCAGTGAAAGCAAATCACGCATCCCAATTGTGCAGCCTTGTGTTATCCAAACGTACAACAAACACATGGGTGGGGTAGACCACCACAACTGACTCCTGGAAAAACATTCTATTTCAATCAAAGGAAAAAAATGGTACTGGTCTCTGTTTACGAGAACCCTGGACATGGCAGTGGTCAATAGTTTTGTACCATACCGATTTATTCACGGATCCAATTCAATTTCAATAAAGGATTTTCGCAGAGCAATTGCCACAATTTATTTGAAGCTAGGTCATGGGTCAAGAGTAATGAGAGGACGCCCTCTGAGTCTTCCATCAACATCCAGGAGACAAGTTGCTCATGATATTCGCCTTGACCAGCGAAATCATATGCTTGGCAAGAGAGACAAACAGAGGGGTTGCCAATACCAAAGTTGCAAGGGCAAACCTCTCACTTATTGCATTAAGTTTAAAGTAACCTGAAGCGTATCTTGCTATCTAAAGTATCACCGGTAATGCAACAAAATATGGTGTGACAAGGTTTTTTAGTCATAACTGTTGAATTCCAATAAATAACGTCTCAAAAACACGAGAAAATTTTGCATGTTTTTCGCAATAGCGGCAGTTAGTAAAACTTTTAGATAAGCGCATTTACTTCACACAAACGACCAGCGTCCTACTTATATTTAAAAAATTCTACTTAGCATCAAAAAAATATGGCATTTGAAATAAAATGTTAGAATAGCAATGAGTTTTTACCAAAAAAAAAATAATTTGGGCGTTAATGGGTTAATCCACTATATCTCGTCACGAATAAAAAATCCAAAGTTCTTTTTTTCAGCCTTCAAGAACGAAATCAGTTCAGCCTTGAGTTGGACGACACGCTTAAACACTTTTTCTTTTGATAGCCAACCAACGAAAGTAGGTGTGATACAGGTGGCATTTGTAGTCTGAATCCATCGCTTCACAGAACTAAGAGAAAAGTTGGGATGCAAGCGATCGAGATTTGAGGAAATTTACAATTGTAATTACTTGATCCAAAACAAACATCAAATCTTTTGGTAAAGATCTGAAGGCAAGAACTTCTCTGTGGATCATATAACTAATACATTTATATTTTTCGAAGCAAAAAAGGGGCGAATCCATTTCTACTTCCCTGCATGGAAGGACAGCCATCGGTGCAAACACTGACATAGTTTTTCCACTGCAGCCTGAAGAGCAAAATCTTTTCGTTCACCACAATAAAAATATCTTCGCCTTTGGTCGTAGTTTGTAAGTCTTTGCAAAATAAGTACTCGCTGACACATTTTTTATTCTCTATGAACCGATTAAAAGCCAGCAGCTGGGCTTTGCCGCTAATGTCAGTAGATTTATCAACTTGAAGAGACCACAACAGAGACACTTTATCGTCAGGCGCTTCAAAGTGTTCGCAGATTTGATCTTTTTGTTCTGACAATAGGTCTTCATTTCTGCGCGAGATAGTATCGTTTGACAAAGAAACTCTCATAACTTTTTCAGCGGTATCGGGTCCAAGGATAGTCTCAACAACAATTGCTAAAGCTGGTGCAATGACTGATTCAGCCTGCATATGAGCTTTTTTACGTTTTGCTAGCAGCTGAGCAACTTTATAACTTGCAATCAATCCCTTTTCTGCCAACTTTAGATAAAGTAGTTTATAAACTTTTTAGCTTGTTTATTTTGTTAAACCCTGATGTTTTCGAAGTATTCCTTCGGTTACTTTTTTAGAGCTGGATGTTTCGTTTCCAAGTGTCTCTTGAATTTTCTTGGAGCAAGTGCCTCATTTGACAGAGCTGAATTGCAGATCAGACAAAATGGCAATGGATCTTCTTCAGGTCCCGAAGATATGAAACCATACCCGATGTAACCTTCTTAGTGTCTTCGTTTGATTCCTTGCGTTTTATTCAACGTTTTCACAGTTTCATACTTGCTAAATATTTTTCGTGGGTGGGCAATGAATATCGCTTAAAATATAAGCATGCAATGTAATGTAAATATCATTGTTCGGGTAGCCTCGGGAGGCGGTCGTCGAGCGTGTTACATACAACATAAAAATTTAAATGAAACACACCAATCATCCTTATGGTTAACAATTCCAAAATTGTTGTGCATGAGTCAAAGTGGCCTAAATTTTAGTGTTTATTCATCATGGAAAATTTCGGAACCTAGGTAGCAGACACTTCTTGCTGTCAAAATGCAGAGTTCTGATTTAGCAACATCAAGGCAGAGAGTAAGGATTAGTGCGTGCTACTATTACTGTTCGTTGCGAGCAATGACGTCGTCGCAACAAACGATGAAATAAGTAGGCAGGCCTATATAATGGTTACGAAGGTGCTGCAGATATTTTAAGAAAAACCCGCGGCACATCTGCAGATATTCCACGGCACACTAGTGTGCTGCAGCACACAGTTTGAGAAAGACTGCCATAGCCTTTTAAATACTGGATGGGCCTTGATAACAATGGTTTGAAAGTGCATTTGAGCCACCTTGACAAAAATTTGCCGACAGCTGGTCTAACGTTAACGAGATAACAGTACATCAGATTGTGAATACTCAGGTACTGTACGGCCTTGCCTATCACATACTTGTTTCTTTTTCCATTGATGCAGGAATAATGGTAGTATTTTTTAGTGACCTGCGAAGTCTTTCTTCAGATTCAGCCATTTTATCAGTGATTTTCTGTCTTCTAATTCTATGAACTGCTTGACTAGTACCGCAATCATAACTTGAGCGAACGTGCTACATTCAACATAAAAATTGAGTTGAGTGTTGCCACCGAGGTCAGTCCAATTAACATCAGATGGTTGGGTTTTTCAACATCAGATTTTTTTCGATTGTTTTTACACATGATGCCTAAATACCAAAAGAAAAAAGTATGTGATAAAAGAAAAAAGAAGTCTAGTTGGTGTATTTAGGAAACTGAAAACACATGTGTCGTAATACAATATTTTTCTTTCACTCAGAGCAGGATATTTTCAATTGTTTTATTAATTAACTTATGCATGAAAGCAAAACTACGCGCATACAGTATGTTTACAGACTTCTTTACAAAGGCATCCATTTATTAAAAAGTATCATCATACATCAGTATACTATGACTTTAAATAACACATAATTAATAGCTAAAAATAGTTAAACTACCAAAGCTGAACACAAAAACCAAGAAAAATTAAGCATTTGATGAGAAAACGACCAAAAATGGTATTTATACGTAAATGAACAAAACAGCCTAGACTACTTAAGAATAAATCAAGAAAACAAGATTGAATTTAAAAAAAGAGATTAATACTTCTTTATGTAGCTGAACGCTTTGTGAACAAACAAGCTGCACTTTGCAATCACAAAAATATTGCAAACAGTGAGTAAAATTAGTACAAGCAATAAGCAAAGTAAAAAATAGTACCAGTAACCTCAAGTAAAGTAATATTCTCAGCATGGTAAGAACAAATAGAAAATTACACTTTACTAAGCGACATAGAAAGGGCCAGCCCTTGCGTAATATTAAGCAATAAGTTAGGGAAAAAACTGTAGTACCAGTAATCGTAAGTTACGGCGAGCTTAGCCTGTAGGGATGATGATACCGGTATCATATACTACAAAAGCCGATTCTGGTCATTCGTCAAAAATTTATTATTTTCAACGTAAAAAATGATATTTTTGCTATAGGAACAGGTGTTGAACGGGTCTATTTCACGTTTTGCACAATAAAAAATCATAAAGTTTAAGTGTTTTGCGTTTTCAAACTTCGAGCATCAAGTCAAAAATTTACCTTAATCGGCACGACATCAGATTAGCAGCAAAAACATCAAGACATCAGATTTTTGGTACAAAACATCACATCTGATATAAAGACATCAAATGTGGCAACACTGATTGAGTTGGTATGATCAAGTATGTTAAAATTTAAGTATAAAACTAACCAACCATATCGAATAATCAAAAAGCGGAATCGACATGAGTTTTGCTTTACTTTTGAATTAAAAAGAAACTAGATAGTTCATTTCAAATTGCTGTTAAACGCTTTAAAGTAAAGCGCAAATAAGCTCTAGTTGAATTGGTTGCGCACCACAACAAAGCGCAAGAGCAATTAATGCTTCTTGATGAGCAACGCAATAAAGCGCAAATTTAAATTATTTTATTTGGTGCGCAGCGCAAGGTCCGTAATTGCGAAAGTTGCGAAAATGCGCTTCAGTGCACTTAACTGTGGACCGTCCACCTCTGCTATTTTCACATCATTTAATGACAAATTAATCAAATATCTGTTGTTTTAGCCGTGAAAGCAAAAAATAGAAAGCAATCGCAACTTGAACTTTTACAGTGTCTAATTGATAACTATAGTTACAAATATCGTTACTTTTGCAAAAAAAGTAACAAAGTTACAGTTACAGTTACTAAAAAAGCAACTAGTTACAATTGCAACTACAGGATGGTCAAAAAGTCAGGTAACATTTTAAGGTAGAAAAAATAATATGGGTAATATACATGATCTGGCTGGCCATTCAACTGGGCCACTCGCCATTCAAATAGAATATAAATGACAGAACAAATAGATTTAAAATCAAATTTTATTTTTTCCACTCAAATACTTAAACAAATAATATCAAACTTATAGATTGTAATAGATCATATTATTTTTTCTACCTTTAAAATGTTACCTGACTTTTTGACCAGCTTGTAGTTGCTGCCCACCGCTGTGTATGTGTATATTGCTGGCTCCAGGTGGTTACGATCAATAGAGAGCGTCTTATAAGCGAGAAGCGAAACAACAAAGCAACGTTAGTATGGCAAGATGGGCAGAGTGGTAACTAAGGTACGGGTAGTTGAAACGCATCTTCATCACTAGGTCTCATGTCGAGTGCAAGGCACTTTACGTCGTACCCGACCTGGCCATTTTCCTACATGGGACTGTATACGAAACAAACTCAAACAATCTAACACAAAGCACAAGACTTACCTACCGTTTACTTTTGTACCAGGTTCGTTTTGACGTTACTGCTGACCGTGCAAGAACGAACTAAACTTGATTTTTCCCTACATAAAGTTGATCATCCAACGAGTGGTTTGGCATAGAAAGACGTTCCAAAGATTGAAAACTATATGCGGTGCTTTATAAGGCATAGTTGTCAGCACTCGGTTACGCGTCAGCGAGCCTCGGCGCGAGGAAACAAGCTCGAAAGACGCGGGTTTGAATCCCACAGGCACTAGACACAGACGAAAATTAATTTTTACAAAGGTCACGATCCGAACAACGTTAGTATTGCCAAATAGGCAGGACCATCCCTGGATCCAGGTTTCGGCCTTTTGGCTTTATCAGCAAAGACTCGTCCAACCCAACGCGGCGCCCCTGGAGGGGACGTTGTGCGCAAATAAGTAGAAATCAACGTTGTTCCTGCATTGCAGGTGGACACGAAGCGTGACTAGAAAATGAATAGCTACGGTATCGGGGTAAAGCGATGTGGTATCACGAATCATAACATATCACGAATCAGCGCATAGGCCAACGTTAGAATGTTAAGGGTGCAAATCGCAGCGCTAGCGAAAACAAAGCATGTTGCCAGAATCTACGCAGCCTGGGACTGTCATAAAGCGGGCAGTCGAGCGCATGTTATTTAAAATTTAGGCGGCTGGGCAAAACCACTGCCTTTGCCCCACTCAAACACGAGGGTCGGATGCCTAACCTCTTATCCCCCCGTTTTTACCGGTTAAACGGGTTCAATTTAAAGGGAGTCGTAAAGGACTTGGCCATTCTTGATTAGTTGCGTACAGCAGCAAGATTCCCCCAGGCGGTGCTTTGGCGGGGTTGGCTGGCGATACAGTGCACAATCCCACTCTTAATCCCACGCACCATGAGAGCGAAAGGCCGGAGTGCTTCACGGAACGATGAACTTGTTAACATGAACTGTCTTCATAAGGCAATAATCAAGGGAATTCATCTTGTAGGAAAGCTTTGGGAGTCGTCAAGAAGAAAAAGTCTAACGTTGCTACCACCATGCTCGATAGCAACCAAGGTAAGAGCTTTGCGTATGTAATTTTAAACACTACACGTCAGGTAAAAATAAAACCACAACAGTTGTTTCGCCCAGCGGCTCATCAGGTGGCAACTTATTCAAATTCTAAATTAGAATAAGTTGCCACCTGATGAGCCGCTTAGCGAAACAGCTGTTGTGGTTTTATTTTTACCTGACGTGTAGTGTTTAAAATTATATGTATGCCTAGGTAGCTGGCTGGTAGCCTTGCTGGGCACCCAGCCCTGCGGAGCAGAGCTGGAAATTCGGTTTATACATGAACTACAAAGTTTTTAAAAGCAGTCAGCTAGGCGGCGCACTCAATCGCTAATCATGGATGCAATTATTCGACAATATTGAACAGTCGCAACTGCAGCAGAAAATCAAATATCTTCAAAAATGAAAAAGTTTTTTTAAAACAACAAGAAGCTCATTGTTCCACAAACATTTTGGTCATCTCATACAATCTGTGTCACAAATGTAACCCTTCTCCAAAACAGTCCATGTATTTTCCGACTCATTTCTATTCATTGACAACCAGGAGGTGGGTAATAGTGTACGGGCTTTTGGCCATCTGATACGGTCTGCGCTATTACTATGCAACTACAGGACTTGAAACTCGTGACGTATTGTGACGTCATCATGCTGAATTTTGTGCAAAAAAAGCAAAAAAATTCAGCTGAAGATTTGCCAAAATTTCTCAGGACACAATCGTCTAAAAGCTAAGTGGCGAAAGTGTCAAATTATTCCTTTCGAGCTAATACTCGGTAGAGGACCAGCCAGTGACCTTTTCAGGTCATTGATAAGATTCGAACAGGAATTTAAACTCAAACCAAACTCCTCTGAAAGCGGATGTTCAATCCACTCTACGTGACAGCGCTGGATAGGTATCTGGAAGAACTATGTTATTTTACTAGTTACTTTCTTGCTAGCTAGTTATTTACTTTCGCTAGTTGTTTTACTCAAGAATAAGTCGTAAAATTTTTGGATGTGATACAAAATTTTTGGCATTTTTGGATGTGCTGGCAGTTAGAAATGGCAATGAGTTAGAGATGACATTGCATTGTAAATTCACTTATGTTGATCGTTATTTAAATTTCTGCATGAATTATTTTGTTATAAACAAAAGGATCGTGCAATGTGCATATGACCAATACCTCTTTTCCATAATGATTAACGACAGAGCACACAAAAAATGGTAGTTGAAAATAGGTTAAAAAAAGATGTCTTTGTCACAAATTGATATCCATTGGTGTAACATTCTGTGCTGTGTGGGAGGAGGGGGCGACACGGAATAATTATCTGAGGATAAAATTAAAGACTTGCTATTAGAAGATCAACTTTTGAAACATTATTTTGATCAACATTTGAACATTTAGAAGAGAACACTGAAAACAGTCTGGTGGGGGATTGCCGTCCCATAGCTCTCCTACTTTTACATCAATGCTGGTATTCTACATTCTCTTTCTCAAAACAGAAAAGTATTTCAATCAGAAATAATTTGTAGCAAGAGGGAGCTCGAGCTTATTTTTTAGCGTGTATTGCAAAAGCATCTACAAAATTGGAGTTTGCCTGTCCCATCATACAAGTAATATGTAACGTATTATTAACACTCAGTCAATAAATTAGCAATCTTTTTTATTTTTGCTAGGGCAAAATTGGTGGTTTCATCAGACAGAAGATCGCTCATGGAGTCCCATGTATAGGCAACCTAATTATGGAATTTTTGTAACTGCATATTTGTTAGCAGCAGGCCAAGAAATCTATAACTTTGCGAAACATTTTAGGCTATAACGTTATGCAAAAAATAATCTAACTTGGCAATATAATTTAGAAAACCTTAAAATTGTTATTAGTAAACATGGCTTTGTTCCAAAAAATAAACAACACCCCAATTGTTGTTTTAAGCACACCGCAAAACTGTTGAATTAAAGTACACCCACTGATGACTCCTTAGCAGAACTCGCACTCGGTAACTCTCTAAGCGCACGTTTTGCTATTTATCACTGTACAATGCCACTTTATCACTACACACTAAAATTAGATATGATCCCATGCATAGGCTGCGATTTATTGAAAGAACTAATATAGGTTCGATACCTGTCGGAAAAAAACACCAACTTGACGTCAATAACCGTATAAGCGGAACCTCAGCTTCCTACTTAGCACAAGACTAAGAAAATCATGAAATAAATTTGTCAAATTAATAAATTGCTGTATTATATGCATTATGAAAATGTTTCATTGAATCGTATTTTATAAATAAACATTGTCAGGTAATCATCATAACGATAAAAATGTGATAATTTTTCTGACGTTTCAAAATTCGTTTATTTAGAATTGGCTAGCAGTAGGACTACTAGCAACCTGAGTTTGTGAATTTAGTGTTAAATTATTAGTAATTGCTTCACTACAAAACGCCTTTGCCTTTTTCGCGGAAATAATGGCGTACACTAGCTGGTGAACTGTGGGTATTTTGCATTGTATTTTTAGTAAGGCTAGTATCAGTAGTAAAATTTTTGTTGCAAGCGCAGTGGTAGTCATGGTGCAAAGTAATTGTATAAAGAATTCTACTGAAGCAATGCATTTTAGTGCTAATACTGACAAAATTATGAAAGAGCAGCTAGTTTCCCCAATTAATATGTTAACAACTATTTTTGAGAGAATGTCTCATAGGACAGTTATTTGTAAGTTTGCATATTTGAATACAAAATCAAGATGTTTGCTTGCTGTTATTATCGCCATTATTTCTACCAAATAGTGCATAAAGATGAAAAAATAATATGTCAAGCAATGAAAAATATACGATTAAACGATTCATAAAATAGGAAAAAGTTTATTTGACAAAAATTTTTGTAGCTATATGAGCATAGCACTCACTGAACGTACCGTTAGCATTTATGTTTGTCAGTTGGAAAAAATTCAGATCTATCCGGTTACTGGGTATCCAGTAACTTACCTTACATTATCTGGCGCTTCAAAATATCCAGTGTTTTAATATTTAGGAAAATATCCGATATCCGGTCGTAAAATTTTCAATTGCAAACGGTTTGCTGTTTCTTTTTTCTGTCCCATATCCGAATTGATATCTGGGTTAATTGACGAGTTCTAATTTGTGTCGGTTTATTTGATCAATTGTACTAACACGAAGAATAACAGAAGAAAATAATCCAGATGTTGAACCCGTTTTCTAGAAGACAAGAGCTATTATTAACTAAAGAATAGATTTAGGACAGAGACGTAATAATACTCAAATTAAACTTTATAGATTATTTTAACGCCAAATAAATTGCTACATAACAATAAAATACAAACAAAAAACATACCACTTTGGTTTATCGAATAAGAACGGAAGAATTTAATTTCCAAATACGTTTTTAATTTGTTTCGCAATAGTTTCGCAAATATAACCAACTGTCACTTCATCGACTTCAAACGCAAAGTAAAGTTTTTTTTTACATCCAGAGTCAAAGTGCCAAAGAAAAATGTCTTTGTACGTATTAGGGTCAAAGTGCAGGGCGTAAAAGGCGTGCATAACAAGTACACAACAAAATTACACAACATTACTTTAATGCATAACTGCAAAACTATACGCACGGGTTCGACTCTCAATACGCAAAGACAGAGAGAATAAATAGAAACTAAAAAGTGGTTTAAATGAGGCCAAAAATTTGAAATTTCTAGTACCGGTAATATTGTTGTCTCGTTCAGCTATTTATATTTATATTTTCGCAATTATTTAGAAATAGTTCTAATATTTATGAGGCGTTAAGAATATATTGTTATGAATAAAATCATTAGAGCTGTTCTGGCTGGATTTTTATTAACGAAAACTCAAGCAAGTACGGAACAATTAATGCCCTTATGAATATTTATAAAAGGTTCTGCTTTATTTTTTAGAAGGAAAACGCACTTGAGTGAATTTTCCGCAGCTTAGTCGTCATGGTTGAGAAAGAAATACACCAAGTGCGTAACATTGAAGACCTACAACACTAATTTGGGCCAGAACAAATATTTCCTTAGCCTGTTTTTCACCAGGCATAAGAAATTAACGATAGTAGTGCACTGTGCTACAGTTAGCTAGTTACCCTGCAAGATTATTTTATGTTAGTGGCCGAGTTCAACCAACAACTAAAAAATATTTTTGATTGAATTTAACAATGAAAAAGTAATGAGAAATAAATCTTCTGGCCAGTACTGACGTTTGAGCTTACATTTTTAATGTGGTGGCTCGAGCAGGGCAACAAATATTTAGCGTTTTTGATGTGGTAGGTGGAGGTAGGCAACAAATATTCATTGTTTTCGCTGAATATTTGTTGCCCTGCTCGACCCACTTGACCCACACTAATCGTTTTAGAAGAACAAACGTCACGGAAAAAAGTGTTTTAACACATTTCTTGCTTTTGTACCTTAGCTCTTTTTCTTAAACAATGCTTTGGGCTCCGTGATTACTCGTGGCATCTAGTGGTATAAATAACAATGTTGTAACAGAGCATAGCGGTTTGTCTCCTGGAGAAACTCCTATCAGGAAATTCTGTTATACGATAGGGAACTGCAAGAACCGTAATGACGTAACAAATGCGCATTCAACTACATCATTAACCGACGCCAACCCTCACATAAAGTAAGTTGTTTATTATACTCCAGAAATATCGGTCTCCTGATCACACATCCAAGCATGGGTTTTAAACATTAGGCAGTTCACATACGGAACAAAAAACATCGAACTCAACCGAATAAGAAACACTGTAATGGTTGTGCAAATATAAAAACAACTTTCGTGAATTTGGTTTTAAATGTGCCGAAGCTTTGGCCTATCACTCAATGAATTTTTACATAGAAAAAAAATAAGCATAAAAAATTGCTTTGAAGTTCCATTGTTAAAAAGGCACCAATACATATTTTTCCGTCGTAAAACAACACATTGATAAAAACTTTGTTGCCAAAGCTTTTTACATTGCAACCATCGGCAGAGTTTTGTATTTCGCAACCTTTCAAAACCTTTTGCTTCAGTTGTACTACCTTCTCTGGAACTCGTTTAATCGATGTTGGATATATCTGCAATGGCTCGGTTACCTGCCAGGGAATAGAACCCTGCAATGTTGGGTGTTTGGAGTATTATAAGTGTCAAAATGGCAGTTGTGTACTTCGGTCGACTTTATTTGATGGGGATTCGTGTAACGGATGTAGCGAGGATGATGGTTGGAAGACAGGAATAGGATTCAAGTGTGTGAGGAACGGAGAATACTGTCGAATCCCTCAACAGTTATTGTGGGATCAAATATGTGATTGCGACCAGGGAGAGGATCTTTGTTACGACAACCACAATTTGTCAATTAATGAAATAATGTTGTCAAGGTTGATGCATTGTGACGTCACTATGAAGCTAAAAGGCGTTGTTGTAATATGTCATTTTATAAAAGTGATAATGATGTAATTATAGCAGGTATTGATGTAGTTTGCTTACAGACAAAGTTTCATTCTCCAAAGCGAAATGTAATCAATAAGACTGATAATTTAGTAACTATATTTCAAGATTTTAAGGATAGCCTCATCACCAGTTCTTATTCAAAGAGAATTGAACTTCAAATGTTTAAAAAATGTATTTTGTTTCGTAGTGACATTCGAATTTTTGCGTCATCCTTTTTCAACAAATTACGATGCTTCAAATGCCTGGACGGCACTATGGTGATATCGCGTGATCAAGTGTGCAATAAGATCATCGATTGTTCTGATTTGTCAGACGAGTGCCTCTGCGATCGCGGAGTTCCGGATATTTGTAATGATGTTATTCAAAAAATCACACTTCTAACGCAACCTGGGTGAGGATTGATGCTGATGGTTTCATTACTTTTATTGTTGTTTAATTTTTCTGTATTCCACTCTGGCATCTGTCCGACAAAAAAACGTTGAAGCATGCCAAAAGTAGCCAAGAGAAAGAAAGAAAAAACATTAGGGGAAACCAGGGCTAGTTGTTATGGGGCCACGTTGTTATATTCGCAATAACTATTTTCCTATCGCATTCAGCTCTTGTTTTTGGAACTTTGATTCAGCTGCTTGTAGACTATTTTTTCGGAAAACGACTTTGGCCAAAATTGTTTACTACAAATTTTGTGAACAAAAAGCTAATTTTAAGAGGTTAAAGTAAATTTTTTGATATAAAGTTTTTGAAGTTTTGTAAAAATTATACCCAGTCTGTGTTTAATTGGCAGTTTAACTGTCATATAAAGTAGTTTAGACAATTGCAATTTATGCCTAAAACATTTGCTTTTAGTTGTTTCGGTTGAAATTAGGAGAAAGTTAGTTGTTACGTAACAGCAGAGCGATAATTGTCAGAAAATATCACCGGAAAACTAATAGAAACAATACCTCGAACACGCTTATAGAGGAGGCTGCACGAAGAGCAATGGACGGTAAACGATAACAAGGATATTTTCACAGAAAAAGACTTTCTTCGAAGCAACACCACTAATTGTCCCGTGCCTACAGAAGAACTTTTCATGCTTACACCTGAACTTTTTATTTCTACACCAGAACCCGAGGTGTCAGCAGAAAACGATGAAGAAATGTGAAACCCGCTCATGACCAAAGCTGATGTGGTACTACAATCAAATAATGACGCAATTTCAAAGAACAACGAGGCTAATTCCAAAAGCTTTACCGTTGCTGATTCTGATTTAAGCGGTAGCATTTCATAAACATCCAAAATGATAAAATCTTATAAAAAAGGTGAATCTCGTAAGAAAATGCGCTTTGGCAGAAAAAAAGTGTCGTTCGTGCGTATCGACATGTACACCGGAGCAGTGTCAATTGAGAACAAAGCAGTTGGCAAAAAAGAACAAAAAAACACAAACCTTGAAACAAAGAAAATTATAATATGCCGATGCCAACAAAAAGGATGATAGCAACTCGTGCAGTAAAGTCTGCAGTGATACGTACAGTAATTCGGCATCAAGAGAAAAATGGGTTCGGTGCGTGCGATGTCAAGAGTGGTCACATTTTGCCTGCATTGACCGATGCGAACCATATGTCAGCGACTTCTGCTAAATTGTGGTTTCAATCACTACTTCGGTAGAGGCATATACTGTACAGTAATTGCGTTTGGAATTTTTTGTAATATTCTCTTCGGTAGAGACATTTACTTCTATTGCGTCACTGACAAACTTCAGCTTTGAATAAAGTTTTTTGTTCGTAATAGGAAGTTGTAGTTACAACTTGCCCCACGCGTTGTAACAGATTGCCCCGTGGAAGGGGTAAGTTGTTACATTGGGGTACATTTTTAAACTGTTAATAGCTTGAAATAAAGGGAGCATACTACCTCAGTTTTAAATTCTAAAAGTAGACATGTGATCAGTCCATGAATCAACCCAAAAAAATTTCTGAAACAATTGTTTTTCTGGAAGTGAAACCAAATTTAGACCACATTGTAACAACTAACCCCGGTCTCTCCTTATTAGTTATCAATGTCAATAAAGGCCAAGATTTTTAATTGACTTTTGTAATAAACTTTAATGCCTTACTCATTTAACTCAACACTTTTGATTATATTTCTAATAAATCCGTTAGTTTGGCCACAATAAGTCATTTTATAGGACTATTGAAGGCCACTATCGTTTGGTTGCTATGCAAACGAAAAACCATTATTTACTTGACGTCATACAAAGCCGACTTTATATTTTCATTCGATGCATTAAATAATTTACTTAATGACAGGCAGGTAACCACGTTGGGGCAATTGTTCCCAAAATTTTTATTTTAACCCCAAGCAAATCTCAGCTACTAGTGCGTTTGATATTACTTTCTATTTGGCAGCGAAAAAACGTAATATGGCGAAGACAATTTAATTGCATTTGTCATATTTATTATTTGCATTCCACTATTTTTCAGTGCTCATTTAGATTAAGCAGGTACAGCAGTGAATTGAAGATTTTAGGGGCCTGATGCAAAAATTCATTGCCAAAACTCGAAACAACGATTCCTCGAAAAAATCCTGGTCGGAGGGCGTTTTTCCAGTGGAAGCAGAGGTGTGAAGATCTCATTTACCAACTCCTGAAATCAGGTTTTTGCCATTTCAATTGGATGAATTGATCTTTTTTTGAGATCAACATATCGGCGACCACATTTTTTTCTAAATGAAACTATTTTACAACGTATTTTCGCACAAGTCTTGAAAAGGGGTGCACCTTATTCTTTAGATGGTGCCACAAAAAGAGGGCCTGAGACAGCTACCTCACTTGCCTCGCTCATCCCAAATCTTTCACTGAGCACGTATTCACTTTACAGGCATACCAAAACTAAATTAACAGCGAAAGTACACATCCGGATATTTGGAATGCAAGAAAACCAAATTTTTGAGCTAGAAATAATTGAAACATGACTAATGAACTTTGCTTCTACGTAGTCACTCACTTGAGGGCCGTCTGTCAGCGGGCCAAACGATCTTTACTTTACAAGAAATATCAAGAAAGGAAGTAATTTGAAGTAATCGCGGAAGATCGCATCGCATAGAGCTAGAGTGCTAATAAGATGGTTAAAACTCAAAAGTGATAATTTATAGCGGTGGTTCCCAACGATGGAGTCCGACCTACCTGGAGGAGGTAAAATCAAATTTTAGGAAAGGTGAACAAAAACTTATAAAAGAGGTTGAATATTTGCGAAGCCAGTTTTAACTTCAGTTGTTATTAACCAACGGAGAAACACTGTAGCCTTCTGTGCAATATGATAGGTGGTTTGTATTGTTAAACACCATATCGAAAATGTTCTTATTATTACGTAAATTGCAATACAAGTGTTCCCATTGACATTGTAATTCAATTTTTTTTTATGAATGTTCATTGTGTTGCAATTATTTTGAATCTAAAGGAGCTAAAGAAAAATATCAAATAGGGCTGGGGAGGCCACATATTGAAAAGGTTGGGACGTGCTGATCTATAGACAATAGTCTATATACGCATGTGCACAGATTTACTTTTGCAGCAAAAAGAACTGTAGTTACTAGTTATTGGCAGGAAGGAAACAATTTAGTAGAAATTTAGTCTACGATTTTTAGTGTATTTGGTCAGATGAGTATTGCAATCTTTCAACTAAAATCGATAGTATGATCTATGTTGCAGTAGTTTTCATTCTAGTTTTAGTAAGTTATGAAAATCCTTAACTTAACACTAATCGTTGTAATGGGCCTGCGAAAGGTCTACACAATGTGCATGTAGTAACAAATTACAGCAGTTTCTCTTGCACCACTGCCTGTAATAATGATAATCATGATTAAGTTTTATTTTAACTTTTTGATCTTAAATTTGTGTCATTTAAATCTAAAAGACGACGTTTATTTGACCAGAGTAGTAGCTAACCTACGTTGAAGCAAGATTATCTGTTGCTAAACTTTAAAATGGTATTGTTCGCCTTTATATGTTTTTAAAATTTTCCATGCAAGCTTTAGTTATGATAAGCAATAAATGTGTAAGCGTGCTGGTCCAAACGTTGTTCCCTTGTATCGGTACAAACATTATTTTTGCAAAGTGTATGTATGCCCTATTAAAGGTTTTCGTAGCGGTAAATAGTAAACAGACACAAGTCTTCTTCCCACTGCAAAAGGAAAAACCAAACAAAACAGTATTATCGGTGTTACAAACCACGTAATGACCAGAGTAAACGAAAAAATATTTGTCCCCTAAGATTTGCTCTAGCCCACCAAAAATATTCGGCTGGCTACGAGCCAGCTTAATGAATACAAAATATGTAAACATTGCAAGTGTAAGATAAGACTTTGTCAAAGAAGGCGTATTATCCAAACTAATCGTCTGATGAATATCTATGTACTACCCTAAAAACAACTGTAAATCGGTTCTTAACAATAACGTCGCCATCTTGAATTTTAAAAAAATAAAATCTATGGCATTTATCACATTAGCGTCTTGAAAACTACTCAACCAAATTTCAGTGACTTTGTCACGAATAAGGAAATTTGCCTTGTAGGAGTAGTTTTCATATATGTGTAAAGTGCTTTATCATTTGTTCGCTCAAAAGACCTTTTTTCCTCGCAATTGGATTTGCTGTAAGTACGCCTTTATTACGTCACAATCGTGTATAACATAATAAAATTTCAGATTGATCTAGTGATTTTAGCTTCTTTGAAGAATTTCGATAAGCGATTACATAACTAATAAGGCTTTTTTTCTTTTTTCACGTGATTTCGTTCAAGAGTTTTCTGGATTGTTTTTTTCGATTTATATATAAGGCGACGGGAATTTTAGTAGAGTTTGAGTAAGAGTAGAGAAAAGAAAAACGTTGTAGTGGGGAGAGATATTGATTGACGGAGTAAAGAAGGGATATTGCTTTTTTTGTGATAATTTATTGTGGATTTTGTTGACGTGGCGAACATTAAGCAGTTATTGATTGAATTAGTTTTGCCGGTTTTCCTGATTGTGTAGTAAAGTGATTAATTCTGAGATCGTTGAGCGAAGAAGCTTGAAGTCGTGAAGTATTATTTCCGTGAATACATTATTCTGTTCTTAATGTGGTTTAAAGTGTTTTTAGTGGAAGCCAATCTCTTCCAAGTTTTATTAAGTTGCAATCAGACCTAATTATCCGAGCGATTATTATACGTAGCCTCAATTTGAAAAGAAATTTAAGATTGAGATAGAACCGAAAGTTCCATTATTAATATATTATTCTATATTATTATTAAAACGCGACAGACTTTGTATCGTTTGTTTGTTTGTTTGAACACGCTTTTTCTCTTCATAAAAATAAAATTCAGAAATGCACTGAGACTTTAAGTAAAGCAGGTAGAGAATAAGCAAGTTAATTTGCTATTGCTAACACCCACTTAAATAAGTTTTGCTGTGCACCTCCGGCGATGGGCATGTTGCGAAAAGCTACAAAGATGATTGTCGCGTTTTAATAGAATTTTCGTTCTATCTCAATCTCTAATTTACTTCTTAAAATTGAGGCGACCTATGGTATCGCTCGAATGATTGAGTCTGGTTGCAACTTAATAGCTAAGAAAAGATTGGCTTCTACTAAGATCCTTTAATCCAGACACTTCTCGAACAAGAACAAAGCAAATATATTGACAAATAATTTGATACTTTAAACTCCTTCGTTCGTCGATCGGCAAAAAGAAAACCAATGCGCTTTAATATAACAATCAGACCCAAACAAAAACAAAATCCACTAAATAACCGCTTGTCACACTAATAGAAATCCACAATAATCACTACAGATCAACACGTTTTTCCCTTCAGCCTCTATACACTTTTATTCTCACCATACTTTACTTTACTCTACTACTCTACTACACGCTGAATGAGTAAAAAATCTCGCCGTCTCATATAGAAAAATGCGAGCTTCTAGAAAATGCTAGAACGTCACGTGACACAAAAAACACCGTTAATAAATTACGTAATTGGCAAATAAAAATAAATCTTTGAGAAGAAACAAGATTCACTAGAATACTCTGGAACTTAGTCGCGGAGTCAACCATTGTGACGTAAGAAGAGGTGTGTGAGTTACAAATCTAAATGCGAAAGAAAAAAGTTTTTTTTCAAAAACAGTTTAGCAAGTTTAGGGCTTCAGAAAATTCGGATTTACAAATAAAATAATAACGGTAAAACAAAACAACAGAATACAACAACTATACATATATAAAAACTATTCTTTAAACGCAAATTTACTTATTCACGACAATGATGAACAGTTATTTTGAAATTTTAATTGTGCAGTAGCGATAGGTATAATTGTTGTAGAGACGTGCCACCATGTGCTGTTGGCGAAGTGGATTGCGGAAATGGGACATGTATCAACAGGAGCTCAGTGTGCGACTCGAAAATTGATTGTCTAGATGCCAAAGATGAATTGTGAGTCGTTGGAAGTTTGGTGCTAGCAAAATGTTTTGCAGCATTTTGATTGGCTTGGTCTTGATTACACCTATCGATTAAACCAAAACCAGCGCTGTTTAATTTCTTGCCCCCATATTTAGCAACAAGAGACTTAAAAGCAACACGATCATGTAAGTAAAGTGTTGTGTATGGACTGTAAAGGGATTATCCTCTCTTAAAAACGCATTACAAATCTCGATTTCAATAGATAAACGGCAATTTCTTTCGATAATTTTGCTTCCCAATACTGGTTTGTGTTTACTTCCCAATACTGGTTGCATTTGTGCTCTTCCCAATACTGATTTTTTTCCACAAGAATTTTTGCAAATATGCTGTTGTAGCTCGATCAATCAGTAATTAATTTTGTTTCAGAAACTCCTATTGCGGAGCAACTCTGCAATGTGAAGATGTGGTGCTTAATAGGACCCAGAAATGCAGGTGAAAATAAAATTGGTTGCAAACTGTATTTTCGGTTGTAGGGTGGGTTGAGAGGTTGAGTCTTGTTCTTAGTGTATCAAACCACAAAATCTTATTAATAAAATTTGGGCAAGGTGAGTATTTGCAACATTCGAAGATCAGCAGGATGACAATGCCAACATAATGCAGTTGCTATTCTTTAGACTAAAACATTTTGGCTGCATTTGATTTGATGAGTTGTTTTCATATTTATTTTTCTTCTGTCAGTGTTTACACAACAACAAGTAATCAAAATTCTCTCTTCTACTAAACGGCCAGTGACTGTTGTAACAAGGTGTGAGGGTCGTGTTTGTGGATGACACAAAAGCTTAGGTTGCTAGAGAGGTCGCTTATAAAACCTTGGAATTAATTAAGTTGATTAACTGCAGAGCATGAAGTGTAGGGTTAAGATAATTTCTTTCGCAACACTCTTAAAAGGAGAAGCAAATTTGTAAAATGTGTAGATATGCACCAAAAAACAATAGAGTTTATTGTATAGGTTTGTAACTAATTTTGTTATCTGTAGGTGCCGCGCTGAATGCCAAAATATGATTGTCACAATTTGCGATGGGATAGGGGTGTGTCCCCCATTTCGTAAAGAAGGTAAATGGGTAAAAAAAACAGGTTTTCCTGATGATGAATGCCTCGATAAATGCTCCTCCTATTTTGAATTCAACTGTACAAGCAAAGAATACAATATTTCTATTTCATCTGGAAGAGTGACTCCACCCATTGATCAGAATGTAAGTCATTGTGACGTCAGTTTCAAGGCCGTGTCAGGGTGAGAAGGATTAAATCTGCGACCATCTGATGGTACCCGATAAACTTTAGAAGGCCACCTTACTAAGAACCCTTCACTCCTTATTTGGTGCTTTCCTGCTACGAGCTTTTTAGGTCACACATTTCTCAAATACTCTTTCTCTATGTACAACCTCTGGCCCACGGCGTAGGGAATTGACCTGATCCTAGGACTCAATGATGAAACGCTATGCTTCTATTCTGAGGAAAGAGTTGGGAGCAACAACAAAAACACAACTCTTAAAGAAGTTTCTCTCTGGCCGACAGCTTCCTTTCTCGCGTTGGCAAATTCTAAATAAGACCATAATTATTTTTACAGTAAGTCAGAGTCTCCCATGATACACGCCGAGATTCCAGAGCCTCAAAAAACTTCATTTATTTTTCATAATCACAGAAAAAGTATTAGTGTGTTTTCTTGAAAAGTAGATGAAAAAAGCTCGCAACATCATTATTAGCTGTTCAACAGAACTCAAGCTGTATCGCCAGACTTTGAAGCAATTTGTAGTATTTACAGTACATATGGTGTAACAATCTCACTGATCAAAAGGCTACATTTAAAGTAAGATGTGGTTAAGAAATCATTCCAATGTCCAAAAAAACTTGCAAATCAATGGAAAAACTGCTTGTAAAAACGAATGCAAATAATTTGCATTGCAACTAGACCACATTCCGCTTATCCGCTTTGATTGCTGGCTTGAGGCTCCATCATCCAGATTGAAGTTTTTTTAGTCAAATAATGTAGACATGCAGCTTAAAAACAGGTTTAAAACTCTTACCATTTTTGCTCTTGAATGTCTATTTTTTATTTCAATATTGGTTTCAATTCTCTTCCAGCTACTTTGTTTTTTCAATTGCGCTAGTCTGTGCTTGTATTTTAGTTCACTAAGCTCATTCTTATTCTATATAGCCTTCTTTGTCTTTCTCTGGTGCTATTTACGCAAAATACAACACTACATGAAAAAGTCACTTAAACGCAAATGATGAAAAGGTACGTAGCTCATCAAACACTAGAGCTAAAGGGCATCGGCAGGGGGACAAAGGGGCCGTGCCAGCCTGCAATAAAAAAAATCAAAATAGTTGATTTTAAACGTACATTGATATTCATAATTCAGGAGCCATCTTGCGAAAATTTTGAGAGTTTGGAGTAAAATTTTTCTCATATATGGTGCTTAAATGTGTATAGGTTGTACATTTTTGCGAAGAATTTATTACAGTTATTTCACTGACATATAACCTGGTTTAAGAATTTATTTTCTAGGCCAAAATGCATCCCATAATATGACGTCATGCGTAAAACTCACTTTCTTAATTACTAACAGTAATGCAAAACCTTGTTATTGTGAATTTCAGTTGAAGAAAGTGATGTTAGTATCACTGACTTGCAATAATTTTTGATAACATCATTCTGACACGGTGATTTACTCTTTCTGATGCCACAATTCATGCTATTGTCTTGTCTACTTTTAGTTCTATCTGAAAATGTAGTGGTTACAATTTGGGCAAAGGAATTTATCTCAAAAGTATAAGGCAAATAAAAATGCTGTAATAAAGTAGGCAAATTTTTCAGGTTTCTCAATATAAAAATTTCGCTCACCATCATTAATAACACTTGGGTACCTTCGACCTAACTAGCATATCATTTTTGGCAAAAATGAAGTTTTCACATTTGATGCAATTGCGATTATGTAATGGACCTATTAAACTGTAAGTTTTCTTTTCAAAGAACAGTGGCTTTGAAAAGGACCGTTTGCTCTGATGGAGGTTAAGTTAATTTGTTGGTCATCTATGCTTTTTATCACCTTTTTTGCAGCTACGAGATAGTGAATTGAACAGATTTGTGAGCTCTTCCAGTGAAATCACTCGAAACCATGCGGCAATAAATAGTTCGATAAATTTCCTCTTCGGTTTTGGAATGTGATCTAAATCTGGATATTTGGCGGACCCACTCATTCTTTTAACTTTACGGGGTTTGTATCTGTTCTGCACTTTCTTGGCAAGTTAGCGGGGCGCTTTGTGATTTAAAAAAATCTAGTTGTCATCATAAAAAAAGAAACGTGCACTGAACAGCATTTTCTTTTCAAGCACATCAATGTACTTTGTGCCATTTACATTCCAGAGATCAATTGAAGCCTACCAATGCCGTTTGCTGCCATGCAACCCCATTTTATAGTTGACTGAGGATGCTTGATGGTTGGTGAGATGCAATATGACCGATACTCTTCCTCAGATTTTCTTCTCACGTAATTATTGCCGGCATGATTGTCTATGGTAAAAGTCGACTCATGACTAAACAGATCTTTTCTTTACTTATCAACTGGCCATTTAACGTGAGAACGTGCCCACACTAATCGACGTTTTCTCTGTCTCTCTATTAGCAATTACTTCTTTGTAGGCTTGCATACTCGAAGGCCATTTTCAGCAACCTTCTCTTCACTGTTGGAGCAGACAATTCAACACCAGTACTGTACTTTAGGTTTCTGGCCAACCTCCTAAATTAGTTTTCTCTCTGCCAAAGAAAGCCTAACCAGAGTTCTATCACATCTTTCTGAGGACTCGCTATCTTCCAAAGTGAGACTGACACTTGCTCTCTCCTGACCCCCTGTACCGTTTAAGCACTCCTTGTACACCTTTGCAAGAGGTTTCAGTATCTTCTGCAATAAAACTCTGAGCTGTCCCTTCATTACAAAAAATAAACTATTACCTGTCTTGTTTCCGCACCAACATGCTTAAAGTCCATGATGACTAAATGTACACAAAAATGTACAGCACCAAGAAAAAGCTAGAAAAGTTGTACCAATTGCAGTGTTGGGAAGACTCGAGTCAACAACTCGACTCAACTCGGGATTCGACACCAGTACCTCGAGACTCGAGTTACCATAAACTCGAAAAACTTGTTGGGCAGCTGTAGCGTATCCGTTGTAGCCTACCTATGGAAACGTAAGCAGTCAATAATTTCTTAGATGTAGCAGTAACAACGATTAACAAACTAAAAAAATTACTTTAAAAGTGGTTCCAGGAAGCATTAAAATTGCATATTTTTGAGTGTAATTTTGTAAAAGTTTTCCGAGGGGCATGTCCCCGAACCCTCAAGAACAATTGTGCCTTCGGCACTCACAAAGCGAAAATGTGCCTTTGGCACAATGTCAAAGGCATATTTTAGCGCCATCCTCAAAAAATTTCTGCGCACACCCCTGTTTGCAAACTTGGAATTGAGTCAAAACCTTGCTATCGTTTTTATTATTTTGTAAAAAATATAATAAACTGTAAAAAACAAAGAAATCGTTAGCATAAGTGATGTCCCTAGTCCTGATCTTGCTGTTGTTTCTTATACGACACGCTTCTGAGGAAATCGCTAGTGATGAGTGTAATCGGTTATCCTGCCTACAGCACTAAAAAAAGATAACGCAGTCAAACACTTCATAGTGAGTCAAGTAGCGATCCAGGTCAGTCAGTAAAAAGCAATCGAACTAACAATGCTCAATAACTTTTTATGCCAAAGTATAGCTGTGCCAGTGAATCAAAACCGAATTTAAGATTGAGACACAATTGATTATTGCTCACAAAAGCGATCACTAAATGGAGCTAAAGAAATAACATACTGTATTTGTAATATTAAGCAAGGAGCTAAACAATCAATCAATTGTTTATCTCAAAACACTCCATACGTTTTGATGGAAGCTGGTGTCATTTGTAAACAGTCTACAGGGTGTATCACAAAGATATTCAACCCCCCTAAAGCCAAACTGGTAATAGGTATGACCAAACTATATAGCACATTGTGAAGCTTATGTTGTTAGAAATTAACGTACATTTTCATTTTTTTCCAGATACTTAATAATTATGGCTTTTGCTGATAATGAAAAAATTAGGTATGTTGATAGAATTTGATTTCTTCGACAACAGTCAGTGGCCAGGTTCATCACCAGATTTAAATGCAACTGAAAACTTGGGAGCTATTCTGAAAAAACATGTTGAAGATAGAATTTTAAAGATTCCTAGCATGGAAAGAAATTCAGTGGAAACCTTAAAGACTATTAATTCAGAAGAACTAATTAAAATAAAAGAGGAACCTGGAATCTTTGCTAATCTTCTTAAATCGTATCCTGCAAGATTAGATGCTGTTAGAAAAAACCATGGTGGTCATACTGATTACTAGTTAGGATTGATTTAATGTACGGAATAAATTTCTATTTTAATATAATTTATAACAATATTTTTGTTTTTTTCCTAGTCCTTTTGGATTGAGCTCTAGGGGGGGTGAATATCTTTGTGATACACCCTGTATTATTTAATTTCTCAATAAAGTTTTCAACTGCATTTGCACGGTCATGATGTTTGGAAGAAATGGAAAAAATAACTTTTACAATCAATCGTCAATTATGGCGTCATCTTAACAAAGAAATGAAATTGTTGAAATTTGGTGAGTCGGGTGCTGCCTTTTCAAGCACAAAAGCGTTTTCTTCCGTCAAGAGATGCGAATTTAAAAACAAAATTGTTCCATTGTGATGCCATGGTGATGCCACAAACCCCTTAATGACACTCACTCCGGGTAGATGATAAATTTTGTCAGGTTGTATTCGTGTCTTGAGAATTAAGGAGGAAATAAAAAGCAATGCCCCCAAACGGTATGATAGGACGTTCAAAACCTTGATCTGCAAGAAAAAAGTGATCGTGTATGTTTGGACACGAATATGGGCAAAAGTCTTACTTTCAAAACGTTGATCTCCAAAAAAAGATATTCGTGCTTGTTAAAAGACCACAATCGGCCAAGATTTTTATTTTTATAAAAAGTTTATATCTGTTAATGCTCTGCCTTTCCTTCCCCTCAAAAAAGATATTGCCATTTACGTGATTACATTGCTTGATAATGTAATTGAGTTTACTTGAAGCTCCGCCGACTACCATCCCTTTTCTCAAAAAATGAAATTATTTCTAACTACGCCCTGATTAGAAATATCATGCTCTTGTAAGTAGCTAAAGTTTTGTAGTTATAAGGAGATGAGGGCGTGGTCAATAACACAAAGACATATATTAATAACGTGCAGTCCATGGGCAAGTGTTGCTTGCTCAGTGGTCAGCATAGGCGTACTTAGAAACTGGATTTCCACTCAACTAAAACAACCAAATATTTCAAAAGGCTTTATTTTTCATTTTATAAAGTGCATGGAAGCATAACTTAAAAGTTGTGAGAGAGGAGAGGGCGTCAAAGTGAGTGGTATGTATTTTCAAAAATAATCTTTATATTTAGATTTTTTGTCGTATAATAAGGAAAGATATTTAATAAAAGATGTCATTTGATATCTGGTGAGAAATGTAAAAACATTTAGGTTTGCTGATAAACATACATATTTTGTGTATTGATGGAATGTAACTGAGTTCGAAATTTAAACGCGATGAATGGTGAGTGTAATTTGATGCTTAGTGATAGGAACTTGTAAGAACGTTTACGATGATTTCTACACTTTCCATCGTAATCAAATCCAAATGATGTTACAAATAGTAGCTTTGATTGAAAAGAATGAATTATACTGTATGGAATTTTAAAGAATCATGCTGAACGAGTCATCATTTTTGTTAGATCTTTGTGAGTGGCGGTGATGAAAACAGATGATATTGTGTCTGATAACAATGATTACCTTGAGTTTTTTAACGTTTCTTGAGTGTAAAGTGTACATATGAAAAAGTTTTGTTGCGTAATCACATCAAAATGGCAAACGTTGTGAGTTCAATCTGTGGCAAAGGCGAACAGTTAAAAGCTTTTAAAGGGTTTAATAGAATTGGCGCTAATTTTCTTAGGGAAAAGCTTATCAAGATCTACAAATTGTAAATTCATTACCTAGTAAAATATAATGGAACTAAAATTTGACACAATTGTATTGATTAGTTAGATAGATCAGAACTGCTTATGTTCAAAGTTAGGTATAGCCATGCCAGAAATCACGAATTTAGTGTTTGTGGGAATGCTTAGATAAAATTTTAAATATTTGATATATAAAAAAAGAAAGGTTTAAACATTTTGTTCTATAAATGTGTAAGTAGTAGCAGTAATGAAAACACAAGTATGATGTTTACTTATTAAAAAATTTCGTGGTTTATGAAAAGTTTTTTGAAAATAAAAGGTGGTTTTGTTTATGAGTAGCAATTTCGACTCAATACTAGGTAAAGAAACTAAGATAAAGTTCGTAAAATACCTCGTACATTGCATATTACTAGGTATCAAACTAGGTTTGCACAGCGATAAAAAATGTTATGCGCAATTTTCAAATTATTGACAGTTTTTGTTTTAAAATCAGCTAGGATAAAACGCACAATGTTTAGTAAGAACGTTAGGTAGGTGTTTTAAACATTTGACAAAAATAAGCAAGCACGTACAAAATTTTTGTAATTATGCAAGTCATATCGGTAATTAATGTCCTAGTTTGCTGAAAAAGAGAGCTGTAAGTATTACCAGATGCTAAGTTCCATAAGACTTGGTTTTCTCCAAACAGAGTTAAAGCTTGTATCTGCAGCGCTTAGAAACGATTACTAAGAGAACGCTTAGAAATGAGATAAGTTCATTGGCCTAGATTTTGGATTCATTGATTTTTGATTTGTGGTTCATAGTTGCCAATACACGAGTATTGAAGTTGTTTTAATGCATGATGAAAAAATTGTTAGTTAAAACTTTTTTAAAATGAGATCAATTAAATTGAAAATTTGTGTTTAATAACGTGTATACGAGGTGTTGACAACGAAACTATAATGAGCTTTTAGTTATAGAGTTATGCAATAAAAATCTGTTGAAGGTGAATTTGTGTAAATTACCAATTAAGTAGAAGTTCTTTTTATTTTGTGAATGCATATAAGTGGTAGTTAGATTGAGACTTAGTGTGAGGGTTTAAATTGGTGTAAAGACAATTTTTTTACTTTGAAAACACATATTAGTTTTAAACATTGTGAAGCTTTGCTAGTGTTGGCAAGTATGCCTCTTTTTTGTTTGTGGTGCTTTCAGTCAACCTTAAACAAGAGATAGGATGTTTAGTTAAAAATGAAGCTTTGCAAGAGTTGATGAGTATGACACATTATATGTGTGGTTGATAGTAAACGCTCTGAAAAAACTGTGAGTGTGGTTGTTAGTTCTTGATTTTGATTGTAAAAAAGTTAATAAACTATTTGATAAACTATAATCTCGTGTTTTTTTACTAATAAAATTGATAACAGCGGTAAATTTAGTTCTGAGTAAAAACATTTACATGAAAGTTGAGAAACAGGTAGGTAAGCTCACTTTATTTTACATGAACAGACAGACTAAAACTGTAAAAAGTTGTAAATTAATAATTTTATATACAAAATGTTGTCGCGTTTTGCTGAGCTTTTCAAAATTTTGACCTAAATAATTTCAAACAATCTATATCCAAACAGTTCTAGTAGACACAATATGTTATAATTATGCGTTGAGGTATAGGAATACAGAGCGATAATAAAATTATGTGACATCAAATTTAGAAAAACGGATAAGTTCAAGTATTTGGAATCAATCATTCTAGAAAGTGATATTTTTGGAAGTGAGATTAAGAAAACTTAGGCAGGATAGTGTGGGTATGGAAAAAGATTACTGCAGAAATACATGATTAAAAAGATATTGGCTAAAACAAGCGGTAAAGTTTTTAAATCTACGGTTAGTCTGTGATGTTTGAATTAGCAGCAGCACCAATAACTGCAAAATGTGTGATGGAAGTCAAAGTGAATAAGCTCAAATTGTTAAGGTTTTTATTACAAGTGACTAGAAAGATTAGGTTGCGCAACCAATATCTACAGAGAAAACTTGGTGGTAAAGAGAGATTCTATTTCAGTGTTACATGATGTCGGCTCTGATCTAAAATATTACTAAAGTTTGTGAGCTGAAAAACATGTTTGTGTATTTACTAGTCGGTTCAAGCATTAAAACGTTTAGAATTAATAAGTTATATTGTGTTAATTAGCCTAAGTAAAAGTATAGCAATAACAATCCAGCTGTTGTAACAATCAATATTTAAAAATGACATTTCAAGTCTTTAAAGCTATTTTACTTCAAAGAGGCATCAAATTTACCTATGCCTTTACTTCAAAACGTCTTTTTGAGTCACCCTTGGTAATCAGCGGTAATTGGTTTGTGTATATACAACCGTGGTCAAAAGCACAGGCATGGCACGAGTGTTCTGAGTATTTTCCTCATCGGCTCACTGTGTGCATCGTTATTTTCAGATAATAGATTCAAATTGGGAATAACGCGATCTACTGCGTGCTTATCGTTCACGTCATGATGTCTTACGCATTTTAATTAAAGACGTGTAACAGGAGGAAATATGATGGTGGATGAAATTAAAAGCGAAAAAGTACAAAAGAATGAAGAGAAGTGACGGAATGATGTGATAAGAAACCGGTGTATTAGATTGTCTTTAATGTTTATTTCAGTTTGTGTGTAATGATGTCGGTGTGCTACGAAATATGAAAAAAATAAAATTTGAACATTCAGAAATAATGACAGTTTTGTAATTTTTTTTTTCTAATGCCGTATAAAATTATTTAGAATAGCCAATTCACTACTCGATGAATTATTTTAAGCAAAGCTGTAAAACTAATTGAAACAATCCGTGCACAATTATTCCCCAACAAAAAGTAAACTTAAACCTCCCACTCATTTCGCTGACAAAAAACTCCGGTACTGGCTCAAAAATATAACAAATTTTATTTGTCTGTCGTTTTTCTGCTAACCTACAAAAATTAATAGTTTTAGTGTGAAGTGGTTAAATCATTTATACAATTTTTCGCTTTAATTGAATAGTTTAAATTGATAGTTTACATTCAATTTTTCGCTTTAATCGAATAATTTCGCTTTGATTCTTAATTTGTGACATAAGAACTACGTAGTGTTGGTAAATGATGTCTTTTTCTTGATGGATTGAATTTGATTATGTAACATTTTTGATTGACTCTTAACTGATACCTAAAGATGTAAAATCTGTAACATTGAATAACAAGTCTACGCAACAACAGACTTGTTCACACGAGACTTTGCATAATAAGTCTACACAACATTAGCATTGCTTACAACAGCCTTTGAGTATCACATAAAAACATTGTCATATAGAATCGAATCGATCGCAAGACTATTTAAGTAACAAATATAACTTTTGACTTCGATGTAGCAGCTGATTTTTGTTGTTGGTCTGAAGTCGTGTTTAAAGAGCATTAGCATTACATGATGCAGATCAATTAGTTTTGTCTCGCAATAAGATGATGTTTGGACTCACGACGTGAATGATGAAAAAAATGTATGTGTTTGATAATTCTATTTAAAAATTATGTCTTTTACTGTGTTTTTCTGTTTGTTATTGCTAACGTTTGTATATTTTGTTGTCGCTAGATAGGCGCGGCAGTTGATTGTGATGACCTGATGGTCTTTTTGCCGTCTCATTGTCAGGTCACTGCAGGAAATTGCATTTTTCGTGTTTCTGTTTATGTAATTCATACAAATTTTTAGTTTCGTGCAGTGTTTGATCAATGAACTTCCTGAATTGAACAATGGTAGAAGCGGTTCCAGGAAAATTCGCCGTAAACAAGTTTGCCGTAGGAAAACTCGCCTCAGGAATTTTCGCCTTAGGAAATTTCGCCTAATAAGAGAAGTCGCCGTAAGACAACTTTGCCTCGATAAGGTTAGTGATAACCCTAACCCTAACCCATTTTTCCTATTAGTCAAAATTTCCCGAGGCGAGTTTTCCTACGGCAAACTTGTTTACGGCGAATTTTTCGGACACGGGTAGAAGCTACTGTGTCTGCCTGAAACGCTGGCATTATAATTACGTAATATAGAAATTTCATGAATAGCTTTAAAACAGCTAAACTATTAAATCTGTGTGTTATAAAAACATGTGAACATTTTTTTGAAACAAATATGTCACAGAGTTAAAACAATCTCAACCGTAAAATATTCAAAACAACTTTTTGTATTTGCCTCAAAACCGTATTCTTTGGATAGTCCGAAGAGTGACGTTGTATTTTGCTGACTTTTACCCACCGCTTTGCTTCAACGTCATTGCGTAACATCCCAGCAAACAATTGCACCGGAATTATGAAACCGTTGTGCAATATGATATAACCTCATATTGGATAAGTCTAATGCTACCATAAAAAGATAAGGATTGCACCCTATCCAGCAAACAACTGTATAAAAATATCGTAATCTTTGTGCAATGACTTCATGTATAACAAGCCAAATACTGTCATAAGATGGCAAGAATTGTGCCTCATCAAACTATTTGAAACACTCTACAAACTGACAAACTTGATGATATCTACGCCGCGTTAGATATAGAATTAGACTTAGAATTAGCTCCCTCATGTAAATCTAGCTTCCTCAGATCTAGGATTAGCTTCTTTGAACAAGATTACAGTCAGGGTTAGCGCTCTTTGATTATCTATACCGTTTTAGGGTTAGAGCTAGAATTAGCTCCATCACATAGTATTAGCTTCCTCAGATCTGGGGTTAGTTCTCTCGGACATGCATCCACACCGTTTCAGAGTTAGAGCCAGAACTAGAATTACCTCCCTCACACACATTTAGTGTCCATAAACCTAGGGTTAGCTCCCTTACACAAAGCTAGGATTCGCTTCCTCACATAAGATTAGCTCCGTTGCGTTTGATTAGAACTAGGGTTAGCTCCCTTACATAGAGCTAGGGTTAGGATTACGATTAGAGTTAGGGTTAGAGCTAGGAATGGGGATAGGACTAGGGATAGGATTAGGATTAGGATTAAAATTATGGTCAGAGCTAGGGTTAGGATTATGGTTAGAACTAGATTTAGGGCTAGGGTTTGGATTAAGATTAGAGTTAGAGACAATCTCCGCCGCCATCATTGCCGCGATTGACGCCAAATGACCCATTCTATATTACTAATGCCTTTGTGAGCAATAATCAATTGTGTCTCAATCTTAAATTCGGTTTTGATTCACTGGCACAGCTATACTTTGGCATAAAAAGTTATTGAGCATTGTTAGTTCGATTGCTTTTTACTGACTGACCTGGATCGCTACTTGACTCACTATGAAGTGTTTGACTGCGTTATCTTTTTTTAGTGCTGTAGGCAGGATAACCGATTACACTCATCACTAGCGATTTCCTCAGAAGCGTGTCGTATAAGAAACAACAGCAAGATCAGGACTAGGGACATCACTTATGCTAACGATTTCTTTGTTTTTTACAGTTTATTATATTTTCAAGAGAGGGATTTCACTAATCGTAAAATATGCGTACCAACAAATTGTTGATTGGAGTTATCGTAAAACAAAAGCCATTACGGCGCCCATTTCCAACTTTGTGTTTGTTCTTTTACTTGTTTGAAGGAACGGACAGAATTTGTGAAACGATAGAGACTATTTAAGACCTCTCCTAATTGAAAGCATTCCTGCAAGTGTTAGTCTACTAAACAGACGTGCTTTTTTCTTTACGTGTGTAGCAGCTTATTTGAAAACAAGTGTTAAGCAATATTAAAAGGTTTTAAGAATCAAAATTTTAACAATGAGGACAGGCAAAAAAAATAAATATTTGAAACAGTGGCAAACTTAAAAGACGATCTGGATGAATTGAGAAATGAGTTAAAAGAAAGTAAAGATGAAATAAAAATTCTAAAATTGGAACTTGAAGCAAGTAATTAATTTGAATATTCTGCAAATAGATGATCTGCACTGTACTGATGACGAGAAAACATTTGAATCTGGAATCTGGAATCGCAATTTAAAGCTGACGAACGCGAGAAAGTAATTATGGAAATTGTTAAAGAGTTAAAAATTGAACTTGAGGATAACAATATACCAAGGGTCCACTGACTTGGGGAAAGAAAGAAGTCTGCAACGCAAGCAAGACCAATTATCGGGCGCTTCGTTTCTTATAAAAAAAAAATTCTCTTCAATAGATCTGCACTCAAAGATTGCAAAGAAAAGAAAGCCTCCGCCACTTGCAATAGTCGCCTATTAAGTGTACACTGGAGGGGGAGGCCCGGTATGTGAATGTACTGTGGAGTGCACACTGGGGTGCAATTATCAGGAATTGCTTGCTTTATTAAAAAACCCTCCAGTGTACACTTAATAGGCGCCTATTGCAAGTGGCGGGGGCTTTCTACAAAAAATCCATAGCTTCAAAGATGCGTTTGACTCCTTTGCAAACAGAAACTGCTCTATTATGTAAAAAATAAATGCGACGGTAAGTTTGGTCAGTGTCACACGTGTAACAGCAAAATAAGAATGAAAAAAGCTTCGGCTAGCGGCGATAAAAACGAAGGGGTCGGTGATTGGATCACAATCACCTCTACTGAAGATCTTTTCAAACTTGGTGTCAAGTTGGACTTTGAAAAATTAAACTACAAACCGTTACTGTTTAATCGTGAGTTTAACCATGATGCTAATGAATAATCTTATGTGGTCGCGCACTTACTGTCTGTCCTAAAATGTTTTGATTTAAAAATTGTAATGGCCGACCAAAATCGTTTTGTTTGTGCTGAATGCACCAAACAATGCTTAAAAAATGAAAACTGCCTGAAGTGCGTGCTTTGTTTGCGCTATTTTCACAAGAACTGCTCTTTTACTGAACAAACGTTACCAAAAAGTGCAGCTTCTGACAAATCCGAAGCCGTTTGCATGCCTTGCAGCACCAAATTTAATATCAACAACTTGGCAGAATCAGTGTACACGACTTGATTGAGTCAAATACCAGCAGGAATCAGACAACGTGGTTTCAAATCCAACATGCAAGGACTTTATTTGACAACTGTGCTTATCACAATCAAAATTCACTTAACAAATTGGCAATTTCTACAAAAAGACCTTTTCATCATGCACTTTAACATTCGAAGCTTGCAAAAAATTTTGTTAGCTTGGCTTATTTCTTATTAGAACTTGAGCGACTACCGGACGTGATAGCTATTTCGGAAACTAAAATTACTAAAACCGTGCTGTATCTTAACATCAATTTACATGGCTACACATTTCTTCATTGTGACAGCAAAACCAAAGCGGGAAGCGTAGAATTTTACATTAAGAAATCACTTTCGTTTAGCCAAAAGAATAATATAAAAGTCGAGCTTCCACTGGTTGAAGACATGTAGATTGAAATAAGAACAAATCGCGGGCCAGTTGTTGTTAAAGTAGTTTATAGACACTCAACAAACTCCACTTGCGACTGTGAGAAATTCTCAAAAACCATTTTCAAAATTTTTGCGAGCTCAATTTTGAAAAAATTCCAGTTTAGTTCTTGGAGATTTTAATATTGACTTAAAGTTGAGAAGAGCAATTTTGTCACAAAACATGTTCACAGTATGATAAGTTCGCCATGTAAATGCGCCATTGATCTGCCGGCGTGCATCACTGATCACTCTAAAATATTGATTGACCACATCTATGTTAATAATCCTAAACATTCTTATACAGTATTAGCGGTGTAGCCCTTTCGGATTTAAGTGACCACTTTGGCACTTTTGCCATAATGATTGCAAAAGCAACCAAATCAGATAAAGCCAAGCGATATCAAATCCGAGATATGTCTAAATTTGATGATGAAAAATTCCTGCAAAACTTAGCAAATGACTTAAACGCAAATGCTCCTAATAATAATAAAAGTGTCCACAACCAATTTAAAACAATTTTTGGAACATTTAGTAACAACGTAAATACCAGTGGTCCATTTAAAAAGGCCTCTCGAAGAGAGGAACGACTAATTGCAAAACCTTGGCTTTTACGAGGTTTAGTAAATTCAATTACACGAAAAAATAAATTATTTATTAAACTTCAAAATTGCTTCAACGTTATTGCATTCAATGATTACCAAAAATATCGCAACTACCTTAGTCGAATAATCAAAACTGCAAAACAAAATTATTACAACGAAGCAATTGAGGTTAATAAAAACAATAAAGACCACATATGGAAAATCGCTTAATGTTTAGCTCAACTGAAAAGTAAAATGAAAACTCTTTCCACAGAGTTAAAGACAGGGGATAAGGGATTTTTGAACGATCAGGAGGCAATTTACAATGAATTTAACCAATTTTTTGCTAACATAGGAAAAAAATTGTTTGAGCTTATTTCTTCGGTAACCGAACACTTGAGTAATAACATAGAGGTAACAACTAAATATTCCTTTTTTTCACGCCAACTATGCCTGAAAAGGTAGCTACTGTTATTCGTTCATTACAAGTAAAAAAATCAGTTAGAGAAAATGATATCAGCATTAAATTCCTCAAATACAGTAATCTAATTCTTTCACCGTGTATCAGTAACTTACTTAATTGCTGCCTTGAACTAGGTGAGCTTCGAAATGCACTAGAAATAGCTGAAGTCGTGCCGATTTAGAAAAAAGAGGACCCTAATCTGGGTACCAATTACAAGCCTATTTCTTTATTATCACCATTCAGTAAAATTTTAGAAAAACTTATTTTTGTCCGTATTTGCTTTTATTTAGAAAAATATGACATGCTGATCAAGCAGCAGTTTGGCTTTAGGAAAAACATGTCTACCTGACAAACTATGTGCAACATACACGGGAAAATAATAAAAAATGTAGACTGCTTTCTGTATACTTGCTGTGTTTTTCTAGATTAAACAAAAGCGTTTGATACCTTAAACCACGCAATATTACTGCACAAAATAGAGCATAATTTTAGAGTTTGTGGATTACCACTGCATCTATTCAAAAGCTATCTATCAAATAGATATTAATATACAAAAATTAATGGCTATAAATCCTCACTGTTAAACGTATCTTGCGGAGTCCCTCAAGGACCCTTCTTAGGGCCGCTACTCTTTCTCCTCTACATAAATGACCTTCCCCAAGTTAGCCGGTTCGACCCTACGCTATTTGCGAACGATACGCTTCTAATGTTAAGTGATAAAAACTTAAATAATTTCGAGAATAAGTTAAATAATGAGCTAAACAAAATTGACTATTGGTTGAAAAAAAACCAAGCTATCGCTAAACTATACTCAAGCAAACTACATGTTAATTAACAAACGACCCAACATTTTCTGCATCGCTGAGTTTCAATTACGGCTCAACAAAACTTCCCTAAAAAGAGAACATACCGTAAAATATCTAGGAATATTTCTGGACGAAAACTTGAAGTGGTGTGATCAAATCCAATACCTGTCTCTTTAGTTAGCTCGTTATTCTGGCTTGTTTTACGAAATTCGTGACTTTCTCCCAAGACTGATATTACGCATGATGTATCACAGTTTGATATACTCCACATTACAATACCGTATTGTGATTTGGGGCACTGCATCTAAAACTTACCTTCGTGAATTAATAGTTCGATTAAACAACATTATTCGTATTACTACCTTCAGTAGGAATTGTAGTCGAATGTCGAATTTACACAAAAATTTATACTTCCTGAAACTAATTGATATATACAAACTTGAGCTTGACAAATTCATGTTTGCGCTTCATAATAATCGCTTACCAAACATTTTTTATGACTCGCTCACCAAAAGTCGATACATGACCATAACACCAAATAATAAACAAAAAATGTTTATTTTAAACCCTCAGTTAATAAAAACATCGGTAGAGAAACTATATTATATAGGGGAGGGAGTCTATGGAAAGAAATAGATATGAATATCAAAACCGCTTATTGGGCATCCTTCGAAATGCAATACTGTCGCGTTTCAATAGAAATTTGATTCTATTTCAACATTAATTTACTTCTTAAAATCGAGGCGACTTGTAGTATCGCTTGAATAATTAAGTCTGGTTGCAACTTAACTACTAGTAAAAGATTGTCTTCCACTAAGTTACTTTAAACCACACACTTCTCGATCAAGAGCAGAACAAATATATTAACAAACCACTTTAATAAAACTTCGAATTCCTGCACTTTCAAGCACAAAAACTAAAGCACTTTAACATATAAATATCAGAGACAAACCAAAACTAAATCCACCAAAATAATCGCTTGTCACACTAATAGAAATCCACCATAAATTGTTACACGTTGGTTTTGAACGCGGGTTGCTTTGATAGCGCAGTTCGCCTTCGGGCGGGTTCTCTGTGCGGTGTTCTAATTATGCTGATAAGGCATGCATTGCACGCCTTTGAGAAGTACGGTAGAACAGTTAAGTTGGTACATGTGTGAAGAGTAGGCGCTGGCGTCCTGTCACTAACTTTTAAATAATATACGTTTTTATCCGTTTTTAGTCTGGTTGAAGGTTGTGTCAGGAAGAATCAAGGCTATAGGAAAGAAACGTAACAAAATCACCACAGATCAACGCGTTTTTCCCTTCAGCCTCTATACACTTTTATTCTCTCCACACTTTACTCTAACACACTCTCTCTAAATCGTAAAAAAATCTCGCCGCCTTATATGCAAAAAGAAGATCTTCTGGAAAATGCTATAACATCATGTGACACAAAAAAACCATTAAATTACGTAATCGGTAGTGACAAAAAAAAGAAAAAAATCTTCGAGAAGATTCACCAAAATACACTGGAACTTAGTCATGTTGTCAATTATTGTGACGTAACAGGAGGCTGTGAGTTACAAATCTATTAACAAAACGCCAAAGAAAAAAGGTCTTTTTTTCGAAAACAGTTTAGCAAGTTTAGAGCTTCAAGTCATTTTAGATTTGCAAATAAAAGAATCACTGCAAAATAAAACAACAGATTACAACAACTATACACGTATAAAAACTATTCTTTCAACGCAAATGTACTTATTCGTGACAAATACAAAAAAAACTTTAATTGAATCTTACAAGTCATAAATTTATAATTCGTCTTAAAATTCTCTATCCTGCCTTTATTTCAAAAACACTTTGAATGTAATTCTCATCCTCACATATATCTTCTGGTACTTGACTACAAGGACGTTCTTAGGATATCGTTTTTTTCTATAGACGCCAACGTGTTGGATTTCAAGTTAAATCTTGCCTTCTGCAGGCTGGTTTTACATCAATTTACTGATGACATTAAGATACTATTTTGTTGTTTGCTGTCGTCTTCGCTGCCTTCTTAAACTTATTATCAATTTTGAATTCTGCACTTTTTTGTTCAGTATTATTTGCTTGACAGGAAGCACCTTGACAAGATAATCTTTGGGTTCTTTGGTGCTTCCTAGTCTGAAAAGACCTTTTTTAATTGCTGTGATGATTTTGCTTTTCGTCATTTTTGTTTTTGTTTTTAAAGATTTAGAGCTGAATTTATCTTTTGTTCGGAGTTGAAGTTATTGTTTGTTTTGACAAAAAATAAACCTGATTGATTGATAAAAGCACACGTAACACAATCACGATTAGGGGAATAGGAGTCGACGACCCTAGTAGTACCGATTTATTGCCGACGGTCTTATAAACATAAGTTGGTATAGGCCGACAAAGCCCGCTGAACCGGTATTACTAACCCAACACAACTGACTGGTAGTCCTGCCGGACAACGTTGGCGGAGCCTACTACTCTGAGATAGAAAAAAACAACTAAACGGTTTCTGGTCTACCTACACTTTACGTCCAGATTAATTATGGTTTGGCGAAACGTTAATTTGTTTGAACAGAGCAGTAGCGTTCTTCAGGGCACTGCTTGTTGTTATGAGAGTGGGCACTCGCTATTTCAACTGGTTTCTTTTGCCAAAATAAGTACACAATGTGGTTTGCTTTCGACAAATATTGTGTAATTTGAGATGCTACCGATTGCAGGATGTGACGCCATATCATGCGTACCGGTATAATCAAAAATGCTTATCATTTGCAATTTTTGATAACGTTGAAGATCACTGAAAACATTTATTAGCTACATTGACGTGTTGAAATTTCTAAATTTTAACAGATTATAACCTCGATGCCCACGTTGTGCTGTTGGATAGGACACTTTTTGGCTACTTTCTGTGCTCGGCTTTTTTGTTGGTGATAGAATGCACTGTACCACTAACCGGTAGTTCTGGCTACTCAGAAAACGGTCCAAACAAAAGTTTTCTGTAAGGAAACAATGTGGCGCATAATAATCTAATGCATGTAGCCTATTGGAAAAAACAATTGGAGAGTAAGACATTCTAACTGCTCTTCATATTTGCCGAGTCGTATAAGTTAAATAATTAATACATTTTAGCATTGTCAATGCTCTAATAATGACGTTTTCAACTGTTCTGACATCAGCCATTGGGACAATTGACAATGCTACTAGGTTTTAGGGAGAGATACCAATAAAATGTATTGAAAGAAGTTTATAGCCTAAATCAAATTGCTTGGATTTTTGTATTGACTTCAGCCCAATTTTTTTACCAGTCCAGTAAAAAATTTAATTTGGCGTCAGTTAATCAAATTGTTCGTCGTGAGCCATTGTGTAGGAAAATGTCAAAAAACGTAAAGATAGTTCTGAGCATGACCTTTTATTTATTAAGTCACAGCATTATCCAAATAAGTTGCAACCAAGAAATAATAAAATTTGGTCGATATTATCAAATCCAACTAAACGCCAGAAGTCAGTGTTTCTTGGCATGGCTACCAATCACTTATGTTGGGTTACATGTATCGGTTTAGTCGGTTGCACCAGGCTCACTCAAAGAATATTTTTGAGAGAGTGGCGAAAAGTGGTTATAAATCAGTACATCACTCTCATGCCGCTGTAATGGTAGTCACTTTGCGATTACAGAAGTAAATTACTAAGCAGTAGTCTTTATTTCACGACTTCGTAATGATACCTGTGATATCAAGTTGTTTGGCTATACCCATGGCTTTGGTACCGCCATATAGCAAAAAATACATATCTCCCCAAGTGTCTTGCATCCAATCACTCGGTTGGCCTAACAACCCATTTCCTAACAAAAAAATTTCCTTTATATGTGCGACTAGCCGGCGTCGCCCGCAGGACGCCAATCAGGATTGTCGAGGTTAACGATAATTAGCTCTACGCAATAAATAGTTGCGACAACAGTAATAAAAAGTTTATGGTTGTTGACATAGCCAAATCTTGTTTCGAAACAAAACTACCGTTTTATGAAGAGGAATCTAGTAAGAAAAATAATTGCAGGGAACTACTGCCCATAGCCTCTATATTTCCCCAAAGTTTCTGAAGTTCCTGGCTACAACTTGCTTGCCCGCTTTTTTGTATAGCCCTACTTAGGAACCGGACTTGCACATAATTCCAACAGCCAACGATTTTGCAAACGTTTATATGTGCATTTGATGTGGTGCATAGAAATATTATGGTATTGTGGCTTGCGGCATAAAAACATTGTGTGGATTGTGGTATAGAAAGATTGTGGGAGGGCACCAAAATGATTGATGAGTACTTTTAGGAATATATTATATAAAGCGTGATTCTATCTCTACATGTGTACCTACGTACGTACGCCCCCTTTAACTACTCCAAAACTACTGGGCGTAGAAACATCAATCTTGGTACGATTGATCATCACTTGGGTGTTGGTGACGTCATCATGACACCACAAGCAAAGAAGATTTTAACTTTACTTTTCTTGGCAGAAACCGTTTTGTGCTCAAACGAAAGCTAACACCCAATCTATCACTTAACAAAACAAATTCTATTCTTTTGGGGTCTAAGATGACATCACAATCAACGCATCATTACACAATTTGTTAGCTGTATTTTCTTAAAAACTACTGGTTGTAGAAACCCGATTAAACGCATTTTCAGTATATATTAAAAAGGCGATTTCGATAAATCAACTTTACAACAATTTAAGCTCATTTGACAATGCAATGAGCAATACTTTATTTAGGCATTCTAAGCCTTCTAGCCATGCTTCTCCGCTTTTTCTCTTGCATGCTACAATCTCTGATGACATAATGCCTGCTGGTTCGATTAACACTTTCTATTTGCTGACAGAGATCATAAAACTCGTATGATAAATTTTTCAAAAATTGCACCCTTTTTACAAAATCAGTTTAGTAAAAAACTGATTTGTGACCTCATTTCTCAACCGATTTTCAAACTTTTTTGACCAAATTAAAGATCATTTCAAGGCAATTTTGATAGTGTATAGTACATATTTTTAGTTTTCAGTTTTTATACTGAGAACACTGAAGTTAAACACCGGTGGTGTAGCTTTTTACCCCTCTCAAAAAGTGGTAAGCTGATTAAAAACAGTAACTTTAAGTCATAAAAGTTGTAATAAGGTATTAACAACTACTTTTGTTTGAAAGCTTAGTAAATTTGCTTTCCAGCAATATGTGATACTAATTGGTTAGAGATAACTATTAGTTTATAATGGCTGATCAAAACCTGGTTGCCATATATCATGCTCCACGTCTAATTGAATAATTTGCGATTGCTAGACAAAGTTAGTTCTTTGGTACATTTTGACTACTTTTTCTTACAAGCATGGTTCTTTTGCATTATCTGTCTACGCTTTCAAAAACCTTTATCAAAAAATAAAATCTCTAAACGCTTATGAAATGTAGCTTACCAGTTAAAAGCATTCAAAATTGTGGTGTCTGCATTTTACAAAATTGCAATTTCTAAGTTAGATAAACCACTTGGTACATTTTATTTATTCATTCTCAATTGTATGGATCTTTGGCAATATCCATCAACATATTCAAAAAGATTCATCCAAAAATGAAGTGTCCAAAAGTTTTATAATGTAGCCAACTCCAAGCAAAACACTTGGTGATACCCTCAAAAAAGGGGAGGGGAATAAAGATGGTCCTGTTTAATCTTTTGCAACAAAATATTACTGTCGAGCTACTTATCATCTAAATGTTGAAGCTATTTCCTTTAAAATTGGGTGAGACCGACGCAACCAGCAGATTTGATGTTCTTAATCAAGACATTATTAATGGGGGCTCTGCTATTGCAATAACTTAACTGTGAGTCCTTCATCTCGGGTTGGTTTGCTCTTTGCATGGCTGCGTTTATGCCAGAATCAAGCAATATGCGCGCAATCAGAGGCGTTAGCTCATACAAATTCGACTACAGTAACAAAAAAGTCGTTAATCCTGAAGATACATACGAATTACCTTGGCGCCCACCCGAAACTTTGATATGCATTCAAGCACTTGCTGAATTCAACGAATACAAGTCTGTTTATTTTAAGAGTGGTAAAAAGGTAAAAAGTGGGCAAATGAGACTTTGTCAACACGCGATAAACTTGATAGACATGTAGTGGCTATGCACGCCCACCCATAAAGTTTTTTAATCGATTGCATTTAAAGAAATGTTAATTTTTGCTAAAAGTGATTGTGTAACGCAGTGGTTCTCAAACTGTGCGTCGCGACGCCCCGGTGCGTCGTTTCAATTTTCCAAGGGCGTCGCGGGATAATTTGGTTTTGTCATATTAAGTCTAGGTTCTCTGATCGTAGATTCCTTTTTTTCCTTCTGCCATTCATAATTAATTGTATTTTCACAATAGTGTTTTTAATACACTGTTGTAATTGTTGACTTGTTTTTCAAGAATCAAATTGCAGAAGTTTAACTTAATTGACAAAAATATATAAAGAATAAAGCATTCAGTTGTATGTTGGACGAAAACAGGAAAGATGAGTTACAAACTTAGAAGAGCGTAATTTTACGATTAAAGATGACAGACCAATCCAAAATCTCGGGAGCATAAGGACAGTTATTTGTGTAGATTATAGGTCACATTTATCTTGCAGTACAGCAAACCAAATCTTAGGATGCTGTCTGGTGCGTCGCAAAGTCTCGTAAGTTTTTTTAAATGCGTCGCATCGAATAAAGTTTGAGAACCACTGGTGTAACGTCTTATTCAGCATCAAGGTGCAACAAGCGATTATTATTTATTTCAGTGTTTTTAAGCATGCATTTTTCTTTTTTTTGAATCCTTTTACAAAGCAGTGTTGCGCCATAATCTTAAATGACATCGCAATGCTTGCCGCATGATTGTGAAAATAGCAGCAGGCGGCAAAATTATCCACCATTATTTTGATAGCAAATATAAACAGTAAAGCTGATTGCTAATTTTGGTAATTAATAGGCTCTTTGTATTGGTACGAAACACTGATTTTTTCTTAAAAGTAGGATTTTGGATTAGGGGAAAAGTTACGTGCAATATGATCCTAAGTTGAAAAAAATCAAAATTAGGCCATAGTAGCATCAATGTGAAAGAGAAAGAGAGAGCTGCGTTTTAAATCCGGTTTTGTTTTCGTTAACGCAGGTGGCCGGATTCACCTCATGTTTCTTGAAAGTTTGTGAACACCATCACGCCACTTTGTTCTGTTAATGCCATCTTCCTTTTTCAGTCCAATCTGATCAATATGTTCTTCCACTTGTTTTTTCCACGTCATATTTGGTTGCCCACGTCCTTTTTTCCTGCCACTTCAAAATTTAACGCTCTTCTCAAAACATCACTATTATACCTTCTCAAAACATGCCCATACCATCGTACTCCACTCGCCCTGGCTAGTCAATTCAAAGTATCTTTTTAACCCAGCAAACTCATAAGCTCTTGGCTCCTTCTTTTCTCAATCAACTTAACTCCACATATTGCTCTCATCATTGCTTTTTCATTTCTTCTTAAAATTGCCAACTCATTCTCCCTCAGACGCCATTTCTTGCTTTGATATAGCATTGCTGGTCTTACGCAAATCTGATAAATCTTTCCTTTCATTTTTAACAAAAACTTTCTACCATGAAATAACGCCCCACATTTTCTAAATTTTATCCATTTAATTCTCGTTCTTGCTGTCGCCGCTGCTTCACTTCTACCACTGACGTTCAACCTGTCTCCCAAATTACAAAAACTCTTTACATAGTCTACCTGGTCAAGGAATGATATTTCTTCACCTGGTTCCACAATTCCTTCCATTGCATCAACACATAGCTGAACAATTTATGGATGGTACAAAATTTCAGTAATGCTTTTATTGACGACCATTTCATCATACTTTTTGCAAACGCAAACTTGTTTACGGCGAATTTTTGTGGAACCGCTTCTACCATTGTTCAATTCAGGAAGTTCATTAATCAAACACTGCACGAAACTAAAAATTTGTATGAATTACATAAACAGAAACACGGAAAATGCAATTTCCTGCAGTGACCTGACAATGAGACGGCAAAAAGACCATCAGGTCATCACAATCAACTGCCGCGCCTATCTAGCGACAACAAAATATACAAACGTTAGCAATAACAAACAGAAAAACACAGTAAAAGACATAATTTTTAAATAGAATTATCAAACACATACATTTTTTTCATCATTCACGCCGTGAGTCCAAACATCATCTTATTGCGAGACAAAACTAATTGATCTGCATCATGTAATGCTAATGCTCTTTAAACACGACTTCAGACCAATAACAAAAATCAGCTGCTACATCGAAGTCAAAAGTTATATTTGTTACTTAAACAGTCTTGCGATCGATTCGATTCTATATGACAGTGTTTTTATGTGGTACTCAAAGGCTGTTGTAAGCAATACTAATGTTGTGTAGACTTATTATGCAAAGTCTCGTGTGATCAAGTCTGTTGTTGCGTAGACTTGTTATTCAATGTTACAGATTTTACATTTCTAGGTATCAGTTAAGAGTCAATCAAAAATGTTACATAATCAAATTCAATCCATCAAGAAAAAGACATCATTTACCAACACTACGTAGTTCTTATGTCACAAATTAAGAATCAAAGCAAAATTATTCATCTAGACTAGTTATATAAATAATTTAACCACTTCATAATAAAACTAAAGTACCCTTTTGTGACCTCAACTGATGTAACTACCCTCCGCAATTTTTTGTAATTCAAACAAGCGATCCATTCCTTTTTTACAACTTATCAATCACATGGTTAGCGATTGCGTGATAACTTTTTAAGTTGACAATTAAAAGAGCAAGGTTGACAATTGCAGAAGTCCTAAATCTTGTGAATAAAACACCAAATGTGTTAACCGATATCAGGAAAAGAAAAAGAAGATGGCTGATACACATTGTAAGACATGATTGGGTGTTAAGAACACAGTTCGAGAGAAAAATGAGAGACGTTGATGGGTGGTTGATGGGGAACAATGATGGTGGATGAAATTAAAAGCGAAAAAGTACAAAAGAATAAACAAAGGTGACGGAACGATGTGATACAAACCGGTGTCTTTGATTATCTTTAATGTTTATTATAGTGTATGTGTAATGATGTCGGTGTGCTACGAAAAATGAGAAAAGTAAAATTTAAACATTAAAAAAGTAATGACAGTTTTGTAATTTTTGTTTTCTAATGCCGTATAACATTTATTTAGAATAGCCAATTCACTACTCGGTGAATAATTTTAAGCAAAGTTGTAAAACTAATTGAAACGATCTGTGCACAATTATTCCCCAAACAAAAAGTAAATTTCAACCTCCCACCCGCTTCGCTGACAAAAAGTTCTTGTATTGGCTTAAAATAAAACAAATTTTATTTGTCTGTCGTTTTTCTGTTAACCTACAAAAATTAATAGTTTTAGTATGAAGTGGTTAAATTATTTATATAAACAGTCTAGAGGAATAATTTCACTTTAATTCTTGATTTATGACATGAGATTTACGTAGTGTTGATAAATGATGTCTCTTTCTTAATAGATTGAATTTGGTTATGTAACAACGGACCCGATGGTGTAATGGTTAGGGAGTCTGCTTTCCAGTAGGTACATCTGGAGTTATTTTCCTGGTAGAGTCATACCAAAAAATTAAAAAATGTTATCCACAGCTTCCATGCTTGACGCTTGGCATTAAGAGGGGTTGAAAAGGACAAGCTGGCAAGTTCGCTTGTTGTGCCCTTGGGAAGGCACTTAACAAAACACCCCCATCTTCATATGGAAGACAGGTGGCTCAGACACCTCGGAAATCGCAAATAGCAAGTGAGATCGTACGTCCCGTCCAAAATAGAGCAATGCAATTCGCTTTCTTGTAAATGGACGATAAAAATGGTCAAAAAAATATTTTTGATTAACTCTTAACTGATATCTAGCGAGGAAAAACCTGTAACATTGATTAAGAAGTCTGCAACAACAGATTTGATCACACGAGACTTTGTACAATAAGTCTACACAACATTAGCATTGCTTACAAGAGCCGTTCTTCTTCGTCGTTTGAGCTATTTGTTGTGAGCTTTATGCAGGAAGAAGTATATGTAGGCCACACTGCGTTAGCACTCACGCTCGGTTTGCAAGTCTTCAGTTAGACTGCAGCCACCACGACGGGCAGACTGCTTGACCCCACCATCTGTCTGACTCATAAAGACGGAGGCATCTCGTTAAGTGTCTTGCCCAAGAACACAACAAGCAAGCTTGCCGACTTGTTCTTTACACTATCCCTATTTTGCTGAGCGCCAAGCAGGGAAGCTGTGAATACCAATTTCTAAAGTCTTTTGGTATGACTCGACTTGGGAAATAAACCCCACGTCTACCGACTGCGAAGAGGACGCTCTAACCACTGCGCCGTCGCGCCGGTTAGAGCCTTTGAGTACCACATAAAAACACTGTCATATACTGTAGAATCAAATCGATCGCAAGACTGTTTAAGTAACAAATATAACTTTTGACTCGATGTAGCAGCTGATTTTTGTTGTTGGTCTGAAGTCGTGTTTAAAGAGCATTAGCATTACATGATGCAGATCAATTAGTTTTGTCTCGCAATAAGATGATGTTTGGACTCACGGCGTGAATGATGAAAAAAATGTATGTGATTGATAATTCTATTTAAAAATTATGTCTTTTACTGTGTTTTTCTGTTTGTTATTGCTAACGTTTGTATATTTTGTTGTCGCTAGATAGGCGCGGCAGTTGATTGTGATGACCTGATGGTCTTTTTGCCGTCTCATTGTCAGGTCACTGCAGGAAATTGCATTTTCCGTGTTTCTGTTTATGTAATTCATACAAATTTTTAGTTTCGTGCAGTGTTTGATTAATGAACTTCCTGAATTGAACAATGGTAGAAGCGGTTCCACGAAAATTCGCCGTAAACAAGTTTGCCGTAGGAAAACTCGCCTCAGGAATTTTCGTCTTAGGAAATTTCGCCTAATAAGAGAAGTCGTCGTAAGACAACTTTGCCTCGATAAGGTTAGTGATAACCCTAACCCTAACCCTAACCCATTTTTCCTATTAGTCAAAATTTCCTGAGGCGAGTTTTCCTACGGCAAACTTGTTTACGGCGAATTTTTCGGACACGGGTAAAAGCTACTGTGTCTGCCTGAAACGCTGGCATTATAATTACGTAATATAGAAATCTCATGAATAGCTTTAAAACAGCTAAACTATTAAATCTGTGTGTTATAAAAACATGTGAACATTTTTTTGAAACAAATATGTCACAGAGTTAAAACAATCTCAACCGTAAAATATTCAAAACAACTTTTTGTATTTGCCTCAAAACCGTATTCTTTGGATAGTCCGAAGAGTGACGTTGTATTTTGCTGACTTTTACCCACCGCTTTGCTTCAACGTCATTGCGTAACATCCTAGCAAACAATTGCACCGGAATTATGAAACCGTTGTGCAATATGATATAACCTCATATTGGATAAGTCTAATGCTACCATAAAAAGATAAGGATTGCACCCTATCCAGCAAACAACTGTATAAAAATATCGTAATCTTTGTGCAATGACTTCATGTATAACAAGCCAAATACTGTCATACGATGGCAAGAATTGTGCCTCATCAAACTATTTGAAACACTCTACAAACTGACAAACTTGATGATATCTACGCCGCGTTAGATATAGAATTAGACTTAGAATTAGCTCCCTCATGTAAATCTAGCTTCCTCAGATCTAGGATTAGCTTCTTTGAACAAGATTACAGTCAGGGTTAGCACTCTCAGATTAGTGTTAACTCCCTCAGATCTGGGTTTAGTTTTCTCGGATCTAGCATCTATACCGTTTTAGGGTTAGAGATAGAATTAGCTCCATCACATAGTATTAGCTTCCTCAGATCAAGGGTTAGTTTTCTTGGACCTAGCTTCTACACCGTTTTAAAGTTAGAGCTAGAACTAGAATTACCTCCCTCACATAAAATTAGTGAGGGATAGATCTAGGGTTAGCTCCCTTACATAGAGCTAGGGTTAGCTGTCTTAGTGCTATGGTTAGCTAACTGACATAACATTAGTATTCTAAAACCTATGGTTAGCACCTCAGATCTAGGGTTAGCTTTGTTAGAATTAGGTTTAACTCTCTCTCACATGAAATTAATACCCCTTAACCTAGAATTAGCACCCTCAGACCTAACGTTAGCTCCCTTACATAGAGCTAGGTTTAGAATTACGGTTAGAGCTAGATTTAGGGTTAGGGTTAGGGTTAGGGTTGGGATTGGGTTAAAAATAGAATTAGCATTAGGGTTCAATACCGCCGCCAACCAGCCGCAACACCAACCAAATGAGACATCATATACTACTGGCCTATATTTTCTACAACTTTTTGTTGCTGCTGCAACAAATGTTTGCACAGCGAAGCCGGCTTACTTGATATAAAGTTACCGGGATTAAACGCAAAAATTTTGAGAAAGGCAAAGACTCTTACAACTGCTCCAAGCACACCTAAGCAGGGAAAAACTAACTTGAAACATAATGTGTAGCTAGTACGGTCTTGAGAAAGTATGAGGGGAAATCAAAAGAAAACATCGTCACTGTTTGAAATCGCACCACACGAAAAACATTTTTGCTATTTTGCTTCAAAATAGCTCGATATCAGAAATGTGTTCCTTATTTTCAAACTAAAGGCAACCAACCCAAGGCCCTTTGGTTCCAAGTGATCAATAAACAGGACACATAAATCTAAGGCATAGCCAGAACCTTGAAATGAGAAATTCTATTTGGAAAGGGAGCGCCTCAAGTCGTGAAAACCTTATGTGGAGAAAAAAAAACTTTTCGTTACTGATCGCTCAAGTGTCCGTTGGGTGAAACAAGCTTGGCCGGTTGAACTCTCATTACTGATAGGGGCCCTGAGGGCGACGCCGACATGTACTATAAAGCAAAGTTTTTCCCCTATGCAAGAAACAAACAAATAACGCAGCACAAGAACTTGATACTTTCCTGCTTGGTGCTCAGCATAAAAAAGGGATAGTGTGGAGAACAAGCCCAAAAGCTTGCTTGTTGTGTCCTTGGGTAAGGCACTTTACGGGACACCTCCATCTTTATGTGGCAGACAGGTGACTTACCTGTACTTCACCGGATTACAATTGTGAAGTTGCTAATCCAGGAAGAGAAGGGGTAATCACAACAACAACAATAATAACAACAAGAACTTAATACCACAAATATAAATACGAAACGAGCCGCACGAAGTCGAAAAACAGGCTTACCATTAAATAGTTTATTTTTGTAATTGCGAAAACAACGACGATTTGGCCGCCACCATCATTTTTGAACATGTTTCAATTCCTAACCCTAACACTCTTTAAAAGTATTAATGGTAGTTCGAGGCAAGATTTTTTTGTGAGCATTATCAGCCTTGGTTAAGAGATTAGGATGATTATCATTACGTGTACATCAATTATGAATATGCATAAAAAACACAATTTTTTCGTTAGTGTTTAGACAAGTGGACAATGGGTGAAGCCGGTCCAGCCGGCTGATCCAATATTTTAAACCCCAACATTACCGATGGGGGAACTCTGCGTGCGACGCCAGCAAAGCCGTCAAGTAAAGAAAATAACTTTTTGCTGTTCAACATAACAAGCACAAAACAGGCACAATAATCAGTTTACTGGTAAATTTTGCTAAAACGTTATTGTGTTTTGCTTACATTGCAGTCGCATTTTATGTACACTACAGAGATTTTTTGATGTTTTTTTGAAGAACAATAGTGGCATCTTTAGATTTATCCATGTCACCAAAAGTCTCAATCAACAACTAAACTTTAAAAACCCCCAACGCCACCTTTTAGGAAGCAGCGTAGTATACCAGCTAAACTGTTGTTGTGGGTTTTTCTATATTGGCCAAACTCGCCTGAATTTAGTAAAACGCTGGATAAGCATGAATTTAGTAAAACACCAATCTCAACTCGGAAGTCTGTAGCCATTTACAATCCAATTTACTTCAAAGCCCGTGTTGACTTCAACAACCCACAGATTCTCACCAGTTCTCCCGACAAATCCAAACTGCTCATTATGGAATCTCTTTACATTCAGCAAATGAAACCTAGTTTAAATTTAGACTCTACATCCTTTTCTCTCCGTTTATTTAATACGAGACAATTGTTCTTGTGTGTTAATTTTTTAGTGTCAGTATGGCGTAGTTGATAGTTAATCTGTTTTTTGCACATTATTTATGTTGGAAATGTCACCAGTTGAAAGCCAAAACGTTCGCAGTATGTTTCTGACAAGTTGTTTGGCTGTTGTTTTTGGATTAAACTTAATAGTGGCATTGCTTCCTGTGAAGCAGAAGCTATCCTCACTTTATTTGTTACACTGCAGCCGTTGCATTACATTAACAATTTTGGTTTGAAGATTCACACTGACATAAATCACAAACATTATATTGACAACAATTTACAGTGTAATGCAAACAATGTACCCAACCTAATATGACGAGGCCATCCATGGATGCGTTTCGTCCAGGGATGTACCCAACCCAATTTACCAAGACCATCCAGGACGAAACGCGTCCAGGGATGGTCTCGTCAAATTGGGTTGGGTACATTGTTTTCAATATGATGTTTGTGATTTATGTCGGTGTGAATCTTCAAACCATTAAACTAATATTACGTAGCTTAATCTAATTAACAATATTCTTTCACAAGTTTGACGTAATTTATAGCGTGATTGTTATGTGGGAAATAGCAAAGCTGTAAGCTAATTCTCTTAGAAACAGATGGCGTTGGCAACAACTATTAACTTCAATATCAGAGTTTTGAGCTTTGAAAACAATAAAGGCCCTGAGGGTCATCTCCTGCTGTGTCTTGTGCATGTCTATGTCCCGATCATTTGGTCAAATATATCGACGCAGCATTTCGTTTTATTTAAATATTTGATCATATATGACTTGTTCTTGCTGCTTGTTTTATCAATAGTTTTGTCGTGATGCAGGATACCCAATAAGATCACAGCTTTTCTTTTTTTGAAACAAAACCTGCCATTAAAATATTTCTATCGAATCCAACCTCAGTGCTGTGTAGTTGTCGACTTTGAGCAGCTTTTAATATGGGTGGTATATCAGGCTTGTTTTGTCAAACGGTTCTCAACCAGCGTTAAATCATTTTCCAGAAGAGATTTAGCCAAATGAACGCTAGTGAATAGGTCATGTATAATTAACATTTTTTAAAAGAAAAATTAACAGTTTTCTATTAAAACATATTGTTACAATAGGCTAAGTTATAGGCTACCTAAAACACCAAACAGTGATAAAACATTTTAGTTGCTTTGTAGTTTTCATAGACTTTTCAATCAAACGAGTTACAAGTTGTCCATTGTTGGCTCGTATGCAGTACCGTAGAGTGTGCAGCAGGCTCCTCAGGGTGCTGTACTGTTGGTGAGCACCAAATCTATGCACATATTCTGCACTGATATCTGCAAAATCCGCAGCTCCATTTCGGAAAGCAACAATACTCAGAATTATTGTTCTATTCATTGTCATTCTTTCTCCTAACCATCTCTTACCCATAAGCCTAAAGGCGTACAGTACACAAAAATCCCAAGTTATCGCTTGTTTTTGAGATTTCAACTTACTGTTGAGAACAATGGTTTGACATAAGCGATTTGAAATCTTCTTGTTTTGGTAGAGCTGAGAAATTGTGTAAAAATTGACTTACCAATTGTAGTTGAATAACTCCAGATGTGGCTGCTGCATTCTTGTTGCTTTTTTACAGCTTCTATATTCAAACCTTGCTACATACAAACCGATATCTTACTACATTCTTAAAGCGCTAAAAGTGTTACATATTATGAAAGGCAAATTCCGATCTAACAACTTGGTTATATTATAGGTCAAAATATTCAGAATAACTCCGCATTAAACAAAATATTTCGAGCCTACAAGGCAAGGCTACTCAAAAATTAGGGTTGTGATCAACAATTATTCTTTACTTTAACTTCTACGACGTCTTTTCAAACTTAACACACAAAAGCCATTACCTTACAGTTGTAGAAGAGTACATAGAATGTCATCGCCAAATACTTAATAGTTCGGAACTGTTTTGAAAGTACAACCGTGCCTGGCCTAAATGACCCGTTCCAGCATTCTAGGGTTACAAGTGATTTGATTAAAATTAGGGCTGTCTGTTGGCTTGTCTAAGCTTAGTTTTGCGGAGTGATTGCCTAGTAACTATTAAAAGTGCTTGATCAACTTACTGGCATGTAGTGGCATGGTTTACTTAAAAAAATTTTTAACAACGAATTCAAAGTCTGTTTTAAAATTTGAAAATGAATGAATTTTTTTGATTATAAAATTAGTCAAAATTTGGTTTTAATGACTCACTGCTTCCAACCTTTCCTTATAGCGACCCTAATTTTCTGAAACATAGATTTTTGTAAGATCTCGCGACCCAAAGATATGCTTAAATGCTGTACAGATATTTCATCACCAGACATTTAATCACCCGACTTTTAGCCATGACAGGGTTAGGGCTAGAGTTAGGCACGAGGCACTTAATCACGTTTAGGTTAGGGTTAGGATTAGGGTGATCGATTCTAGTCCACTTGCAAAATCACCGTGTTATAAAGTCTACGTTATTAGATGTCTAGTGATTAAATGTCCGTGATTAAGTGTCAGGTGATTAAATGTAGGGTGATAAAATGTCGTTAATCGGATTAAATATTAGAAGACATATATTGAAAATTAATTTATGACAACGAAAAATGGATGCTGTCAATTTTTTACGTCGCAATATTATCAACTTACTCAATGATTATTAAGCAACAGCAAGGGTATAGCCAGAACAAACTTTTGTGGGGTGTAATTTTTACCAAAATTTAAATATTTTAACACTAGCTTTACGGGAAATTTTCTACACCTAGTTTTACGGAGGGGTCGTTTTCGACCCCGCTCTTGTTTTGCTAATTGCGTTTTTCTCGCACTAGCTTTTAAACTGCTAGTATCCTGTATTGCAATGATTACGCATAACAAAATAATTGTACTTTTAGAAAATACGTTTTGTACAAACTATAAAAGCATTTAACTAGTTAGTTTTACGCAAACTAAGCATTTTACGTTAGTCACTCTGAAATTGAACACCTCCGTAAAATTATTAATAGCTTTTTTCCACACGCAAAACCTCAACTAGTAAGCAATTTTTTCAAAGTTTCAAAACCTGGAATGTAATCTAGAATAAATTTTAGGAAAAGTCAAAGCAGCTCATTGATATTTGGTCACGCATTTAAAAGATATAAAGCAAATAAACAACAACCAGGGTCTAAAACGACCCCTTCGTAAAGCTAGTGTTAAAGGAAAGTGTGATCAAAATTATAATATTCTAATCCATGGTTGCTAAAATTTTTTTTGTAGATTCTAATCCCAAATTGCACGAAATGACTTTGACTGCAACTAGAATACAAAAATTTTAGTAGCCAAAATCTGCTCGGCGATGATAACGACTTATGGAAGAGTTAGCAAAATTTTTATATTAACTCTTTTTATGTTATGGTTACGGGAAAGTCTTTGCGGTTGTGAATAGAATATGGTTGTGTTCAAACATGCTTTAGAACTGTCAGTAGCTTATAGTTGGCAGTGGCACAGCGCATTTCTATAACGAACTCGCAAACAAGCAAGGAAAATTTCTGTGAAGTTGCTCTTTCCAAGAGCGCTACAGCACTAAGCTCATGTGCGGATCGTACCTGCAATCTCATCATTATGAGCCGGTGCTCAGCGCACTGAGCTTCGCTACTGACGAAATCTATAGTTTGAGAAATGATAATGCCTCTGTTGAAAACTTTTTGATACTTCACTTCAATACTATCCCAACGCAATATTGTAGTGATTACAGTAACCGCTTCGCACTCGATAAATATGTACTTAATTCGCTTTAATTGTCGAGTCATATCAAAAATTCAAAAAATCTTCAGCGCTCAGCTCAAAAGGGACAGCCAGGAGAAAAAGCCGACAAACTTGCTTGTTGTTTTCTTGTGTAAGGCACTCAACTGAATACCTCCAGTAGTGGGATAATAAAATTTCGACAACAGGTACTCTCACTAATAGCCGTAGATCAGTAGCATGCAGATATCAAATTATGAGGTATCAAGGTTTGCATACGCTCATTTTTTAGCCGTTTGTAAATTCAAAAAATGCCTAGAACAGGCTTGCACAAATCGATAAGGACCGGCCGGTTTCCATCACTGGATAGGCTAACCTCTACCTTTGTGGCAGACAAGTAATGGAGCCCATCAGTTTACACTTCGTGAAGGTTCAGTTTGACTAAAGACAAATAAACAGAGCATGATTGCGCACGCATGAATAAATCAATTTCAATGCTGGGTAAGTTTTAAGGAACTTGGGGGGAGCCATTATACTTTCCGCCTTGCTGTAGGTCTTCCTTAATTATCGCCAAATGCAGTGAATCACCAGTCCTGTACGTTAATGACAGATAGATAAAGATTCCGTGACTAGAAAATTTGCTCGATAGAATTCAACGACAACCTTCTAGGGATGTTCAAAACGAGTTTTACTGGTTCGAAAGAAAACGAAATTTTACAATAAAAAAAAACAATTCGAAGCAAAACAAAATTTTACTATGGAAAAAAACAGTTCGAAACGAAACAAAATTTCGTGTAGAAATATTTCAAAATTTCTTTATCGCCACTTATCTGTGTCATCGCCCTTCTTCGAAAACTCATGTGACAGTGGTACATGGCCGTTCGGTGTGTTCAATGCGGCTGGCGTGTGAAGCGTGTTTGTCACACGGGACGAGTTCAACTACTAAGAATTTGATTTCGAGCGCATAACAAAACAAAACTGCTTGGATTTCAAAGCCAAACGGAATTCTTTAGTAAGGAAGTCAATTCGAAACGAAACCAAACTAAAACAAAGAGATTTTGCATCGAAACAAAACGAAATTTTGAAATATTTTTGTTTCAGACACCCCTACTACCTTCTAGGTCCAAATCTTCGGACTAAGCACTTATGCTCGAGAAGCTAGAGCTATCAGCTCACTCTATTAATACATATACGTTTGCAGAATATCGGTATCACAATCATTTTTTCCGTAGCAGCAAAATAGCCTCCCTCCCTTACGTACGCCTTGATCGTGTCTTCTAGGTCTTCACTTTTTTCCTTTCGCTCTTCCCCCAACTCTTTTTCTTTTTTTGTTTCTTCCCTAGTATAAATACCCTCCATGCGTGACGTAATAAAGAATTATGACCGAGTCAACCAAAAAATTGCTTATTAATAAGAAACGTTTGCAGACGGCGGAATACCCCATACACTTAGAAAATAAAACGTAAAGTTTTGAAGACAAGTAATACCGGAAACAATTACCAAGAACATTGAACTCTGTTGAAACAGAATAATGGCTTACACTACTTATAGGCCTATGCGCAACAGTTAGATACCATATAATACAAAATGAAGAATAAATAGCAAAACCCCCAAAAAAGCAAAACCAACGACTTCAAATGTTTTACAAAAATAAGCGAACCAAAAAGATTTTAAGTCGGCTCAACTTTGGGTCGCGATCGTTTCATTTAGAATGATTGTTTTATTTTATAGTTTACTTAGATCAGTACTCTTTACCTTTTTAAATGTACAGTCGTAAAGCACTTGCTCGTCGTCGTCGTCGTCGTTTGGTCAGGCATTCAAACTCAATCCGGGCAGCACAAATCAAAGCTAGGGTCGAGGGTCTATTCTTTTACCACCCCGGGCTGCTGTGTTGCCCAGATTAAATGTTAGAAGTGATGGTGTTAAGCCAACATCGAGTTGCGTCATCCAAAACCTGCAGACCTCGTGTTCCTCTTGATACATGATGTATGAGACAAGAAGATACGACGTGATCTGCAGTTTGCGCAGTGGTGCCACTTTCGCAATTCGGTGATGGAGCGTGACCCCATTTGTACATTGACGAGTGAAAACGTCCTACACCAGTCCGCAGGCGATTCAGCCTTACCCAAGATGTTCTGGGCAGACTCATTCCAAGTGGCCTTGAACTGACCCTGGAAATGAAAGCACGGATCCTCGAAGTACTCTCCAAGTAGTCCGCGTTCCATTTATGTTTTGTCCACTGCTTTACACGGATGTCCAGTTTAGACAAACTATGAAATAGTTTCCACACAGCAGGTACAAATGGGCGACTTGATCTAAGTTCCCCCAGATGCGCATCCTGCTGCCCAACCAAATGTCCGTGTAGAACGTGGTCGGGATCATGGATAGCACGATTCGCCAAGGAGAGTGTCGCTCCTAATCGGCGGAGCTCAGCTGGCTGGATGCCTGCGAGGACAGGCAAGTCATCCGATGGTGCAGGACGCAATCATCCAGTAACAATGCGCAAAGCATCATTGAGAATGCTGTCAATGAGGCAAGTATGCGTACTACGACACCAAACTCGTGCGCAGTACTCAGCGGTGGAGTAGACCAAGGACAGAGCAGAGATACGCAATGTCTTGGCACCTGCACCCCATCCAGACCCTGCAAGTCGCTTCAACAGCGCAACTTGGGTGGAGAGTTTCTTGCGCAAAGCCTCGAGGTGGTGACGGAAAGTGAGCGACCTGTTCAGTTTTACCCCAAGATATGTTGGGACTGGACAGGGTGGCAATGGGTTGTCATTGCTGTAAACATTAAGCTCACGTTTGGCCTCTCTGTTGTTAAGATGAAAGGCTGCCGTCACCGTTTTCGTATTGCTGAGCTTTAGCTTTCAAGTTTGTAGATAAGCTGAGAGTGTAGTCATGTCTTGGCTTAGAGTTTCCTTGACAGCCTTCCAATCTCGAGAAGCATACAGCAATGCTAAGTGGTCAGCATATGCATACTTCTAAGAAGTCATGGAAGACAGATCGTATGTGTAGATGTTCAAAAGGAGCAGGGCCATGGCCGATCCCTGTGGGAGGCCGTTTCGCAAACGTCATAACCTGCTTTGCTTGCTGTCACCAGTAGTGAGCGTGAAGCTTCTATTCCGGACAAGTTCCATGATTATCCGAACAATGTGCTTATCCGGTAGAAGTCTAAACAACTTGCAGTTGAGACCACAGTGCCAGACAGTGTCGTAAGCAGCTATCAAATTGACAAACACAGCACCAGCTTTCTTCTTGGCCTCAAACAAATTCTCGATGTTTTGAGTAAGCAAAACAGTCTGATCCGCGGTTGACTTTCCCCGTCGGAACCCAGCCTGCTCCCTAGGAAGAAGTGGGCCAACAATCGGCTCAACACGAGCGTGTATGAACCTCTCGAGGATCTTGTAGTGGACGCAAAGCAAGGAGATGGGACGATAGCTTTTCGGGTCCTCTGCAGTTTTCTTGGGTTTAAGGATCGCCACTAGCAGTGCTTTCCTCCAGACTTTTGGAATTTTAAGGTGGCACAGGCTGGAAGAAAGAAAGACACACAACCATGACTTCAGTGCAGCTCCAGCATGGATTATTAGCTCCGGGCAAATAGAATCTGGACCTGGAGCTTTTCCTGGTTTCAGGTGTTTGAGGGCAGCAGCAAATTCCTGAGAAGTAAAACTTTTAGAGATGTTCACTGGACTTGTTGGAGTGGCCCTTTAAAAATCTGACGCGTCTTGCGAGATGAGTCGAGATGACTCGCGGTCAATACTCTCGTATCTGCCGTTTCTAATCAGTTGGGACACAATAGCGTTAGCTGAGACGGCACAGTGACGAGGGGAGCGCCGTGATCTACCAGTTAGGCTGTTCAATATACTCCATGCTTTTCGGCTAGAGTGCAAAAATTCGATAGTCTAAACTACCTCAGACCATCGATTTCTGCGTTTCTTGTCGAACCTGAGGAGTAGGGTTGTGGCAGCTCTGTTAGAGTCGCTTCCTTCAGGTGACTGCAGAAATATGCAGTGGAGGCTCTCGCACTCAGCATCCCAACACGGTATGTGGTTATTTCGACGACCGTGTGGGATAGAATTTTTGGCTACTCTTCTGATGACACTGCAGAAGTCCTGATAGGCCAGATCCACATCCGGTGAATCTGGTGGTAACAAACTCTTGGCAAGTTTGTTGGTCAATGTATTGTAGTGGCTCCAGTTGGCCTTGCGAGAGTTTCATCGCTTAACAGGCTCGCTGGGAACAGGCAGAGCAAGTCTTGGTGAAACAATAAGCAAGGGTCGATGTTGTGACCTAGGGGACTTCTCTAAGATACATCTGTCAGGTACACGGCTGTCTGGACCAACACTGACAAATGTCAGATCAGAGCTGGTGCCAGTGTTCCAGCGGCCAGAATAAAGGGTGGCCACAACCTTTGGGTCATGGAAAGGGACGAGGCCACTAGGGCCTGCCGAAGCAACAAGGCACTCTCCATCAGCACTGCTGGTTCTATAACGCCAGTTAACATGTGGACAATTAAAATCGCCAGCATAGAGAACTAGGTGAGGAAACACTGGGAGATCAGACGCTTGCAGTCGTGTAGGTGGAGGTTTGTAAACATTGACGATTCTATAGCCATCAACGTCCACGCACAACCACTCAGTTTCCGATGTAGCTGGAGACTAATCAACAACAGTCCATTTTAGCTGGTCATGGACGAAAGTAGCAAGGCCATGCTTTCTGCTTAAAGAAGACCCAACTAGTGGGAAGCCTAGTATTGTTAGCTTATCTGCACAAGTGCAGTGGGTCTTCTGAAGAAGAATGACGAGTGCCTCATACTGCACGGCGAAATGATAAAGTACATTCATCTTGCTTGCAGTGAAGCCTTGGATGTTCAGCTGCAAGACTGCTGGCCTTCGGAACTTGACGGTGTGCCCTGACAGGACACATCGTGCCGCACTAAAAAGGGCGTTGGCCGAATAGTACGCCCTGGCTGAACATCGGGAAGAGGGGTTGCTTTTCCAGGTTGGCAGGTTTGTTTTCTGTCTGACATTTCCGAAAGACGTACTAACGGCCCAGGATGCGATAAAGCACCTACCATCTGGGCCAATAACCCCACCTGTGCTCATGCAAGCCCTCTAAATGTTTCACGGAACCAGACTGAAGAGCTCTGACTTAGATCAGCTTAGGGCTTAGATCTTAGTTTTCTTCGTTTAAATTGTGGTTTTTAAAAAACCAATCGAACTCCAACAGCGGCCTCTCTACCAAAGACATGCTCTTTATCTAAAATACAAGCCACTAATTCCTTGTATTTGAATCTAACTCTAGCCTTTGTTTATAACATTTTGTTAGTTACAGAATTTATAATATTTTTAAATCCGGCACAGTTGGCTGAACCGACAGTTCTTACTCGACAAAACTGAATGGTAGCCCTTCCGAACGTCGCCGGCAGAGCTGGCTAGTCCAGTTATAAATTCTCTTGTGCATTGTATGGATTTCTATTGACAAGTAAAAACGCTGCGACTATACAGCACAGGGTGATTCATAAAGAATGCCTCAATTTTAACTTGCTACATTTTTATAACCATAAATCGCCCACAAATGATAAATACATCAAATAAAAGGGAAGAAAATAAAGTTTTAGGAAATTGATATCATTGTGACATCATAGACAAGCAACCACTGGGCTGTCATAATTAGGCAAAGCAGCGTTTTCTAGCACGATTTTTTTACGTTCTTTTTGCTCCGCCCATGATGATAAAAACAAAACAAATATTTTTCTGTGTTGTGCAGTTCAGCGAAGCAAAATCTGTTATTTCAGTGCAGCGGGCGTAACACCCTGCGACTTTTTTTATGGGGTATTACGAATAAGGAAATTTGCCTTGTAAGAATGGTTTTAATGTATGTATAGTTGCTATAATTTTATCGCTTTGTTCTGCCGTATTAGTTTTTCGCTTAATTGTTGATCGAAAAAAAAGACCTTTTTTCCCTTTGCATTTAGATTTGCTACAAACACGCCTTTCCTTACGTCACAATTGTTTATGACATAATAAGTTCCAGAGTGATCTAGTAAATCTAATTTAATTAATTGATATTAAGGCATATAAGCTAACTGCAATCAGTTGAACAAAATACCACTTCCACGCCGGTTTTGTTCCTGTTAGAACTCTTAAGGTGGACTCAGTTATTGAACCGACGATAACATGAAATAGTAATTTACAATTGAGTAGTAGTAGTAGTAGGGCAGCAGTCGCAGCAGTCGCAGCAGTCGCAGCAGCAGTCGCAACAGTCGCAGCAGCAGTCGCAGCAGTCGCAGCAGCTGCAGCAGCAGCAGCCGCAGCAGCCGCAGCAGCCGCAGCAGCCGCAGCAGCCGCAGCAGCAGCAGCAGCAGCAGCAGCAGCCGCAGCAGCCGCAGCAGCCGCAGCAGCCGCAGCAGCCGCAGCAGCCGCAGCAGCCGCAGCAGCCGCAGCAGCAGCAGCAATTGAGTAGTAGTAATTTACATTTGAGTAGTAGTAGTAGTAGGGCAGCAGTCGCAGCAGTCGCAGCAGCAGTCGCAGCAGCAGTCGCAGCAGCAGTCGCAACAGTCGCAACAGTCGCAGCAGCAGTCGCAGCAGCTACTAGTAGCAGTAGTACTAGTAGCAGTAGTAGCAGTAGTAGTAGCAGGAGTAGCAGCAGTAACAGCAGTAGAAAGTGTTAGTAGTAGTAGGTTGTAGTGGAAAGAGAAAAAAGGAGGTTGACGGAGTAGAAATAAAGCCTGTTGTTCTGTGGTAATTTATTGTGGATTCTATTAACGTAACGAGTATTGAACAGTTATTTTGTGGATTTAGTTTGTCGGTTTCTGATTGTTAAAGTAATTTTCTCTGATTGTCGAGCGAAGGAGCTTGAAGTCTTAAAATATTATTTCTGTGAATATATTGTTTTGTTTTTGACGTGGTTCAAACTACTTTTAATAGAAGCCAATCTTTTCGTAGCTATTAAGTTGCAGCCAAACTTAATTGATCAAGCGATACTATACGTCGCTTGTTCTGTTGTAAGATTTGTAGCTTCATAGTTTCCAAATGGGTAGCTGACCCATCCATATTTTTAGTTTCAACTGTCTGGAAGTAATGCTGCAGTGTTGACTGCAGGTGTGTTAATGTAAACAGAACTTTGGAGCCGACTTCTTTATTTGAAGCATATTCGTTGTAAATAGGAAAGCAGTCAATGACTCCATTCCTGATCTTACTTTCTCAGAGCATCAACTTTTCACCATATGATTTCAGTTTTGGGGATGCAGTGATAATGTTTTTTGATGGTCCTTGAAGACTTAAATTCAGTGAATTTAATTTGTCAAATAAATCAGAGAGAAATGTCATTGTAATTCATCAGGTCTCGTTATGAATAAAAAATCCAAAGTCTTTTTTTCAGCTTCCAAGAACGGAATCAGTTCAGCCTTGAGTTGGACGACACGGTTTAACGCTTTTCTTCTTGAGAACCAACAAACATTGGTGTAATGCAGGTGGCATTTGTAGTCTGAATCCATGGCTTTACAGAACTGAGAGAAAAGTCGTGATGCAAGCGGTCGAGATTTGATGAAATTTACAATTGTAATCACTTGATCCAAAACAAACATCAAATCCTTTAATGAAGATTTGAAGGCAAAAGCTTTTATGGATCATGCAGTAAACAATAAACACATTTGGATTTTCTTAAAGCACAAAAGTGACAAATCCATTTCTACTTTCCTCCATGGAAGGACAGCCATCGGTGCAAACACTGACACAGTTTTCCCATTGTAGTTTGAAAACAAAATCTTTTCGTTCTCCACATTGAAAATATCTTCGCCCTTGGTCGTAGTTTGTAAGTCTTTGCAAAATAAGTATTCGCTGACACATTTTTCATCTTTTATGAACCGATTAAAATACAGAAGCTGGGCTTTGCCGGTAATGTCAGTAGATTCATCAACTTGAAGAGTCAGGCGCTTCAAAGTGTTCGCAAATTTGGTTCTTAAATTCTGACGATAAATCTTCAAATTTGCGCGAGATATTATCGTTTGACAAAGAAACTCTTAAAACTTTTTCGGCGGCATCTGGTCCAAGGATAGTCTCAACAACAATTGCTAGAGCTGGTGCAAAAAGTGATTTAGCCTTGGTATGAGCTTCTTTGCGTTTGCTAGTAACTGAGCAACCTTACAACTTGCAATCAATCCCTTTTCTGGTTGCTTTAAGTAGTTTGTAAATTTCTTGGCTTGTTTATTTTGTTGAGGCCTGATGTTTTGATTCCTTCGGTTGCTCTGACAGCTGGATGTTTCGTTTCCAAGTGTTTCTTTAACCCTTGGATTGCCATGGGGTCCAATGGACCCCAAAACCATTTTTAATTTGATACATCTGCTATCGGCCGGGTATGGTACTCCTTGACTTTTAGTGTATATATGAGGTGTTTATGATAGTATAAGCCCATTGCCCTAGCTCGACCCTAAGATGCTCTCAGAAAAAAAGCAGCACCTTTTACCACTGGGGTCTATTGGACCCCAATCTGATTTTGATTGAAACTCAATGCACACAGTTATTTTTTACTTGCAGTAGTAATGTGACATCACACAGGGGATTCTTCTTGAACTGTGTGACATCATAAAGTAAACAAAGGTTGTAACTAGATTATCAGTCAAAGGTTGCAACTGAACAAATTTGTTTGTCAGACCTGGTTAACGTCTTCATACCATTTTAGACAATTTGTACTTGGAGGTAATTATCTTAGCTTTTGAGGTAGTGGTTTCTATGCCATGTAGTAGTGTTTGAAAGATGCTGCGCACAGTTTGACCACATGTTGAACTTGCTATTGTTTTGTCAAGAGCTAAGTTTTGCTAGAATTGAGGTATAGGGCCAAGATACAAGTCACACTTTTGAGCATAAGCTTGTAGGCATAGGAATTTTTGATTGCAGAAAGTCAACAACTGCAACACAGTTTACGCCAGCTGTAGACTTGAAACCAAAAGCATTCAAGATTCTTGCAAAAAGCAATGAAAAATAATAATCAACATAGAAAAAAAGAAAAAGGAAGCAACTGACAGTCTAGGCTATTGTTTACTCAACTGTCTTCTACTGGATGTAAATCCTGCTATAGTATAGGCCACCTATAGATCACTGTGATCAAAAACAAGAGACCACATTCTATCAAATATAGTTTAGTTGGGGTGGTGATTCAACCGCAATGATATTGGTCTTTTTGTCTGTAGACGTGCTTAGATTTCAAGAGTAAAATTAATCTTTGAGGTAAACAAAATGGCTAATCAAACTTTGTCTAATGAAGAGATCCTTGAGCTGCTGGAAGAAGATAATGACATGGACGTAAGTGACTACGAGTCATCCGACGATGAAGGAGAGATAGATCATGTTAGTGACGCTTCTATGTCGGATTCAGAGTTATCTGTAGATGATGTTGGTGCGGGCGTTGCCCAGGTGACACCAACAATATCAACCCCAACCAACTTGCTTTCCAAAAACAAACTGGAAAATTGGAATGTTCATCCTCCCACCTCCCCTGCAGGAAGAACTGCCAATCACAACATCGTTACAACGAGACCAGGACCTACTAGATATGCTAGATCATGTTGCTCTTCTGTGATCGATTCTTTTATGTTATATCTACGGCAAAATTTGCTGGATACGATTCGAAAGTGGACAAATCAAGAAGGACAGTTGGTATATGAAGACAGATGGAAAGAAATAGAAGATACAGAGTTCAAAAAATTTATTGGAATCATGATCCTCATCGGCGTTTACAAGTCCAAAAATGAAAGCATTCTGCAACTGTGGAATAAAGATCATGGTAGACCTATTTTCAACCAGATCATGAGCCGAAATCGGTATCTAACAATACTTCAAGTCTTGCGCTTTGACAATGCGCAGAGGCGTAGAGCACACAGGTCTTTGGACAAGCTCCAGCCCATAAGAGAGGTATTTGAATCGTGGGTGTCTTACTTGGAGGATTCTTACACCCCTGGAACTTGTATGACTGTTGATGAGCAACTGGTACCTTTTAGAGGACGTTGTCCTTTTAGACAATACATTCCATCAAAGCCGGGCAAGTACGGGATGAAGATCTGGACAATATGTGATGCTGCATCATATTATACCTGGAAGATGCAAGTTTACACGGGAAAAGACGAAAGAATTGGAAGAGAAGTCAACCAGGGAACTAGAGTTGTTCTAGATATGGTAAAAGAAATTGAAAAGACTGGTCGAAATATTACGTGTGATAACTTTTTTACTAGTCTCTCACTCGCAAGACAGCTTCTGAGCAAAAAACTAACGCTTGTTGGCACAATGAGAAAAAATAAGCCAGAACTGCCACCAGAGTTTACAAAAACAAGAGGAAGAGAGGTAATGAGCACACTATTTGGATTTCAAAAAAATGCGATGATTGCTTCGTATTGTCCGAAAAAGAATGCTGTTGTGAATATGCTTTCCACCATGCACAATCAACCCGATGTTGATGAAAATTCAGAAAAAAAGAAGCCGGATGTTATTTTGTGTTACAACGAAACTAAAAGCGGAGTCGACATTGTTGACAAGATGGTGAAAACATACAGCACCAAGAGAATGAGTAGACGGTGGCCTCTAACACTTTTTTACAACATGGTTGACGTATCAGCTCTCAATGCTTTCATTGTGTGGCAGGAACTGAACGGCAAGAACAGTCGAGTCACAGTAAAACAAAGAAGGGCTTTTTTACTACAGCTTTCTTCGGAGTTAGCCGAGCTGGTATCAGAAATTCACACTGGAACAAGTTCTGCAAACAATCCCCAACAAAGTAGCAGAAAACGACATGTACCGCCAGAGAGTGGAGATGCTAGTGCTCTGCCACCTAAAAAAGGAAGATGCTGGATGTGTGACAGATGTAAAGACCGAAAAACCAAAACTATCTGCTGTAAATGTCAGAAGAATGTCTGTGGAGAGCATTCCAACATTGTTTGCAGGCATTGCTTTCAACTGTAAGCAGTAAAATGAACTGAAGTGAATTATTGCCGTGTTCTTTAGGCCTACGTTTCGTGTTGAGTTGATTTTCGTTCATTGAAATCGTAGCAATTACAGCAACCAACAATTGGAAAACACAGATTGGTGTATTTTAAGGCATTTGAACTAGGGAAAAATAAATTTGTAAGTAATCTAGTGACTTTTCAAAAATTACGTAATTGGGGTCCAATGGACCCCAGCGGTAAAAGATGCAAGCATTTTTTTCGGTAAGCTGAGGGTTAATTTGCTTGAAACAAGTACTTCATTTGACAGAGCTGAATTGTAAATCAGACAAAAAGGCAATGAATCTTCTTTAGGTCCCGAGTATACGAAACCATACCATACCATACCCAATGTATCTTCGTTTGGTTCCTTGCGTTTTATTTAAGGCTTTCACAGTTTCATACTTGCTAACATACTTTTCCAAGGGTTACAATGAATATCGCTTACTGATGATTTTAGACTACAAAATACAGTCAACTTCGGATATAAGAGATTCAGATATAAGGGATTTTCGCTTATAAGGGACTACGCAAAAGGTCCCAAATGATTTTCAATATAAACTAATAAGTCGGTTATAAGAGAATTCGGTTATAAGAGACTGATTAAGCTGGTCCCGGCGGATCTCTTAAATCCGAAGTTGACTGTATAAGCATACCATGTAACATAAATATTGTTGTTTGGGTGGCCTTGGGAGGCGGTCGACGAACGTGCTACATACAGTATTAAAGTTTAAATAAAACACATCAATTATTATTATCGCTAACAATTCCTGAACTGTTGTGCGTCTGCCTGGGTGGCCTAAATTTTAGTGCTTATTTATCATGAAAAATTGCGGATCCCAAATAGCTGACACTTTTTGCTGTCAAAATGTAGAGCTCTGATTTGGTAACACTAGGGCAGAGATTAAGAGTAAGTGCCTGCTACTATTACTGGTTGTTGCGAGCGGTGACGTCGAACGATGGAATAAGTAGGCAGGCCCATGTAATCGTTACAAACGTGCTGCAGTTGTAGCATTCTGAAAACTTAAATAAATTTTAAATATTTTTAGAAAAACCGGCAGCACATCTGAAAATCTTCCACTGCACATTAGTGTGCCGCGGCACATAGTTTGAGAAGCACTGCCATAGCCTTTCAAATACAGGATGGGCCTCTAAAACAATGGTTTGAAGGTGCATTTGAGCAGCCTTAACCGAAGTGTGCCAAAGACTGTCCAACGTTAACGTTAACAAGATCACAGTACATCAGCTTATGAGTATTAAGGTACTGTACAGCCTTGCCTATCACATACCTGTTTCTTTTTCCCTTGATTCAGGAATAATGGCAGTATTTTTTACTGACCTGCGAAGTCTTTTAGCAGATTCAGCCATTTTATCAGTGATTCTTTGTCTTCTAATTCTATAAACTGCTTGACTAGTGCCGCAATCATAACTTGAGCGAACTGATTGAGTTGAGTGTTGCCACTGAGGTCAGTTCAATTAACATCTGATGATTGAGTTTTTCAACGTCAGATTTTTTTCAATTGTTTTTTATACGTGATGCCTAAATGCTGCAAGAAAAGTAAAGAAGTTTAATTAGTGTATTTAGGAAACTGAAAACACATGTGTTGTAAAACAATATTTTTCTTTCATGCAGAACACGATATTTTTAATCGTTTTATTAACTTATACATGAAAATAACACTATGCGAACACATAGTATGTTTACAGACTTCTTTACAAATGCATCCACTCTTGAAATAATAACGTGAAACATCAGTGTACTATTACCTAAAATAACACATGATTCATAGCTAAAAGTAGTTGGGCTACCAAAGCCAAACACAAAAACCAAGAAAAATTGAGCACCTGATGAGAAAATGCATTACAGTTATTACAGTTAGCGCTAAACGTAACAACTATTGACCTAAATAAACAAACACGGTAAAATAAATCATAGTTGCATTCAAAAGGCTGTAACTAATGTAACACTTTGAAATCAAACACTACTGAACTAAAGAAACTAAAGGCTGTTTTGAAATAAAAGACACTGAAACGAATTGTAAGGGAGGTGCTGATTACAAGCGGAGAGAAAAGACGCGCTTTATTTGCAGGCGAGGTAATTTGAATGATTGCGGGCAAGGCGTTAGATACTTAGACTTTACAGATGGCGCAGAGTTATTGATGCAAGATTAAATGACGGTGGTTCGAATCCCGAGTGTTTCAATGTTTTGACAAAGTTTGTTTGGCGCTTACAACAAACAATAAGCAAAGTAAAAAATAACATCCGCAATCTCAAGTGAAAAAATGTTCTAAGTATGTTAAGAACTAATAGAAAATTACACTTGATTAAACGAACATAGAAAGGGCCAAAACTTGTGTAAAACTAAGCAATGAGCTAGGGAAAAGTAGTACCAGATATCATAAGTTACGGCAAGCTTAGCCTGCCCTTAGCAGAAATGATGATACCGGTATCATATAGTACAAAAACCAGCTCTGGTCATTTGTTAAAAATTTATTATTTTCAACGTGAAGAATGAAATTTTTGCGGTAGTAACAGGCGTTGAACGCATCTATTTCACGTTTTACAAAATAATAGATCATAAAATTAAAGTGCTTTGTTTTTTCAAACTTCGAGCATCAAGTCAAAAATTTAACTTAATCGACTCAACATTAGATTAGTAGCAAAAATATCAGACATCAGGGTTTTGGTTCGAAACATCAGATTTCTTGTTCGAAACATCAGATTTTTTGTTCGAAACATCAGATCTGATGAAAAAACATCAAAAGTGGGAACACTGATTGAGTAGGTATAAACAACTATGTTAAAAGTGAAAAACAACTTTGTTACAATTAAAACTAAACAACCATATCGAATGACCAAAAAGCGGAAACGACATGAGTTCTGTCGTACTTTTGAATTAAAAAGAAATTGAATAGTTCATTTTAAATTGCGGTTTAACGCTTTAAAGTAAAGCGTAAATAAGCTCCAGTCGAATTTGTTGCGCACAACAAAAAAAAAGCGCAAGAGCAATTTATGCTTCTTGGTGAGCAACGCAATAAAGCGCAAGATTTAATTTTATTTGTTATGCAGCGCAAGGTCCGCAATTGCAAAAAATGCGAAAATGCGCTTTTGCGCACTTGATTGCGGACCGCCTACCTCTGCTATTTTAACATTACTTAATGACAAATTAATCAAATATCTGTTGTTTTAGCGGTGAAAGCAAAAACAGAAAGCGACTGCAACTTGTAACTGTTATAGTGTCTAATTGATAAATACGTGTAGTTACAAATATCGTTACTTTTGCAAAAAAGTAACGCAACTAGTTACAATTTTGATTAGTTGCTTCCCACCATTGTATATCTACTCAATCTTCGAACGGCTTCCGTTTCTGCGTTTGTGGCGTCATCAGCGAAGCACAAAGCATTTTGTAATGCACTACCAACCGACAGGTTACTATGTGCTGGAAAAACCGTTTCGTTTTTGGTTCGTAACGACTTCTCTACACCGCATCGCAGAGTGCTCAAATTGCGCTATATATATATGTATATATATAAAATGAAATTTATTCCAGTTAAAAACACCTCAACAGTCTGTTTCGCTTAAGGCGGCTCGTCAGGAGGTAGTTCTAAAATACAACACTGGCATAAGATGAAATCCAACATTAATAAATATATTTATTTATCGACCAACTACGTATGTATATATATACGTAGTCGGTCGATTTGGCAGTAAAGAGCTCAATGATAGAATCAGAGCAATAAAACAAAATGAAATTTATTCAAGTTAAAAACACCTGAACAGTCTGTTCCGCCTTATATATATTTCTATTTGAACAGCTACAAAATAGACATTAAAAACATTAAAACCACAGCAGTCTGTTTCGCCTAGTGGCTCATCAGGTGGTGCGTCTGCAAAATACGTATGTGTACATATATATATATACACTAGCAGATTTCCCCGTCGTTGATCAGGTAAAATGTAAAGACTGATTAAATTTTTACATTGAGTAACCATGTTTTAACTCTTTCGATCCCGCGCGGGTATAACTACTGGCAAGCGATCTTTATGCGTTCGCTCCCGCGACGGTATATACACGGACAATAACAGAAATGGCGGACATGCGCGCAATTGTTTGCGTACATCTCGTTCAAGCAAAAACGTTTATATATAAACCTTTCTAACATTCTGTTTGTGGTTTGTAATTGAATTTTTTTGAATTTTGTTGTGTGAGTTAATATAGGTTGAATAAATATAGGTTCGTAGCCCCCCATAGACGATTCTGATCGAAATCAAAATACCGTACTTGGCTTCCCTGGAAAAAGTTATATAAGATTCATATGTTCGTTTGTATCTAAATGTCTCCAGTTTTATTTCTATAGCGGACATACAGACAGACAAACTTTGAGTTTTATATATATAGATATATATATATGTATATAATGTATATGCCGAGGTAGCTGGAAATTCGGTTTATACATAATGTGCAAAGTTTTTAAAGGCAGTCAACCACACGGCGCAATCAAATGATAATCACGGATGCGATTATTTGACAATATTCAACAGTCGCTACGGTAGCAAAAACTCAAATATCTTTAAAAAATGCAAAAATGTTCAAAACAACAAGAAGCTGATTGTTCCGCAGACATTTTGGTCATCTCATACGACCTGTGCCACAAATCCAATTCTTTTCCAAAACAGTCCATGCATTTCTCTAGTCATTTCTATTCATTGAAAGCCAGGAGGTGGATGATAGCGAATGGGCGTTTTGGCCGTCTCTTACGGTCTGCGATATTATCATGCACCTACAGGACTAGAAACTCGTGACATATTGTGACGTCATCATGCTGAATTCTGTGCCATGCCATTTGTTGTGTCACGATTTGATAGACGTAAAAAAAGGAAAGTCACGGGTAAAGCAGAAGAAATCACTGCAAAGTGTCTATCCTATTTGATCATACATTCGTTTTAATTAGTAACGTACCGAGAAAATGTAGTAGGGAGTGTGGGAGTGGGGGGAGGAGGGTAAGCAGTGTTGGAGTGAGTTCAACACATTTCTTTTGAAGATAAACTTAAAGTGGCAAGCTTTTTGTCCCTCTTTATGAAGTGACGATCTTTCATGGAAATCAACTTGCGTTGGATACTCATTCCTTTCTGTGGAGATGATAACCTTTTTATGTAGATTACATTAAAGTTACTATTAATTAAACTGATCTGTTTGCGTTGTTTTCAAGGCTAAAAAGGGAGCATGGCACCATGCTCCCTTTTAAATACCCCAGTGACTATACTGATAAACTTACAAGAACAACTAGGATCCAAAGGTATTCAACCTTAATATAAGCTATTAAACGAATTAAATTTGTACTTTATTTTCTCTTTGAATCGATCAGCATAACAACTTCAACGTGCTCAGGATAAAATTGCAAATTGCGTTTACGTAAACAAAGGCTATTTAATTTTCGCATTAACGTTAGCATTAATGTCAGCAATAACATTAGCAGTGGGTTGTAGTTAACATGAATCGAATATTGGAAGCAAACATGGCGGCATTGTTTTAACTGTTCGGAGTTATGTTGCGACTGAATGACTTTGCTATAATCGTTCCATTTGTGATTCTTGTAAAGAAACTTGAAGCTTTTATTTAGGGCTGCGTGGGGTATCAAGCCATATCAAGAGCTTACTCTCCTATCCTGGTTGTAATTAGCAAGCAGAGCTAGCTTATTTAGGGGGGCCATTAAGTCGCGACCTCCCTTATAGGTATTCCCAAACGGCTCTTTTGACCTTAACCCAGGGCCTTTCCAAAAAGGGCTCGCAGTCGCAAGATCATCCCCTCAAAAAAAAAAACTACTCATCCTCATAAGTAGGGGAAGAAAGATCTTCACCATTAACATTAATATGACGCTGCTTCAATAACAATGCAAAAAATTCAGCTAAAGATTTGCCAAAAAATTACTTAATTTGCCATCACAGCTGTGTATCAAATTCATTAGTTCGTGTAATGAATTCAATAATAAACTTAATTAAAAAATTCATTAATTCGGGTATTTTTAGCATGCATTAGGCAACCGTTTTAGTTCATGTTGGAGAGCTCAGACTCTGTTTGTAAGTTTTTTGATCAGATTAATTTTCTCCGATTAGATTACTCGGCCTGTCTGCTTGATATAGGTGGAGGAATGTTATTGAGTTCCTTGCCCACGGACGCAACTGGCGAACGTGTCAAATTATTCCTTTAGCGCTAATACCCGGTAGAGAAGCAGTCAGTAACACTTTTTAGGTCATTGGTTGGACTCGACCAGGGATTTAAACTCAGACCAAAATTGTTCGAAAGCGGTTGTTCAATCCACTGTACATGACAGCACCGAATAGGTATCTGGAAAAACTATGTTGTTTTGCTAGTTACTTTCCTGCTAGCTAGTTACTTACTTTCGCTAGTTGTTTTACTCAAGAATAACTCGTAGAATTTTTAAATAAAATGATAAAATTTTATTATGAAAAAAAAAGGATCCTGGCAAAGACCTACTATTTGAAGATCAACTTTTGAAACATTTTGACCAACATTTGAACATTAAGGAGAGAACACTGAAACAGTTTGGTGGGGTTTGCCGTCCCCTAGCCCTCCTACTTTTACATCAATGCTGGTATTCTACATTTTCTTTCGGGAAAAAGAAAAATATTTCAACTAGATATGCTTTGTAGCAAGAGGTAGCTTGAGCTAATTGTTTTCAGCGCGTGTTACAATAGTATCTGCAAAATTAGAGTTTGCCTGTCACATCATACAAGTAATATGTCACGTATTATCAACACCCAGTCAATGAATTAGTAATCTTTTTCATTTTTTCCAGGGCAAAATTGGCGGTTCCATCAGACAGGAGGCCGCTCGTAAAGTCCCAAGCATAGGCCGCCTAATATTTAGGAATTTTTATTACTGCTCGTTTATTGCTAGCAGGCAAGAAGTATGCAAATTTGCCAAACATTTTAGGCTACAAATTTATGTTAAATAGCATATAACGTAGGCGACATAATTCAGAAAACCCAAAGATTGCTATTTGTAAACATGCTTTGCTCAATAAAAATAAGATAAACAACACCCCGATTGTTGTTTTAAACACACCGCAAAACTGTTGAACTAAAGTACACCCACTGATGACTCTTTGATAGAACTCGCACTCGGTAACTTTCTAAGCGGACAATTTGCTATTTATCATTGTACAATGCCACTTTATCACTGCACATTAAAATTGGATATGACCCCATGAATAAACTGCGACTCATTGAGGAGATTAATGTAGGTTCGACACCTGGCGGAAAGAACACCAACTTGATGTCAATAACCGCATAAGCGAAATCTCATCTTCTAACCTAGCACAAAACCAAGAAAGAGCTAGCAATAAATATCACTCGCTGTATATGCATTCCCCTAGCTTAATACCCAGACCCAGAGCATTATGACCGTTCATGTTAACAAGTCCATCGTTCGGTGAAACGCCGGTTCCGGTGTGCTCCTGTGGTGCGGGGGCCCTGTTAGTAGCTCGAGCACTGCGATCGCGTAAACCCTGCCGAAGTACTGTGTGGGGGAATTCCCGCGTGTGATTGTTAAGTGGTACCTGGCGCTAGTTAGGTCGCCTATCGGGTCGCGCTATGTAACACACTAGTCATTACCCGGGCGGTGTGCTAGTTGTCGGAATCGATAGCTATGCTCGGAGTGGAATAGGGAAAGTGGTTGACCTCTTGGCGGCCGTGCATTATATAAGCCGCGGTGCAGTCATTTGGGACCCACCGAAATCAGTTAAGCGCTCTTTTAACGTAACGCGTACATTGTATTCTTAAAGGTCAACGTTAATGCAACGCATCTGTGGGATTCGAACTCGCGTCTTTGGAGCTGGTTTCCTCGCGCGCCGAGTTTCGCTGACATGCACCGCGTGCTGTCAGCTATGCCTTAAAGCACCGCATTTAGTTTATTACCTTTGGAAGGTATTTCTATGCCTAACCACTTCTTGTGTGATCAGCTTTACGTAAGGATATCAGTTTTAGTCCATATTTGAGCGATTGGCAGTAACGTCAAAACAAACCTCGTTCAAAGGTAAACGGCACGTAAGTCTTGTGCGTTGTGTTAGATTGTTTTATATAAGTCAACGTTAATGCTATTGGGGGGATCTCTTGGCGCTTGGCAAACCCTGCTGATGAGCCCAAAAGGACGAAACGCGTCCAGGGATGGCTTTGTAAACTTGTAAATATCTTTCGATAGCATTGCTTCCTTTGGAAGCCTCGCGCCTTCAGCATTCACTTTGTTGTTTCGCTTCTCGCTCATAAGACGCTCTCTATTGATTGTAACCACTTGGAGCTAGCAATTAAAATGAATTGATCAAATTAATAAATTGCTATAAAATGCATTATGAAAATGATTATCTTAACATCGTTCCATTGAATTGCGTTTTATAGATAAATGTGGTAAGGTGATCATCATAACGATAAAACTGTGATAATTTTTTCCGATTTTTCAAAATTGGTTTGTTTAGACTTGGCTAGCAGTAGGACTGCTTGCAAGCTGAGTTTGTGAGTTCGTTGTTAAATTATTAGTAATTGCTTCACTGCAAAACGCCTTTGCCTTTTTCGCGTGAATGATGGCGTTCACGAACTGATTAACCGTGGGTTGTTCTGCATTGTATCTTTAGTAGAGCTAGTATCAGTAGTAAAATTTTTGTTGCAAGCGCAGTGGTACTAATGGTGCATAGTAATTGTGTAAAGAATTCTACTGAACCGATGGATTTTAGTCTATGCGCTGACAAAATTAGGAAATAGCAGCTAGTTTCCCCGCTAAAGTAATAACAGATTTTTTTGAGAGAAAGTCATATACGAGAGTTATTTGTAAGTTTGTATTTACATACTAGATTAAGGTGCTTGATTGTGGTTGTTGTTGTCGTCGCCATTATTTCAATCAAATACTGTATAAAAGTGAACAAATAATATGTCAAACAGTAAGAAATAAACAATTAAACGATTCATAAAATAAGGAAAAGTACATTTGACAAAAATCTTTGTAGCTAGATGAACTTAGCATTCACTGAGCGTGCCGTTAGCATTAATCTTTGTCAGTCGAAAAAAATTGCAAGCTATAAAAGCCTATAATGTAACTGGGTATTCAGTTGCTTACCTTACAATATCTGGCGCTTCAGAATATCCAGCGTTTTGAGTTTTAGCGAATATCCGATATCCGGTAATATTGTTCTATCGTTTAGCTCTTTTTATTTTTATTTTAGCAGTTATTTAGAAATAGTGCCAATATTTTTGAGGCGTTGAGAATATATTGTTATGAAGATAATCACCTTAATATTTGCTGTTCTGGCTGGTTTTTCGTTAACGAAAACTCAAACAGGTACAGAAGAATAAATGCCCTTATGATTATTTTAAAATAGGTTCTGCTTTATTTTTTGGAGGAAAAACGCACTCGAATGAATTTTCCGCAGCTTAGTTGTCATGGTTGAGGAAGAAGTACACCAAGTGCGCAACATTGAGAACCTACAAAACAACTTTGCACCAGAACAAATTTTACCTTAGCCTATTTTTCAGCAGGTATAAGATATTAACGATCGTAGTGCATCGTACTACAGTTTTCAAGTTGCATTACGAGATTATTTTATGTTAATGGCCGAGTCAACTAACTGTTAAAAATATTTTTAATTGAATTTGACAATGAAAAAGTAATGAGAAATACATCTTTTGGCCAGTATTGACTTTTGAGCTTACATTTTTGATGTGGTGGGTTGAGCAGAGCAACAGATATTCAGCGAACACGCTGAATATCTGTTGCCCCACTCGAACCCTCTAGTCTTTTTAGAAGAACAAACGTCACGGAAAAAAGTGTTTTTACACATTTCTTGTCAATGCACCTCTCTTACTCCTCTTTTGTTCATGCTGCATTGAGCCCCAGATCTCTTATGGCATCTAGTGATATAAATAACAATGTTCTAACAGAGCATAGCTATTTGCTTCGTGGAAAAACTCCGATGAGGAAATTCTGTTCTCCGATTGGTAAGTGCGAGAATCGTAATGACGTAACATATGCGTCTTCAACAACATCATTAACTGACGCCGACCTTCGCATAAAGTAAGTTGTTTATAATATTCAGGAAACATCGAACTCTTGATCACGTGCCAAAAAATGAGTTTTTAAAGTCAGGTAGTTCACATACGGAGCAAAAAACATCGAGCTTCACCAAAAATATTACCTTGTAATGATTGTGCAAATTTGAAAACAAATTCTCTAAATTTGGCTTCCAATGTGTCAGATCTTTGGCCCATCACTCAATGTATTTTTACACAGCAGAAATACAAAAAAGCATGGAAAATTACTTTGAAATTCCATTGCCAAATACTTTGTAGTTCCATTGTCATATTATTTCGCCTTAAAGCAACTCGGTGATAAAAATTCTCTCTGCAAGCTTTTCACATTGCAACCATTGGCAGTGTTTTGCATTTTGCTTTCATGTCTCACCAAATGAGTTGGTCAAAGCAATCTTTCAAAACCTTTTGTTTCAGTTGTACTATAGGTCAAACCCGATTATCCGTAATGCTCGGATGACACGGAATTCGTTCGGATAATTGAGTCTTTGGATAATCGATTTTTGCTGTCAATGGTATGGTCCTAGAATCAAAAAATTCGGTGGACAAGATTTTCTTACGGATAGTCAAAATTTCAGACAATCGCATTTCGGATAATCGCGTTTGACCTGTACTTCCTCTGGAACTCGTTTAATCGATCTCGGATCTATCTGCAATGACTCGGTCACCTCCCAGGGAATAAAACCTTGCGATGTTGGATGTTTTAAGTATTATAAGTGTCAAAATGGCAGTCGTGTACTTCGATCGACTTTATGAGATGGGGATTCGTGTAACGGATGTAGCGAGAATGATGGCTGGAAGACTGGAATAGGATTACAGTGTGTGAGGAACAGAGAACAATGTCGAATCTCTCAGCAGTTATTGTGGAATCAAATACCTGATTGCGACCAGGGAGAGGATCTTTGCTACGAAATTGAACTTCAAATGTTTGAAAATTGATTTTTGTTTGGTGGTGACAATCGATTTCTTACGTCATCTTCTTTTAGCAAATCACGGTGCTTCAAATGTCTGGACAATACTATGGTGATATCGCGTGGTCAAGTGTGCGATGAGATCATTGATTGTTCTGATTTGTCAGATGAGTGCCTCTGCGATGGGGAAGTACCGGATATTTGTAACAATGTCATTCAAAAAATAGCAGTTCTAACTCAATCTGGGTGAGAATTGATGCTGTTGGTTTCATTACTTTTGTTGTTGTTTAGTTTTTATCTAATTCACTCTGAAATCTGTCCAACAAATATCGTTGGATGATGCCAAAAGTAGCCAAGAGAAAGAATGAGAAATGTAATTAATTTTTGTATTGAACTTCAATGGCTTACTCACTTAACTCAATACTTTTAATTATTTTTCTAATAACTTATTTAGTTTGGCCACAATAAGTCATTTTATAAGACTATTGAGCATCACCATCAATTTGTTTCCATGCAAAAAAACCGTTATTTACGTGACGCCATATATGAACCAGATTTCATCTTTACATTCGATTCATTAAAAAACTAATTATTACAAAAATGTGAGCATTGCAAATGCAAGACAATACTTTGTCAAAGAAGGCCTATTATCGAAACTAATTTTTTGGTGAATATCTATGTACTACCCTAAAACAACTAAATAAAGTTATAAAAATGACTTCATAATTTTGAAATTTTAAAAAAGAAAATCTGTGGCATTTTTCAAGTTTGCACCTTGAAAACTGCTCAACCAAATTTCAACAAGCTTGTTTTGTTCATAAAATAAAAATTTGGAAATGCACTGAAACGTTAAGTAAATTCGAGGGAGAATAAGACAGTTGATTTGCTATTCTCTAGCAGCCACTTCATTGATAAATATATTTGGCTGCGCCACTGTAGCGATGAGCATGTTGCAAAAAGCTATAAAGATGATGAACAGTTATTTTTAATCTTTAAATGTGCAGTAGCGAAAGGTATAATTGTTGCAGATACGTGCCACCATGTGCTGTTGGCGAGGTGATTTGCGGAAATGGGACATGTATCAACAGGAGCTCAGTGTGCGACTCTAAAGTTGATTGTCCAGATGCCAAAAATGAACCGTGAGTTGATGGAAGTTTGGTGCTTACAAAAACTTTCTGAGCATTTTCATTCGCTTGATCTTGATTATATTTACCGATTGAATCTAAATCACTACTGTTTGATGTCTTGCCTCCATTCTTAGTAACAAGAGAATTAAACACAACACGATTGTGCCAGAAGAGTGTTGTGAACGGGAATAAGCTGTGGAGGAATCATCTCCTCTTAAAAACGCTTCACAAAATCTCAAATTCAATGTATGAATGGCAATTTTTTAGAAATTTTGTTTCCCAATACTGGTTTGTGTAACCTTCTTTTTCCACAAGAATTTTTGCAAATATGTTGTTGTAGCTCAATCAATCAATGATCAACTTTTTTTCAGAAACTCCTACTGCGGAACCACTCTGCAATGTGAAGAAATGGTTAATATGACCCAGAAATGCAGGTGAGAATAAGATCGGTTTCAGGCCGCATTTCAGGAGGGCAGGGAGGGGTGTGTGGTTGAATTTTGTTCTTAGTGTATCAAAAACACACACTCTTAATAGTAAAAATTCGGCAAGTAGAGTATTTGCAATATCCAAAGATAAGCAAGACAACAATGCTAACATAATGCAGTTAATATTTTTCAAACTAAATTATTTTGGCTGTTCAATGCTTTTTGGATTTTGTGTATCTCCGTTTTAATGTGTTGTTTTTCGTTTGTTTTTCTTCTGTCAGTGTTTACACAACATCAAGTAACCAACATTCTGTCTTCTACTAAACGGCCAGAAATTGTTATAACAAGCTGTGAGAGCCATGATTGCGTATAATAGTAAAGTGTGGGTTGCCAGAGAGGTAGCTTTGTAAAACCTTAGAATTAATTAAGCTGATTAACTGCAGAACACAAAGTGTAGAGTTTAATATGATTTCCTCCGCAACGCTCTTAAAAGAAGCAAATTTGTAAAATGTATAGATATGCACCGAAAAACAATATCGTTTGTTGGATAAATTTGTAACTGATTCTACTGTATATTGTCTAGGCACTCCGCTGAATGCCAAAACATTAATATTTTTGCCACAAATTGCGATGAGAAAGGGGAGTGCTCCTTATTTGGTAGAAGAGGTAGAAGAGGAGAAAAGCCAGATTTTTATGACGATGAAAGCCGAGACCAATGCTTCTCCTATCTTAACCTCAACTGTTCAAGCAAAGATTACAATATTTCCATTTCATCTGGAAAAGTGACTCTACACATTAAAGGAGTGGTAAGTCATTTTGATATCAGCTTCAAGGCCATGCCAAGGTGGCAAGGATTAGATTTGCGTCCCTGTGGTACCCGATAGCCTTTGGCCGGTCACGTTTATCAGGACACTTCACTTCTTATTCTGTGCCCCATTCTGCTACGGATTCTTTTGGCTACACACTGCTCAGCTTCTCTTTCTCTGTATACAATCTCTGGTTCAGGTCGTAGGGAGTTGACCTGATCCGAGGACTCAATGATCAAATGCTATGCTTCTATCCTAAGAAAAGAGAGTGGTGACAACATCACAACTCTTGGATAAATTTCTCTCTGGCCAACAGCTTCCTCACTCGCTGTAGCAAATCCTAAATAAGACCATAGTTATTATTTATGTCTGAGTTTTCCAATATACGTGCTGAGAATCACTTGGGTGTTGCTATAGTTGGATTTCAGAGTGTCGCAAAACTTCATTTGTTTTACAGAAATTATGGGAAAAGTAAGTATTTACACGTTTTCTAAAACTGCAAATTAAAAAAGGTTGCAGCATCATTAATAGCTGTTCAACAGAACGCTAGCCATATTACTAGGTTTTGCTGCAAATTTTAATATCTATATACGCTGTAAGGGTCTTACAGATCAAGAGGCTACATTTATTGCAAGTTGTACTTAAGAAATCTTTCCAATGTCCAAAAAAACTTACTTGAAGTTTTTCAGAAAGGCAATGTAGACACGTGCAGCTTAAAAACAGCTTTAAAACTCTTACGATTGTTTATTTTTGAATGTCTATTTTTTGTTTCGATGTTGGTCGCAATTCGCCGTACTCTGCCTGTCACATTGTTTCCTCAATTGCGCTTGACTGTGCTTGTATTTTAGACCACTAACTTATTCTCCTCCGCATAGCCTCCTTGGTCTTTCGCTGGTGCGTTTTTCTGACACACTACCTTTCAATACAGTCTAATGTAATTTTCCAGCACATTAGTATAATTCAGGTCAATAAAATGTCAATTTTCGATCTAGAGTAAAAATATCACAAGGCTATTTACACCAAATGCAACATTACATGACAAAGTTGGATAAAATGTAAATGATGAGAACGTATAAAGTTCGTCAAACTAAACCTTCTCTTAAAATTTTGCCGCGCATTTGGTTGATCCTTTCCTGGTTGCAGAAAAGTGGGAAAAATACAAAGCTGCCATGCTAACATCTGTGATAAATAAAGAGCTAAACGGTTTGTGTTTTGGCTAGAAATTATATACGGATTAATGTTGGTTTTAACTTGTTTGAGCAGAGTAGTAGCATTCCGTAAGGCACTGCCTATTGTTATCAGAGTGGGCAATCGCAATGGCAACTGGTTCCTTTTGTCATGACAACTACACAATGTGATTTGCTTTCGACAAATATTGAGTAATTCGAGATGTTGCCAATTACAGAATGTGACGCAACAAAATGCGTATAATCAAAAATGCTTCATCATTTGCAAGTTTTAATTATGTAGAAGATCACTAAAAACTTTTATTAGCTGCACTGGCTTGTCCAAACTTTCACATTTTAACAGATTATAAGCTCGATGTCTACGTTGTGCCCTTGGATAAGACACTTCTCGACTACTTCAAGGGCACGGCTTATTTTTTGGTGATAGAAGCATTGTACCACTCCCAGTAGTTCTGGCTGCTCAGAAAACGGCCTGAACAGAAAGTTTTTTGATACGAAAGAAAAAGTTGCATTACAATTTAACATGTGTATTAGAGAAAACAAATTGAATAGTATGACCTTCTAAGTGCACTACATATTTGCCGAGACGTTTAAATCAAATAAAGCATTTTAGCATTTTCTATTCTCTAATAATAACATTGTCAACTATTCTGACAGCAGCCATTGGAACAATTGACATTGCTTCCAGGTTTTAGGAAAAAGTGCCGATAAAATGCACTAAAATAAGTTTGTGAGTCTAAATCAAATTGCTTGGATATTTGTGGTATCCAAGTATGGTAGTCACTTTACGATTACAGAAATAAATTGCTTAGTTGCAGGCTTTATATTACGACTTGGTGCAACCCTTTCTAATGATGTTTGCGATATCAAGTTGCTTGGCTATAACCACGGCCTTGGTACCGGCATATAGCAAAAGAAACCATATCTCTCCCAAATGTCTTGCATCCGATCACTCAGTTTGCCCAATAACCCATTTTCAAACAAAAAATTTTCCTTTATATGTACGACTAGCCGACGTCGCCCGCAAGATGCCCAATCAGCAATGTCGAGGTTAACAGTATCAATTCATCCAGCTGTGCCGGCTTTACCCAATAAATCATTGTGACAACAGTAACAAAAAGAATGTTTTTTGACATAGCAAAATCTGGTTCCGAAACGAAACTACCGTTTTATGAAGAGAAATCGAGTAAGAAATAAAATTGCAGGAGACTGCGCATAGCCTCTATATTTTCCTAAAAGTTTTCGAAGTTTTTGGTTACGTCTTGCTTGTCCTGTTTTTGGTATAGCTCTACTAAGGAACTGGACTTGCTCATAATTCAAACAGCCAACAATTTTACAAACGTTTGATGAAGTTTAATTTTACAAACGTTTACAAACATTCGATGAAGTGCATGGAAACATAATTTTAAGATTGCAGAAGGGCACCAAAGCGATTGATAACTACTTTCAGGAATCTAATATATAAAGCGCTATTCTGTCTGTACATGTGTACATGCGTACGTACGCCCAATTTAACTGCTCCGAAACTAATGGGCGTGCAAACATCAATCTTGGCACAATTGATTATCACTTAAGGGTTGGTGACGTCATCATGCCGTCATTATCAAAGATAGGCCGTCATAATCAAAGATAGTTTTTTAATTTACATTTCTCGACAGAGCAAAACCGTTTTGTGCTCAAAGGAAAGCTAACACCCAATCTATCACTTTTGTCCGTAGGTGTTTTGCGTCGTGTCTGGTTCCTGTGGGATTCGAACCCACGTCTTTGGAGCTGATCTCCTCGCGCGCCGAGGCTCGCTGACATGTAACCATGCACTGCCTACTATGGCTTATAGCACCACATTATATTTATAACCTTTGGAAGGTCTTTCTATGCCAAAACACTCGTAAGTCTTTTGCTTTGTGTTAGATTGTTTGGGTTTGTCCCTTGTCGGATATCAGGCAGGTCGGGGGCCATGTGAAGTGTTTTGCACTCCACATGAGACCTAGTGATGACGACACGTTTCAATTACCCATATTTCTGGGATGTTCCTGCCTATTTTGCAATACTAACGTTGTTCGGATCGTGGCTCTTTGTAAAAACTAAATGTTACGCACTCCCAAAGCTTTCCTACGAGATGAATTCCCCTGATCATTGCCTAATGGAGACTGTTCATGTTAACAAGTTCATCGTTCCGTGAAGCACTCCGGCATGTCGCTCTCAGGGTGCGTGGGGTTAAGAGTGGGATTGTGCACTGTATCGCCAGCCAACCTCGCCAAAGCACTGCGTGGGGAATCTTGCTGCTGTACGCGACTAACCAAGAGTGACCAAACCCCTTGCGGCCCCCTATATTGAACCCGCATAACGTATAGTTGGGCGAGGCATCCGACCCTCGTGTTCGAGTGGGGCAAAGGCAGTGGTTTCGCCCAGCCGTCTAAATTTTAAACAACACGTGCCCGACTGCACGCTTTATGACAGTTCCGGGCTACGTAGATTTTGACAATATGGTTTGCTTTCACTAGCGCCGCGTTTTGCGCTTTTAACACTCTAACGTTGGTCTATGCGCTGATTCGTGATATGTTATGATTCGTGATGCCACATCTTTTTTTAGTGATGAAGCAACATTTCATATCAGCGGCAAAGTTAGCTGTCACAATGCCAGAATGGGTACTCAAAAATCCAAAAGAGATTTTAGAACATCACCGCGATTGCCCGAAGGTTAACGTGTTTCGTACTGTTTCCTTGAGAAAAAATTTATGGGCGTTTCTTTTTCAGGAAAGCACAATTTCACGACAAACTTATCTTGAAATGTTACAGCAATGGCTTTTCTCCCCTAAATCAATAAAGATTTTGAAAATTTCATTTTTCAGCAAGGTGAAGCACCACTGTATTGGCATTATAATGTTCGGAGTTTTCTGAATGAAACTCTACCTCAACGTTAGATAGATAAAACAGGACCTGAATACTTAACACTACACTTGTGGCCGCCAAGATCGCCAGACCTTTTACCGTGCGACTTTTTCTTATGAGGTTATATCAAAGATATGGTTTTTGTGCTTGCATTAGCGACTAGACTAGATGACCTCGAAAATAGATTCACGACAGCAGTGAATTTATTGGACTAAGACACTCCAAGGTGTGTTTAAGACGAATCCAATTATCATCTTGATGTTTTGTGTAGTAGGAGGAGGGTACATAGAACACTTATAAAATGGTTTACAGCTTACCATTCACAACTTGTAACACCATTTACTGCATTTTGTAATTGTTACATCTTGATAGCAACTGTCTTAAAAAATTTTCTGTTTGTTGATCAGAATATTCATAACCATGACATCACCGGGATACGTGCGCTTACAACGTCACAATGATATTGATTTTTGAAAATAGTATCTCCTTCCTTTTCATTTGATATATGCTTCATTCACGGGCGGTTTGTCGTTGCAAAGAAACAGCTAGTTAAAATTGAGGCATTCATTTTGATTAACTATAGCAGGCATTTTTTGTTTGTCAAGTAGCCTATATTGATATCATAAACAGATATAGTCGTTTTTTCGACAAATTAATGGATAAACTTGGCGTTTTGCTCCCCTTAGTAACCGAGGATCTTTTTTAGAATACGGTAGATGTTATTGCTAAAGTAGCACATAAACTTGCGTTACACTAGCAATAACATCTACCATATTTTGAAGCAGCTTTTGAGGGAAGCGAGATGTTAGATTTACCAATAAAATTGTCAAAAGAATGACTATATCTGTTTATGATAGGTATCTTTTTTGAATTACCCAGTACATTGGGACAATAAAGGAGATGAAAATAATTGTACAGACGAAACGTTTTATAGTAAAGAAGGAGATCCTATGTTTGTTGCGAAATTACTGATGTGATTAAACATAATCCAAGGTTCGATTATCGAACTGGTCTTGCTAGTTACATGTTTATGGAAAAGTGCGGTGGCGGCAGCTTCCTAAGGGAATTGGATGCTCCCTCACTATTTCCAGCTACATGGGCCAACTAACCTTGTTTAATTTTATCACCCACCTACTTTTATTGTGACGTGGAAAGCGCTAATGGTTATAACAAATTTGTTGACAGATGGAGGACGATCTCAAAAATTGCAGCAATTTTAATAACAAGTGTTGTATGCCACGACATAGAAAGAAACACTATTTTTCGTCTAACCACCATTTGATTGAGAATACGCACTTGAGAAGGATGGTTTGGTTGATGGGAATCATGGCCTTGGTTGGCAACTTAGTAAGTTATCTTCAGTATTGATGAGACAGACATTCTTAGCTCGAATGCATTCTCCGTGTTTTCGTAAAACGCAGTTTACGATAATTTTTTGCAATTGGTTGTAATATTTATAGGAACAAGTGCATTGTGCTTACAGTATAGGTAACTACAAAGCTGGTATAAACACAAATGGTTCTATGTTTAACTTAAATAAGTTTTTCCATGATTGGAGTGTTAAGTTATATAACTCACAAAAATTTTCAGGCAGTAATCTTTGTGGAAGGGAGAGCAGTTTACAGATTAATTGGGAAAAGTGTCTCCGCTCCTACAAGAATCAACCATCTCCTGATCCTCAATCTCGCCGTGGCCGACCTATTTATGGGAATCTATCTTTTGATGCTAGGGATTGCCGGGGTCAAGTTTGAAAGGGACTTCTGCCATCATGAACAGAAATGGCGTTGCGATATTATTTGCAATGTTATGGGGGTGTTGACGGTGATATCGAGCGAGACTTCTGTTGTTACATTAACGACGCTCACTTGTTTTAGAGCTTTTGCGGTTTTTAAGGTAAATTTAGCTTCGTATTTTTCGGCATTGTAAATATGTCAAGCAGAAAAATTCATTCGTGCATTGCTAATATTTTTAGGTATAACGTTGATACCAATATGTCCATTCATTTGAATTCTTAAAATACATTTACTTTTGCAGCCCTTCGAAGCATCAAACAAACCTTCTTGGCGGATTGTTGTTCTCCTAATCTTGTTTGGTTGGTGTTTTTCCTTTATTCTCGCTTTCCTTCCCTTTTCCGGTTTTTTGCAGTACATGTTTGCGGATGAGGCTATAATTAACGACAGTTATATTTTTCCAAACGATGTAGTAAGCTTTAATTCTGCCAAGAGGTTGGCGAAAAAACTGTTGACCTATGATCCAGTATTGGTGACGTCATCGATCGATACGGTTGAGCGAATTCAAAAAGCTGCTTCGTGGCAGGAGCTACGCAACATTATGGTTGCACTGAACGTAACAATGTTCCCCAAACCTATCAAATATATAGGGTGAGTAATTGCATTTTTTTTCCGACCTGCAGTGATATTGTATAGTTCAGACTGGCATGAAAGTAATAACAAATTGTTTAATGCTGATTTGGAGTTTACTCTTTTTGTTACTTCATATTTTTACTTGTAAACATTCTGCTTGTGGAATTAGTCAAAACAAGGAAGTTTGTTGCATTCTTGTAGTGATTTCATTGTGTTGACTGACACGGTGGATAGTGGTTACAGAGCCCCCCTTTGTGATCCGTAAACATTGGCTCAGTTTCCTCGTCGAGTCATACCAAGAAATCAAAAAAAATGATATCCCGACTTGTGGTGGGGGAGCCTAACAGTCTACTCGCCGTTGTGGCTCAGTCTGTCTAAAGACATGTAAACAGAACGTAAGCTGGTGTGCTTGAATGAATAAATTGTGTTGAAACCCATGACGCAAGACGTATTTTATTGAAAGGGAAAGCTTGTTATGTGGATATACTTTTGGAAAGTTCGTTTGGCCCTTTTTCTGAATGAAGACTTCTTTGTTTTCGGAAATCAACTTTTGCAACTTAATATCATTTTGTCCCCTTTCATAAGTTGAAGGATTTTTTTGAGGCAGGATCAAAGTGTCGAGTTGCCGCCAGCTCCCTTACTTCTTACGTCAGTGGTTTACAAACACGGTGTTGACTTTATTGGATAAGAATTGTTCCACAATTATAAAATTAGGTTTGGGTGACAAAATTTCGCTGACAGACCAAGGAATGTCAGTATTAAGCATAGACCACCTACATTGACTACTATACAACAAAATGAACACGAGTTGAAACTTGTGTGCGCATAGATTAAGGGTTCTTAACTGAGGGTAAAATTTGATCTGCCTTGGGGGTAAGTTTCGTTAGAAAAAAATTCACTCTTTTACCTATTACAATAGGAATTTGTAGAAGTGAAAATATAAAAAAATGTTTGGGGTAAATTTTACTTTTGAAATTTTCCATGGGGTAAATAGAGAATAAAGGTTGACAACCCCTGGCGTAGATCAAGCAACTGCATTGTGAAGTGTATGACTAATAATTGAAAAAGTGCACTAATTTGACAGTGGATATACATTTAAGATCATCCAAAAGCGAAATAAGTTTTCACAAAAGTGAAAAAATTTAAATAAAGTTCACTAAGTTTAAGTAGTTGCAGAATTATAGCAGTTTTCTTTTTTGCTTGAGTTCAATTCGATTCTTCCAGTCTAGTTATGGTCAAGGCTTGACGTCAAGACAGTGTTCTGTAAGCTTAGGTACTTTCCTTTGCTCTAAAGAAAAAATTGGAAGATGAACTGAAAAGAATATAGGGCTATAGTGTGTTGGAGAAACTTTCACCCTTGAACTGGGCCACTTCAATGGCAGGGGATAACAAAGCAAACAAAAACATTTGCAATGTCTGAGATCTTGAAGCGCTAATTGCGGTATTTTGAGTGCCCAACACTCTTTTCTCTTACTGGATTCGTTACTAGAAATATAAAGCTGAAGGCAATTTCATTCCACGCATCTCAGATTGCAGGACCAAGCAAAAAGTGTTTGAGTACCGATTCCCGATTCGATTTAGCCCTCGCACGTTGATTACGTTTTGCAACGTCAAAGTTGATTGTGGGCCACATTTGACCTCATGTTTAAAATCGCTTTAATCATGATTTTAAGCAATGCTGAATGTTTCGTTTGTTACAAATATCAATCAAAGAATCTATAAGAATATCAAAACAATTCTGTTTGTATAACTTTAGTACAGTGTCGATATTCAAACATAAAAAAATAACAAAGTCAATGTTTCTCTTCAAGTAACCTGTAGTGTATTTGTAAGAAATTTGAACACAAGTGTGATTTATGATAGGATTAGAACTTGATATTTTAAGTAGAGTAGACGCCGCTTATTGAGCCTGCCTCGGGACCGACGGCTGGGCTTGTTAACCGACGGACGATTTTTCTAAATATGTTGAGCTAAAATATTTGTGCTAACTGTAACAAAGATAAAATATTTAAAGCTAATTACATTGTACGCAGAAATTTGTATAGAAAATACATATTCGGATAATAAATATTTTGATATTTAAAATCAAAGAGACCGCGTATGTGCTCTCGCACTCAATTAAGGCACTACTACTACTGCACAACATGCGCTGTTACTAACGGTTCCTTTAAACTTGACGCACTTCAAAAGCACAACTACAATAGCAAAGTTTTTATCTATTTGGATAAAGAACAGCATTAATTTATCACAAAAACACTTATTGGGCGCCACCCAATCTAGAAATGGGACTTTTCTGTGCAGTAGAATCTTAGGTTGGTTCGAACTGTCCAATTCTTTGGAACCAGGCGCCAGATCAACTAGCTTTTTGGCAGTAGGTCTTCCCTTTGATCACTGCCGCTTTACTGATTGACCGTAATTTGTGTATTGTGACGTTGTTTCATTATTTCATTAAGTACCCTTTTTCTCGCATTATCGTGCAGATGCAGTCTGCTACATGTAAAACAATCAGTTTTTCGACTGCCAGCATCTAATCTGGGCAGCACAACAGCTTGGGGGTGGTAAAAGGATAGACCCTCGGCCCTGGTTTTGATTTGTGCTGGCCCGAATTGAGTTTGGGTGCCTGACCAAACGACGACGACGACGAATTTTTAGACATGAAGGTTTTGTGATAAACAGAAGAATTTTAGACAGTAACCAAAATGCTTGATGTTTATCCGCACAGAGAAAAAAATCAAGAATTACGTAATGAAATTTGTAAGTTATGAAGCTTTTAAAACAAATTTAAAGGAATTGCGTAGAAAATTTAAGCTTATTGAACGGGCTTTTGGGCGTATAAAGCGAGTTTTGTTAATACACAGTCAAATGGAAGAATTCCAGGCCGGACAAATTTGGGTTTAATATGCGGGTGGGCTTATAAATCGTGGGCTTAATAAGCAGCGTCTACTGTATTTTGATTCACAAGCATGTTGTCACATGAACCTAAACTGGATGTGATTCAAAGAAATCCATTGGGTAAAAAAGTTGGTTACTTAGAGGTTAAATGCAACAAGCACTAAACTGAATCAATCGACCACACCAATTCTGCTAAGTATAAGAAAACAAGTCTTTAACAAGTCTTTATACCAGGAAACTTAGAGAATAAACTTGTAATGAAATTTCGTATGAACAAGGATTTCAATTCACATACATAAAACAGGAATGAGAAACTAGTTCATACAAGGAACTAGCTAAAAACAAAACTGCAACAAAAATTCTAATAGGTAAAAAATGATCATCCTAGAAAACACATTTCTATTTCTCTCAGCCATTGTTTTTTCTAAAAGACCTAAAAAGAATCGCAGGAAAATGGGAAAATAATTAGGCAGTTATCAAAAAAACATGAAATGTAACAACTGAAGAATACAGTATAAGACATAACATAATATTACATATTGGGGTCAATTTTGACCCCAATTAATGTTTATGGTATATTTTTTGAAAGCTTAATATAAAAAAGAAAATTATGGTTTTGAGGGGAACATCATTCTCATTTGTACAAATACCGTCTGAATGAAGATATCAAGAGGGCACAACTTAAACAACCAAGAATAGAAGGAGTTACCACTAATTAACTGGTCTTCGGGTCAGTTTTGACCCCAATAACCGTATGAGGTTTAAATCAGTATGTCTCAGTGTTCTTTGAAATGGCATCAACTTATGTCCGTTTTCAGAAGTGCACGGACTGGTCTCTGGCGTTGCTACGACCTTGGATGATCTCATTGTTTGTGGGTCTTCCAAAGAAGCAAGTTCGAACAATTTGAAATGATTGGTGTAGAGCCTAAAGAAGCATCATTTTTGATTTAATTTAAAGAAATCGAGGATTTTCAATAACTAAGTTAAATATTTGGGCATGCGATTGACAAAAACAGTAAAACGCTCGACTGAAGACCTTTATGACAAGCAGTCAAGGAATCAGCTCGTCAAGCGATATGCTTGGTTTCAAAAATGGTTACTATCTATCCATTTACTATCAACAACAATTCGGTTACTTTTAAACATCATAACATCCAATTTGATTGGGATTTGAACCCGAAACAATGTACATTTTGTAAGTAAGGGAAATACTTAAAATGAAAAAGCTTCGTGATGTGAATCAAATATGGAGCAAGTAGAACGTGTTAATCAGGCTAATGAGTGAAAAATTTTTGCAGTAAACTAGCCCAAACTTTGCCGTAAGCAGGTAACCACTGGTCGACTCCTAAATTACATATGGCTGCTACATTGTTGAAGTCCGTTGAAATAGTGAGGGAAGGGGTGTGAAATCTCTACCAGCTGCGCAAATTGCTAAAGTTATTACAGTAACTAGCATGCTTTTTCCCTTAAATTACAATATTTGACGTAGAATATTACGGCTCCTAGCTGACCAAAAGTTAATCGTTATTTAAAAAATTGCTTATTTATACATTTTTCAAATCCGCTTTTCCTCCAGGAGGGTCTCGGGGTACCTCTAGGAGTTCCTCGCAGCACCCAAGAAATTCCTTTCAAATCTCACGATCATCAGCTACTGGGGGCGCATCGAAGAAGAGCCGATGTACTGTGGCCTCCCCATTTGGTATCAGTTTGTACCTCACAAAACATCAAATTATTGTGTAAAGAATAACTGGGAGTTGTTTATTTGAGCTTCACCCCTAAACTTGACCAAAGAGCTACTTGCTTTTAATGATTTTTTTGATTAAAGAAAATGTCGACGTACTGTTTTGTAGCTCTGTTGCGTCATAATGATACCTGTTTGTGAAATGCTAAAAACGTGGGTTGCTTTCCTTGTTTGATATCGATACGTCAATCAAGAATTTGTTTCATTCGATGGTAAACAAAAAGTTATAACAATAACAATACAATTTTGATCAGTACACTTGGTATAAACACAAGCGTAGCTAGGGGGCATTCAGGAGTCATAAACTCTTAAAATTTTTTAAATTCAATCGAAGAATCACACCATTTTTGCCGAAAATGGAAAAATTAGTCACCTTCTAAAAATTGTTTTCAAAAAATGGTTCATTCAATAAATACTATATTTTTATCCGTTCAAAAATTTGTTGTTGGCAATGGCACTGATCAAACACAGATCACATACAACTAAATAGTTAAATAAAAATAGTCATCATCAAAAGTGGCCCGAGTCGTCAATTTTAGGATTTGAAGCCAATCCGGCTCGGAATACACAACTCTGAATACTGATCTAGCTTCTGCTACGCGCAAAAACCTTAAATCCTAATCCTGGTTCGACTCCAAAAAAATAACGTTACCACTTTTTTACTGTATGCTTTACATTCACGTGCAGCTACGGTGGAATTGACAGAAGTAGTATTTTCCACTCCTGATTCAGAGCTGATCCTGATAATTTTGAAAAATTGCACTTCTGATCCAATTCTAAATCCAAATTGTTTCTGAAATCTTTTCGGATCCGACTCCTGAAATTATACCCTGGCCACATATGGCCCTCACAGTACTCACTACAGTACAAACTAGGCTTATTGAAATAAAAATTTTTAAGGATCTGTGTAGCTGCATTAACTGCTATTGAACCTGATGGGCCAGATATGAGCAACAAAATGCAGAGATGAGCTTGTTTTTAAAAGCTGTGTTTGTAGGCTGGTGCAATAGCTGCTCAGAATTCAGATATAGAGCGCAAAAATTGATAGAAGATGAGGAAGATGGACAATGCATTAACCTAGTTGTATGGAAATTCAATGCAAGATGTAGATAGATCTAATGTAAATAGCGCTGTGATTTGTAAAGGAAAAGGTTGGCATTAATCCAGGTTTTCCCGGATGTGTCTGTGATTAAACAGAAATCTAAAAAATTCATAAAGTGGTTGCAATATTTTTCAAAATTCTTCAGAAAATCGTTATATGTTTACTTTGACCTCAACATTAATTTTGAGCAAGTGGTTAATAAATTTTTTCAAAAAAAATTGTAGGTTGTACTTCAACTAAGTTTTGACATATGGCTTACAGCACCAGTGAGGTTGTTTTGACTTGGATTTCGTCACCATCACTCACTGTGTGCCCTATTGTGTTGACTACAGTTGTGTAAGCGCATGAAAATATTTGTGCAAGTGCGTTAAAATTAGCTTTCTTTTTGTGTAAAAACTGCAAACATCCCTCATCTCCTCTAGAAGGCAAAGCCCGAATATCCCCGTTATTTTCGACTCCTGCAAGCTATGCAACTACACCCCAGGTTGTGTCGTTCAAAAACATTTTGGCTTTTTAAGGAAATCCTGGCTTTGCCACAGCAGGCTGCATGTGGTAAGTTAACCCGTTCGATTCCAAGCTTTGACCAAACCAATCGTTTTATTATTCCAGTCATATTGCTCTTCCACGTACCTCTTAGCCAGCCAATCGGTCTACTCCAGTTGATGTGAAACAAAAAGAATTGGTTCAGTTACTTTTTGTTTGCGCATGCAACTTACTAGGCCAACCAACAAAGCCGATGTTTCAACCATCATTACAAAATTGCAGTGGATCGGTATTAAGACATTTTCAAATTTTGAAGCTACAGCTTTCATCCATTTATGATTTACCATTTACTTTTCTCGATAATTCTATTTTTGCTAGTAGTAGTTCTATGAAAGTGTGAGCATACCTGGGTTTGAACCTGCCAACATTCATTTCAGATATTACGGCGCTACCACCGTTTGCATCTTCAAATTTTTAGTATCCCCATCTGATCTAGCTTGGAAATTTTCACTATTTATAAATCTTTTCAACTTCTTTGCTTTCATTTTTGTGCTTTGCGCCTACGTTGCCATAATTTGGAAAGCCATTGGAAAGAAGTCGATAGAAGACGCTAGAAAGCCAAGTGGACGAAAACTAAAATTGAAAAGTAAGTCTTACTGATTCCATTTTTATGCTTGGTCGAATTGAAGACTTTTTTCGAGATCAAGTTTTTGAAAGCAATGGTTTTGGCTGTTTTTGTGTCGCATAACCACATTTTATTTTCGGAAACCGATGGTTTTGACCTTTTACAAGTTGAAGGCGCCAATTTCATTTTTTTCTTTGACGATCACATTTTGTGTAAACCCAAAAAATGAGATAACAGATTTATATTTTACCGGGAAATTTTTTGATTTACTTCATGTGGGATGATTGAAACCAGCCTCGTTGCATATGAAATAACTTCTGAATAACGTTTCCTGGTGTTTGTCTTAAATTCAAAAAATTTCCGCCATTTTATAGGAATGCAGAGGAAGATTTTTCGATTGGTGGCGACGGATTTTTGTTGCTGGGTTTCTATCTCCATTATGGCTTTTGTCAACTTCAGTGGAATTGAAGTTCCCAACTCCATATACGTCTTTTCCGCCATTGTTCTCCTTCCAATCAATAGCGCCCTCAACCCGATCCTTTATTCTGATGGGTGTGAAACGGTGCTGGCCAAGATAAAAAATCTAAAAAAACTTGTCAACCAATAGACTCCAGCAAATCAAAAAGATAAGGAAAGGTGATAAACTTTCATTCCTTGAAATTCAAACGACGCTACATTACAGACCTATGTATTCGTATCTGATGTGAAACCTTTTTTAACAATTGGTGTTTTTTCCCTGAAGATTTTTATTTGGAGATACATTTTTGTAACAACATTACTTAAGTGTGTATATTCTTTTGATCACTTTGGCGTAATTAGCTCCCAGGGTTACGTAATCTACCACCATTCTTCCATCTCCAAGAATGGAATTGAGTAACGACAGCTTTAATAGCGACACCTATTTGCTGTTTGGCTCTTTTTTACTCACCATGTGGTGCATTGCCAAATATTGTAGATAAACGTTGGTGAACTCTGCAAGTGCAATAACCATGCGTTACCATTTTGTATTCAGAAGCTCTTGAGATTTGTGTCTGAGCTTCGATCCGTAGAACTTGCGATTATATTTTGCTCTTTCAATTACAAATTAATACAGGCAATTATTGTACAAAATTTTGTTTTTTCTGTTTTCCATGTTAGCGTTATTTTAACCAAAATTTATAGTCAAACCGATCTGGGATATTTTACCTGCATCATCATACAGAGAAGCTTTATGTGGCAGACAGGTGGCCCCACCCGTACTTCACCGGATTATAATTGTGAAGTTGTTAACCCAGCATGTCAGACGACTCTTGGGTACCCACCAGTGGCAGTCCGCCTTGTTGGTGGTGGGGCTACCAGTCACTCAAGACTGGTTCGAAATGGGCTGCCATCTTTCCCCTAGCCTAATATCAATTAGGTTGACGGCATGAACCTGAATTACCGTTCATGCCGTACCTCCATCCCAAGGAAGAGGAGGGGTAAACACACACACACACACACATGATAACGACTTATGGAAGAGTTAATAAAATTTTTTATTAACTCTTCTTGTGTTATGGTTACCGGAAAAATTTTGCGGTTGTGGATCGAATGTGGTTGTGTTCAAACATGCTTCATAATGGTCAGTAGCTTATAGCTGGCTGTGGCATAGCTCATTTCTATCACAAGCTTGCAATCATGCAAAGTAAATTGCTGTGAAGTTGCTAAGAGCTCTACAGTACTAAGCTCATGCGCGGATCGTACCGGCAATCTCATCATTGCGAGCCAGTGCTGAGCGCATTGAGCTTCGCTGCTGTCGAAATTCATAGTTTGAGAAATTACAATGCCTCTGTTGAAAACTTTTTGCAATTTCAACTCAATGCTATTTCACTGCAATAGTCTAGTGATTAGAGTAACCGCTTTACATTTGGATAAACATGAACTTAATTGCCTCTAATTGTCGAGTCATGTCAAAAATTTATAAAAAGGTATTTACAGCTATCCTCTTTAGCGCTTAACTCAAAAAAGACAGCATGGAGAAAAAGCCGGCAAGCTTGCTTGTTGTTTCCTTGTATAAGGCACTAAGCCGGATACCTCCAGTAATGGGGTAACAAAATTTAAACAACAGGGTCTCTCACTAATAGCCGTAGATCAGTAGCATGCAGATATCAAATTATAAAGTATCAAGCTTTGCAATAAGCTCACTTTTTAGCCGGTTTGCAAACTCATAAAATCCCTAGAACAGGCTTGCACAAATCGGTAATAACCGGCCAATTTCCATGACTAGATAGGCCTACCATCTGCTTATGGCATAAAGGTGATGGAGCCAGAAGTTTACACGTCGTGGAGTTTCAGTCTGACAAAAGACTAGTAAACAGAGAATGATGTCACATTCATGAATGAATCAATTTCAATGCTAGGATCAGTTTTAAGGAACTTGGAGGAAGCCATTGCACTTTACGCCCTACTGTAGGTCTTCCCTAATTATCTCCAAATACAGTGAATCACCCATCCTGTACCTTAATGAAAGTTAGATAAAGATTCTGCGACAGGAAAATTCGCTCGATCGAGTTCAACGACTACCTTCTAGGGATGTTCAAAACGAGTTTTTCAGGAACAAAACAAAATTTTACTACAGAAAAAACAGTTCAAAACGAAACGAAACAAAATTTCATGCAGAAATATTTCTAAATTACTTTATCGTCGCTTATCTGTGTCATTGTTCTTCTTCGAAAACTCATGTGACAATAATAATTTAATTAGCCGTTCAGTGTGTTCAATGCGGCTCGCGTGTGAAGCGTGTTCGTCACACGGGACGAGTTCAACCTTTGAGGATTTGATTTCGAGCGCATAACGAAATGAAACTGCTTGGATTTCGAAACAAAATTCTTTACTAAGGAAGTCAATTTATAAAGAAACGAAACCAAAACAAAGCAATTTTGCTTCGAAGAGAAAGGAAATTTTGAAATATTTTCGTTTCGAACACCCCTACCACCTTCTAGGTCCTATCATTCGAACTAAGAACTTATACTCGAAAAGCTAGAGCTATCAGCTCACTCTAATAACGCATATAAGTTTGCAGAACACAGGTATAATCATCAATCATCACAATGATTTTTTCTGTAGCAGCAAAATAGCCTCCCTGCCTTATGCACGCGTTGATCTTGTCTTCTAGGTCTTCACATTTTTCTCTTCACTCTTCTCTCCACTCTTTTTCTTTTTTTGTTTCTCCGGTAGTATAAATACCCTCCATGCATGACGCAATTAAGAAGCATTCCCGAGTCAACCGAAAAGTTGCTTATCAAAAAGAAACACTTTGCAGACGGGAATTACCCAATACACTAAGAAAATATATAAATAAAGCGTTGGAGGCGAGTAATACCGGAAACAATTACCAAGAAGTGTGAACTTCGTTGAAACAGAACAATGGCTTGACTTTTTCCTGAATTATTATTGTTACACTACTTATAGGTCTATGCTAAACAGTTAGATACTATATTCTACAAAGTTTTGAGGAACCAAACAAAAATCCAAAACAATACTTTATTGAGCATAATTAAATTAACATAACAAAATTCTCCGAAGCTTTTCGTCCCCTCTCAGGGACTTCATCAGGGCTAAACAAATTAAGCTATAATACCAAAATTGAATGTAATGTGATATTAAGATACTGGAAGCTAATGATTCAATTAGTTTATTTAATTATGTTCAATAAAGCATTATTTTGGATTTTTATTTGGTTCCTCAAAACTTGGAAGAAAAGTTTCCCTATCCGAAATTTAAATTCTACAAAATGAACAGTAAAAAGCAATACTCCTAAAAAAGGCAAAACTAACGACTTCAACTTTTTTACAAAAATAAGCAATCCAAAAAGATTTTAAGTCGACCCAACTTTTGGTCGCGATCGATTCATGTGGAATTACTGCTTTATCTTATAGTTCACTTAGATCAGTACTCTTTACCCTTACACTTGTGGAGCCCTTGTTGTTCTTTTACAAATGTCATGTAACCCTAATCACAAAAAATTTTATATCAACTACGTTGGCTATGGCTTTGCAACCTAAAATCCTTAATTCATGATTTTCAAACTTTGTCACGCAAGAGAAAATTTGTTCCTTAATTGACTGCATTAGTGATTATTGACAAAAGCCAAAACAAAATTCGTTGCTTCCGCCCCTTCTCCACGTAAATACTTTTTCTCTATAAATCATTTTTACGGAAGCGGTTATTTTGTCTGTTTTGTCACAGAATTGAAAGCTATTCACTTTCTAATATTTGAAAGTTTCCGCCCTTTTACAGCTTCAAGACCATTTTTTTTGGAAATCAGCTCGATGAAATGCACTTATGCTCACGTTATATTCTTCTTTGGTGGTATCCCACACACCTAGAATCGACTAAAGGATTTGTTACAAGAAAAATTAAAAAAATCCCGGTCTTTGTTTCACTCTGATTTTATATCATAGCACGTGCATCACAACATGTTGCGTAAGAAAACAGCTAGTCGTATCCTATTTTTTCGTTATTTAATCACTGCTTCTTTCAATCTTGCAAGAAAATCTGCTTTTTGCTTCTTCGTATATTTGTGACGGAATAATGATTGAAATGAAATTGTTGCCCTTCAAATGAAGCACAATGTTTAATTAAAGTGATTGCATTATGCATTTACAATAGAGTTGTCGAGTTTTGCCAAAATGTTTTTAAAAATGTATGTTTTGCGAAACAAAGTTAAAGAAGAAGTTACCCCCCAGTGCTCACGCAAACCCTCTAAATTTTTCACGGAACCAGGTTGAACAGCTTTGAATTAGATCAGCTTAAGGCTTAGATCTTAGTTTTGTTCATTTAAATTGTGGTTTTTAAAAAACCAGTTGAACTTCAACAGCGGCCTCTCTACCAAAGACATGTTCTTTATCTACAATATAAGCCACTAATTCTTCATATTTGAATCTAACTCTAGTCTTTATTTTTAACATTTTGGTAGTTATAGAATTTATAATATTATTTAATCCGGTACAGTTTGCTGAACCAATAGTTCTTACTCGACAAAACTGAATGATAGCCCTTCCGAACGTCGCCGGCAGAGCTGGCTAGTCCAGTTATAAATTCTCTTGTGCGTTGTATGGATTTCTATTGACAAATAAAAACGTTGCGACTATACAGCACAGGATGATTCAAAAAGAATGCATCAATTTTAACTTGCTACATTTTCACAACCAAAAATCGCTCACAAATGATAAATACGTCAAATCAAAGAGAAGAAAATAAAATATTGGGAAATTGATATCATTGTGACGTCATAGACAAGCAAACCACTGGGCTTGTCATAATTGGGCAAAGTCATTTTTTCCAGCACGATTGTTTTATCTTCTTTTTGCTCGGCACATGATGATAAGCGCGCAAGAAAAATCTTTCTGTGTTGTGCGGTTCAGCGAAACTGAATCTGTTATCTGACTGCAGCGGGTGTCTCAACAGTGTTTTGTTGTTGCTGCGCCAAGTGCCAAATGGATTCGTCGAACTTGGTACAAACAATTTAAGAAAACATGTTGCTTGTGTAAGAGGAAGAGCCCAGGGCAAAGGACTTCAGAGAAGGCAGTCTTAAAATTTCAAGATATTTTTTCGCGAAGCCAACAGAAGTCCATCCTCGGTGCCAGCCAAGAACTTGGCATTTTTCAACCAACTGTATGATGTGTGTTTAGACGACGTTTAGTCATGCGACCATGCAAGTTGCATATGGTACAAGCTCTTCATGCTGGCAACAGAGCAAAGCGTAAGGAACTTAGTAATGCCACTTTAGAGGATATGGAAGATGACAACTTCTTACCACGTTTGAATTTTAGTGATGTAGCAACATTTCATATCAGCGGCAAAGTTAGCCGTCACAAAGCCAGAATAGGGACTCGAAAATTCAAAAAAGATTTTAGAACATTACCGTGATTCCCCGAAGGTTAACATGTTTTATGCTGTTTCCTTGAGAAAAGTCTGTGGGCGTTTCTTTTTTGAGGAAAACACAATTTCAGGACAAACTTATCTTGAAATGCTACAGCAATGGCTTTTTCCCCCAAATCGATAAAGATTTTGAAAATTTCATTTTTCAGCAAGGTGAAGAACCACTGCATTGGCTGAACCTGAATTGTAATATTCGGAGTTTCTAGATGAAACTCTACCTCAACGTTGTAGATAGAACAGCTCCCCAAGACTTAACACTATATTTGTGGTCGCCCAGATCACTAGACCTTTCACCGTGCGACTTTTTCTTATGAGGATATATCAAAGATATGGTTTTTGTGCTTGCATTAGAGACTAGACTAGATGATCTCAAAAATAGATTCATGGCAGCAGTGAATTTATTGGAATAAAGCATTCTAAGGGGTGTTTAGGGCGAATTTAATTATCGTTTTAAAGTAGGAGGAGAGCACATAAAACACTTATGAAATGGTTTGCAGCATACCATTCACAACTTGTAACACCATTTACTGCATTTTGTAATTGTTACACCTTAATAGCAACTGCCTTAAAAAATTTTCGGTTTGTTAATGAGGATATTCGTGACAATGACATCACAGGGATATGTGTGTTTATGACGTCTCCATAATATCGATTTTTGAAAATACTATTTCCTTCCCTTTTATTTGATATATGTTTCATTCACGAGCAGTTTGTCGTTGCAAAGAAACAGCTAGTTAAAATTGGGGCATTCTTTTTGATTAAATATAGCAGGCATTTTTTGTTTGTCAAGCAGCCTACATTGATGTCATGACTAGATATAATTGTTTTTTCGACAAATTAATGGATAAACTTGGCGTTTTGCTCCCCTTGGTAACCGAGGATCTTTTTTAGACTACGGTAGGTGTTATTGCTAGTGCAACATATAAACTTATGCTACCCTAGAAATAACATCTATCGTATTCTGAAGCAGCTTCCCAGTTTTCGAGGGAAGCGAAACGTCAAATTTACCCATAAAATTGTCAAAAGAACGACTATATCTGTTAATGATAGGTATTTTTTTGAATCACCCTGCACATTGAGGCAATAAAGTAAATGAAAAGAATTGTACAGACGAAACGTTTTATAGTAAAGAAGGAGATCGTATGTTTGTTGCGAAATTACGGATGTAATCAAAAATTAATCCTAGGTTCGATTATCGAACTGGTCTTGCTATTTACATGTTTATGGAAAATTGCGGTAGCGGCAGCTTCGTAAGCGAGTTGGATGCTTCCTCACTATTTCCAGCTACATGGGCAAACTGACTTTGTTTGATTTTATCACCCACCCACTTTTGTTGTGACGTGGAAAGCGATAATCGTTATAACGAATTCGTTTTCAGGTGTTGAACGGTAAAAATTGCAGCAATTTAAATGACGAATGTTGTATGCCACGGCATATCTCGTCCAACCACCATTTGATTGCGAATACGCACTTGAGAAGGATTGTTTTGTTGATGGGAATCATGGCCTTGGCTGGCAACTTAGTAAGTTATCTTCAGTATCGATGAGACAGACATTCTTAGCTCGGATGCATTCTCCGTGCTCTGGGAAAAAGCAGTTTACGATAATTTTTGCAATTGGTTGTAATATTTATAGGAAGAAGTGCATTGTGTTTACAGTATAGGTAACTACACAGCTGGTATAAACACAAATGGTTCTATGTTTAACTAAAATAAGTTTTTTCGTGATTGAAGTGTTAAGTTATATTTCACAGAAATTTTCAGGCAGTAATCTTGGTGGAAGGGAAAGCAGTTTACAGATTGATTGGGAAAAGTGTCTCCGCTCCTATAAGAACCAACCATCTCCTGATCCTCAATCTCGCCGTAGCCGACCTCATCATGGGAATCTATCTTTTGATGCTTGGGATTATTGGGACCAAGCTTGATGGGGACTTCTGCCGTCATGAACTGCACTGGCGATCCAGTATCACTTGTCAGGTTATGGGAGTGTTGACGGTGATATCGAGCGAGACTTCTGTTGCTACAATGGTGACGCTCACTTATTTTAGAGCTTTTGCGGTTTTTAAGGTAAACTTAGCTTCGCATTTTTCGGCATTGTTAATATGTCAAGCAGAAAAATTCATTCGTGTATTGCTAATAATTTTAGATATAATCTTGATACCAATATGTCCATTCATTTGAATTCTTAAAATACATTTACTTTTGCAGCCCTTCGAAGCATCAAACAAACCTTCTTGGCGGATTGTTCTTCTCCTAATTTTGTTTGGTTGGTGTTTTTCCTTTATTCTCGCTTTCCTTCCCTTTTCCGGTTCTTTGCAGTACATGTTTGCGGATGAGGCTATAATTAACGACAGTTATTTTTTTCAAAACGATGTAGTAAGCTTTAATTCTGCCAAGAGCTGGGTGGAAAAACTGTTGACCTATGATCCAGTATTGGTGACGTCATCAATCGATACGGTTGAGCGAATTCGAGAAGCTGCTTCGTGGCAGGAGCTAAACGACATTATGGTTGCGCTGAACATAACAATGTTCCCCAAACCTACCAAATTCATAGGGTGAGTGATTGCATTCTTTTTCCAATCTGCAGTGATATTGTATAGTTCAGACTTGCATGAAAGTAATAACAAGTTGTTTAATGCTGATTTGGAGTTTACGCTTTTTGTTACTTCATATTTTTACTTGTAAATATTCTGCTTGTGGAATTAGTCAAAACAAGGAAGTTTGTTGCATTCTTGTAATGATTTCATTGTGTTGACTGACACGGTGCATAGCGGGTTGCAGAGCCCCCACTTTGTGATCCGTAAACATTGTCTCAGTTTCCTCGTCGAGTCATACCAAGAAATTAAAAAAAAATGATATCCCTTCTGGTGGTGGGGGGGCCTAGCAGTCTACCCGCCGTTGTGGCTCAGTCTGACTAAAGACATGTAAACAGAACGTAAGCTGATGTGCTTGAATGAATAAATTGTGTTGACAACCATGGCGCGAGACATATTTTATTGAAAGGGAGAGCTTGTTATGTGAATATACTTTTGGAAAGTTCGTTTGACCCTTTTTCTAAATGAAGACTTCTTTGTTTTCGGAGATCAAGTTTTGTAACTAAAAATCATTTTCTCCCCTTTCTCAAGTTGAAGAATTTTTTTGAGGCAGGATCAAAGTGTAGAGTTGCCGCCAGCTCCCTTACTTCTTACGTCAGTGGTTTACAAACACGCAGTTAACTTTATTGGATAAGAATTGTTCCACAGTTATGAAATTAGATTTGGGTGACAAAATTTCGCTGACAGCTCAAGGAATGACAGTATCAAGCATAGACCACCTACATTGGCTACTATGCAACAAAATGAACACGGGTTGAAAGTTGTGTGCGCATAGATCAAGAATTCTTAACTGGGGGTAAATTTATCCCTTTGGGGTAAGTTTCGTTAGAAAGAAATTCACTCTTTTACCTAATACAATAGGGATTTGTAGAAGTGAAAATATAAAAAAATGTTCGGGGTAAATTTTACTTTTGAAGTTTTCCATGGGGTAAATAACAGAATAAAGGTTGAGAACCACTGGCGTAGATCAAACAACTGCATTGTGAAGTGTATGACTAATAATTGGGAAAGTGCACTAATTTGACAGTGGATGTACATTTAAGATCATCCAAAAGCGAAATAAGTTTTCACAAAAGTCAAAGCACTAAGTTTATATAGTTGCAGAGTTGGAGTAGTTTCTTTTTTTGCTTGAGTTCAATTCGATTCTTCCAGTCTAGTTATGGTCAAGGCTTGAGGTCAAGACAGTGTTTTGTAAGCTTAGCTCCTTTCCTTTGCTCTAAAGAAAAAATTGGAAGATGAACTGAAAAGAATAGGGGACTATAGTGTGTTGGAGAAACTTTCACCCTTGAACTGGGCTACTTCAATTGCAGTGGTTAACAAAGCAAACAAAAACATTTGCAATATCTGAGATTTTGAAGCGCTAATTGCGGTATTTTGAGTGCCCAACACTCTTTCTCTTACTGGACTCGTTACTAGAAGTATACAGGGTGGGCCGTAAGTCGCGCACCAAAACATTTAAGACAATTTGGTTATATAATCGTTATTTTATTTAAAATAAGCTTGTCTAAGGAACTGATGACACGTTGTACACGCTGATACAATCACAGATGCTCAAACTCTGTTTTCACAAGAACTTACAAATGCTCACACTCCACGCAATTTCTTGGTGCGCGACTTACGGCCCACCCTGTATAGCTGAAGACAATTATATTCCACGCATCTCAAATTGCAGGACCAAGCAAAAAGTGTTTGAGTACCAATTTCCGATTTGATTTAATCCTCGTACGTTGATTACATTTTGTAATGTCAAAGTTGATTGGGGGTCACATTTGACCCCATGCTTAAAATCACTTTAATCATGATTTTAAGCAATGCTGAATGTTTCGTTTGTTACTAATATCAATCAAAGAAGCTATAAGAATATCAAAACAATTCTGTTTGCATAACTTTAGTAGGGCTGCAGTGTCTATATTTAAACATAAAAAATTAACAAGGTCAATTTTTCTCCTCAAGTAACCTGAAGAGAATTTGTAAGAAATTTGAACACAAGTGTGATTTATAATAGGATTAGAACTTGATCTAAGTTGATATTTTAGGCACAGTAGACGCCGCTTATTAAGCCCGCTTCGAGACCGACGGACGATTTTTCTAAATATTTTGAGCTAAAAAATTTGTGGCTAACTGTAATAAAGATAAAAAGTTTAAAGCTAATTATATTGTACACAAAAATTTGTAAAGAAAATACATATTCGGATAATAAATTTTTGATATTTAAAATCAAAGAGACCGCGTATGTGCTCTCGCACGCAATTAACGCACTACAACTACTGCACAACATGCGCTGTTAATAACGGTTCCTTTAAACTTGACGCACTTCAAAAGCACAACTACAATAGCAAAGTTTTTATCTTTTTGGATAAAGAAAAGCATTAATTTATTACAAAAACTCTTATTGGGCGCCACCCAATCTAGAAATGGGACTTTTTTGTGTAGTAGAATCTTAGGTTGCTTCGAACTATCAAATTCATTGGAACCTGGCGCCAGATCAACTAGCTTTTTGGCAGTAGGTCTTCCCTTTGATCACTGCCGCTTTACTGATTGACCGTAATTTGTGTATTGTGACGTTGTTTCATTATTTCATTGAGTTCCCTTTTTTTTGCATTATCGTGCAGGCGCAGCTTGCTACATGTAAAACATAATCAGTTTTTCGACTGCCAGCATCTAATCTGGGCAGCTCAGCAGCTTGGGGTGGAAAAAAGATAGATCCTCGGCCCTAGATTTGTGCTAGCCCGGATTGAGTTTGGGTGCCTGACCAAACGACGACGACCACAACGAGTTTTTAGACATGAAGGGTTTGTGACAAAACAAAAGAACTTTAGACAACAACCAAAATGCTTGATGTTTATCCATACAGAGAAAAAAATCAAGAATTACGTAATGAAATTTATGATACGAATTATTTATAGGAGCTGGTGTTAGCCTGTTAAGATATTAATTTAATTAATTGATGTTAAGGCATATAGGCTAACTGCAATCAGTTGAATAAAATACCATACTGTCACAACCGGTTTCGTTCCTATTAGGACTCTGCAGATGGACTCAGGTGTTGAACCGACGATCACATGAATTGCTTTTTGCGGTTTATACACCTCCGCCATCGGTGATACCAACTGGTGCTGTTAATTTCAAGCTTGTATATTATGCACGCTCACTATAGTGAGCTTAATGCGATATTTGCTTTAATATAGCAGGCATTCCTCATATGTCGAGTATAACGATATTTCAATCAGATTACTTCGTTCTTTCGACAATTTTCTATTTAAATTTAACGTTTCGCTCCTCTTAGTTACCGGGAAGCTTCTTCAGAACACGGTAGATGTTAATAATGTGACCATCTACCGTGTTCTGAAGAAGCTCCCCGGTAACTAAGGGGAGCGAAACGTTAAATTTAAATAGAAAATTGTCGAAAGAACGAAGTGATCTGATTGAAATATTTGCTTTAATTCCCAGCCAAGCCAGTGCCTCTATTACGTTTAATTGCGTCATAGTGCTACCTGTTTGGTGAAATGCTCAAGACGTGGATTGCTTTACTTGTTTGATATCGATAAGGTCAATTGAGAATTTGTTTCATTCAATGGTAAACAAAAAGTTATGACAATAACCATACAATTTTGATCAATACTCTTAGTATAACCACAGGCATAGCTAAGGGGCCTTCAGAAGTCATGAACTCCCAAAATTTTTAATATCCAATCAAGGAATTACAGCATTTTTTGCCGAAAATGGAAAAATTAGTCACCTTCTAAAAAATGGTTCATTCAATCAATATCATATTTTTATCCGTTCAAAAATTTGTCACTGGCAATGGCACTGAGCAAACACAGAGCACATACAACTATATAGTTAAGGGCACACACTGATCAAAAATTTTAATTTTTATGGACTTCTTGTTTTCAGTCGATCTTTGACTGAAATTTATCATAGATTTCAAAGGTGCACTTGAAAATTGTGCATACCCAAGTGTGTGCCCTTAAATAAAAATAGTCATTATCAAAAGTGGACCGAGTGGCCAATTTTAGGATTTGAATCCAATCCTGCTCGGAATACACAACTCTGAATACTGATCTAGCTTCTGCTACGTGCAAAAAACTTAATCCTAATTCTGGTCTAACTCCGAAAAAAAACGTTACCACTTTTTTACTGTATGCTTTACATTCACGTGTAGTTACAGTGGAATTGACAGAAGTAGTATTTTCCACTTCTGATCCAGATCTGATCCTGATGATTTTGAAAAACTGCCTTTCTGATTCAATTCTAAATTCAAATTGTTTCTGAAATCCTTTCGGATCCGACTCCTGAAATTATACCCTGGTCACATATGGTCCTCACAGTACTCACTACAGTAAAAACTAGGCTTATTGAAATAAAACTTTTCAAGAATCTGTGTAGCTGCATTAATTGCTATTGCGCCTGATGGGCCAGATATGAGCAATAAAATGCAGAAATGAGCTTGTTTTTAAAAGATGTGTTTGTAGGCTGCTGCAATAGATGCTCAGAATTCAGATATAGAGCACAAAAATTGATAGAAGATGAGGGAGATGGACAGTGCAATAACCTAGTAGCTTGAAAATTCAATGGAAGATGTAGATGGACCTGATGTAAATAGCGTGATGATTTGTTAAGAAAAAGGTTGTCATTAATCCGGATTTTCCCGGACGTGTCTGTGATTAAACAGAAATCTAAAAAATTAATAAAGTGGTTGTAATATTTTCCAAAATCCTTTAAAAAATCGTTATATGTTTACCTTGACCTCAACATTAATTTTGAGCAAGTGGTTAATAAATTTTTTTAAAAAATTGTGGGTTGTACTTCAACTAAGTTTTGAC